>BCLF01000118.1:45478-60657 GCA_001602275.1 Zoysia japonica | reverse complement strand
TGTAAAAATGTTTTTAAATAATACGAGTGGTCATGATATGTAAAAATAAAAAATGACACTTATTTTTGGGACGGAGTGAGTATATTCCCTGTAATACTCCCTCCATCCCAAATTATAAGTCACTATGAAATCCTCCTAAATTATAAGTCGTTCTCACTTTCTTTCCTGATACATTTTTTGTCTTCCCAATACTTCTCTATTTCCCAATACTTCTCTATCTCGATTCTAAAAAATTACTTCTCTATCTCTATTATAAAAAAAATAATTACTTCTCTATCTCTATCATTCTCCTCATCTCTTTCAGTATATCCCACATTTTTTTCTCTCTTTAATTTCCATGCTCAAACTCAAAATGACTTATAAAGTGGGATGGAAGGAGTAGTTGTTATAACTATCCATTTTCACTAGTTTCTCCATTTTAAAATATTGACACCATTAACTGTTAATATCAATTCTGATCATTTGTCTTATTAAAAAAGTATGATAAATATAATATTTTTTTTATAATTTCCTTTTATCATTAGGGTTATTTGAAATGGGACAAATAATTTTACACATTGAACTTTGTTTAAATGATGAACGGTCAAAGTTAATATTAGAAGTAATAGTTGTAACATTTTAAAACCAGATGGAGTAATTACTTCTTTAAATTTTTCTTTCCTATATACTACCTCTTTCCCAGAATAATTGTCTTATATTTTAAAACTTTTTAAATAAGACTAAGCCAATTAAGGGTGACCAAAATTCTCAACTGGTGATGTGTAAGTGGATTTCGATCTTCCGTCAGGTCGTGTTAACTCTCGATTTGGTGGAGATGGAACACACAATCGATCCGGTATCAAATCAACACCATTCGAACCTCGCAATCGCAATACCACTTCTCCTATAGTTATCAACCGTGCAAAACAGGATTGACCTCACTAAGAAGGCTAATCTGAGCCTGCGAGTCGAAGAACACAAGCAAGAATAAGGAAGAACGCAACGCAATTGCGAAATTTGAATTAAACTCACGAAGTTCCAATCCAACAAATGGTCTGGCGGTGAAACTGTTTGAGAATAGATTAGTCTAAGCAAAATCTGACTCTAATGGTGGTGGCTACTGTTTATATAGAAGTTAGGGTGTCCTTAGAGGCAAACTCTAATACTAATGGGTCTAGAAAAGATACACGGCCCAAGGGCCAAAAGATGGTTTCACAGCACCCTGACAGATTTTGCATGTCATATTTTTTTTAGCGATTTCTGGAGATCTAGGAAGTATTTTGGCATGGATTAAAGATTATCTCCTTTGCTTTTCATCCATTATCTAGAATGTCCAAAACGGAGTTCGTATGCGATCTGGGCATCCATTTTAGTGCAGACTACTTCTGCATTCTGACTCGGACTCGAACCCGAGTTGAATTTAGACTCTTTTTTGAATTGAACGTCATTCCTTGTCTTGTGCATCTCCAAGTTATTCTCCAACTTCACTTGCTCCTCTACAATGTTCTGAATCATGATAAAGCCATTTGGTAGCAATCTATTTTTAAAGGAAGGAAAACATGTGTTTAGCAACGAGCTGGCCTCTAATCTCAACTGTCGTGCACAAGTTTTATTAATACTAATTTGAGAAGTGTTGTGTGTATCTAAAGGAGTGATGTTATAATCAGTTGCTGAAGAAGACACCTGAGCCATTGGATTGTTTGAACGGTGGGTACAGGTTGAAGTCATGATGTGACTTCAAAAGCCCGAAGGTAGAGGACCTGAGCAGCTCTCTGTGGGTACTTGGATAATGGGCTTAGCCCTGGTTAACGTAAACGAAGGCTATCTCTAACAAAAATTTTGCAATTATTTTTAGATAATGGAAAACAAATCCAGCCTTTGCGTCAAAGAGGCTACCGCCAATTATTACAATAACTCAAGAAAAGTTCCTCCTGGAAACCACTCAAAACTAGATATCATGACAAATTAATTTTAAGAAGCTAAGAGCATCTGCAACAGTCCCTTAAAAAAACAGCCTAAAAGGTGTTTTTTGGAGCCAGCCAAAAACATTTTGAGGCTTATTTTAATCACTTCCTCCAACAGCTCCCCTAAATATATCCCAATATAGTTTAAATTTGGACCAAATCAACAATCGGACCCACAGTTAGTTGCACAAGAGATGAGATTAGGGACCCCAGAAAGTTCCTTAGATCTACCTTCAAGAGAGGATTTTTGGGGGCCGGGAAAGTAGGGAGATATTTAGAGGAGTATTGGAGGAGTTTTTCGTAATATTTTATCATAATTTGATTTAGGGGGAATTAATGGGGAGCTTTTGGAGATGCTCTAACAATCAAGTCAATTGCCGGTCATGTTCCAGCCTCTATTGGGGAAAACTTGCGACGTAGCCTTCTCAATGCTTGGATAGGCCAATTGAATCAGCCTCCTATCTTCATCATGCTTTTCCATTTGGCTCCAGAACCAGAACCAATGTGTTTCTCGGAATAGCACCTACAAAAATGATAATATTGATGCTTGAGTAAAGACAATTTCATTTCTGCTCAACCATATTGCCCAACACATTGCTGATTCTCCAGTTAAAATTTGTCTTTTCAATTTGGAATGTATTCCAGTTTACCATGTACCAAACATATGATTCACACTTTGGGGTTTTGTCAAACTGGTTTTGCACTAGTTCATGAACCGTGCATATACTTGATTCACTTTGAATCACTTAATATGAGTGTTGTGAAGTAATGACTGTTCATACTTCAAATTTTTTTCTTTCAATTTGGAGATGGTCCCATGCATGTATTTCACTTTCTATGTTTCAAAAGTAAATATTTATTGTGCACTGTGACCATATTATAACGCTGCACTCCCATATACTCCATTTCTTCCCTTTGCCAATTTTTCCTAACCTTTTCTGTTCATGTGGCCCAAATAAACTTTTCATGCTACTCACTAAAACTATATTGTATACTTTGTGAACCCAAGTTACTCTACATTCTGCTTGTTAGGCTATGCCATATGGTGAAAAATGTATGGCCCATTGAGTTTGAGTCTCTAATTAAGTCAACACGAATATATATTAATGTTAATAAGTGACATGGAGGCATCTGTGGCAACTCTTTCAATATCAAGATATATCAATCAATTCAATCTCCTATTTACATGCGATGAGTACTCGCGTGTATGTCTGTGTCAGTATTATGTGTAAAAAAATATAAAACAAATTTTCTACATAATAAAAATTCAAGTTTACAGATTTTGCAAGCTCGTTGTGTCAGAAACAACAACGAAATCCAAGTCGATTTTTCTTTATATGTAGGTGTCCATATCCTTGGAACATGAGAAGTGGTCGCACAAGATCAAGTTGAGACTAGAACAAGCTGGTGTTCGGGGGTTGCGACTAAAACAAGCTGGTGTACAGGGTTGGTGGGAATAATCTTTGTATAGAGTCATTGTGCAGCTACAACTAGCTCGGTTTCTGCCTTATTAGAGTGCATGGTTGATGCCAGGTGAAAGTTGCCTAGAGGCGGGGGTGTGGAAGGCAATATACCTGAAAGATACCACATAAAACAATTTTAGCTGAATAATAGAACACGGACTAGTCTAGATGGATCGGGCTTGTCCACTGATGGACAAGTCCGGTCTCTTTGTACTAATCCACAGTAGCAGGGGAATGTAAATAACAAAGAACGAACAAGAGATACAAGTGACAAGGATTTTTCACCAAAATTCAGCTCCACACAAAAGCTTGTGTCTCCGTTGAGGGATCCACAAAAGACTTGATTTCTCTCAAACCTAAACGTCACCAAGTGACCACAAAGATCAAACTTAGTTCTTCACTATCTTAGAGAGGGGAAATACAAACCTCCCGGATCACAACCACAATGATTTGGTGGATTCCAGGTAACGCCTAACTGTCTAGGAGATGAATCTCCAACAGTAATAGATCCAGCGACACTTCCAATGAAAACAAATCAAGTGCTCTATGCAAGATGAATGGAAAGAACTCACAATTTTCTCTCCCCCTAATCAAACCCCAGAGGATTAGTTGGATGACTTAGGGAAGAGGAGGATTGGATCTCATAGGGCTCTAGATGTGAATTCAAATGAGGCTCAAGTTTTGGTAACCTTTTAATGTTGGGGACACGGGATTATATAGATCAATCAGAGCAAAACTTTCCAAAAAGGTTTCAGGTTCGGACTAGTGCTCAACGGTTAGGTGTTTGAGTACTAGAGTCCGACCTGGACCCAGACTAGTGCCTCTAGGATAAGTCTGGGTGAGCCAAGACAAGTCTGATGGCGGACTAGTTCAGTCCTTCCGGGTTGCTTGTGTACTAGCGTCCGGCATGTCAGTTGGACAAGTCCAAACCAGCTCGACTGATTACTCTAGAGTCCGGCTAGGCCTCATACTAATCCGACGCTAGACAAGTCCGGGCACCTCGGATTAGTCCGAGTAATTCCTGGCCAGAATGTGAGATGCAAGGATTTGACCAGTGGCGGAACTGCACTAGGGGGTCACTAGTGCCATGGCCCTAGTCGTGGGGGCAGAAACTTGAATACCCCTTCTGAAAGTTTTAGGGTCATGGTAGTTCAAATCAAATCTTTCTACTGTTATACTAGGGTCTAAATTAAACATGACCAAGAAAACTAGCTTAATAAACCATATCAAGTTGCCAACACACAAAATTCAACGTTGTCATTTGTCAGTCAGTGATAGGATGAAGTAGAGGTCACTCAACGATGCCCAGCTTCACTAGAGTTTTTTTTCCCCAATGCATACCTGCTCATAGCTCTCTCTTTTTTTTTAAAAAAAACCTTGAGCTATAGTTAGCGGCCCTTGTTCTGTCAAGAGCAAAGTTCCGCCACTGGATTTGACAAGTTAACTATTTCCATCTTAGTATAGGCTGGATCCCCCTTGATAGTATAGTGTTCCTACGACTCAAAGAAATAAAAAGGATGCCTTGGAGCTGTAAAATGATCATCTTCTTTTCTCATTTTTGGGGATGCATGATAACGAAATAATGTTCTTCCCTACACACATACTCACATAGCAATGTATCTATTGGTTGTCATAATTTATCCAAAACCACATAGGATCCAAGATGCACTTTCACCGGATTATTATAACCATATGCTTGTGAATCAAGATCATCAACTTGTGTTTTGTGTACGATCCTTCTTGATAGTGATCTGCTGTTTGATCCGGTCATGGCGATAGTGATTAGTGACATGGCTAGCGTCTACTGACTACTTCCCACTCAAGGTACTGATGCGGAAATATATGTACTGAACCCACATCTTGATTTTGGTACCGAGGATACCTGCTCATCCCAAGCTTAGCCCTAGACGATTCACATATCGTCTGGCATACACGATGAGGACGAAGACTTTGGCTGAGAGCTGGAGACACTGCTCATTGGGGGAAATATGGACACTGGAAACGGTGTTCATGGACCACATATATACTTGGGTAAAGAGAAGCTTATTCGTGCTACTAGTAAACAGAAACAGTAATAAATGTTTCATGTTAGCAAAGAAAATTAAAACTTGATGAGTATATGATTTTCTTCTTTTGGTAGAGATTTGCTTTGGTTGCTCTTAATGACCTGGCTAGGATTTAGCTCCAGGTGGGACAAATATATGCAACTACAATTTTGCTATTTCCAAAATATGTCACTGCCGTGTCAATGAAAGGGACAACCATCTATTACAATGACATGTGGGCCACAATGACATATCCACAATTTTGTAAAACTGTAATGGCATGTATCAAACCTATAGTCTACAAAGTTACAAAAAGTAGCGTCAGGGTGTTCAATTCCAACACAGATGAGGTAAAAACAGTGCCATACTGGTTAGTTTAACTAATGAATTGTTGCAAAACCGATATACAGTTCATGTGAACAGTGACAGTTTTTTGTCTTTGCTATTTAGCTAGAAGGGTTATTTAGCTAAAGCATTTTTCAACGATCTTAGATAATACATCACAGATATAGCAAAAAGTCAAAAAGGACCGGATAAAAATTGAACAAGAGGGAGGGACAGTCTCTTATCTGCTAGTTGCCGGCCTTCTTTTCCTAGTTTTGCTAGTGTTTGGTGAAACCGTAGTTGAACAGTCATATAATCCTCATCAGCAGACACGCAAAAGTTTCACTAGCAGTACTTCAATATATTCTAGTGTTGATCCGGCATGACGAGGTCGCAAATCTTCACAAGAGGCGATGTTTTCCATTTTTCTCGGCGAGTAGTTAGCTAGTTTACTGAGTCATGGAACACCATTCAACACACACAGGTCCAACAACAATTTGTTCGGCATGGCTATAAATATCCTCTCGCGTCCCTAGAGCCTTCATCACAAAACCATCACACAGCACCTCAACAACAGCAGCCTCTCGTCAAGTACTGAGATCACTTGAGAGACGATGGCGAAGCAAAGCCTGGTGATGCCGCTGCTGGTGACCATCATCCTTGTCCTCGCCATAGTAAATGCTGTCGCGGGCGATGACTACAAGCCCAAGGACCCCTACTACCCACCCAAGAAGCACCACTACCCGCCCAAAAAGGATTATCCACACTTCCCACCTAAGAAGGATTACACACAGTACCTGCCTAAGAAGGACCACTACTATCCTCCCAAGAAGGATTACCACTATGAGCCGCTGAAGACGGAGCACGAGCACTGGCCTGCCAAGCCCGGATACTGAGCTACATCTGCTAAGCTGCGGGACCATCTGTAAGAGAGAGATGCATATGGAGGCATTCATGTCACCCTGCTTGTTATGTGTGGTACTTGTGCTCCCTGGATAGTGTATTCGTGTGTCATGTGCTGGTCAGCATCCTACTAGCTTCTTGTTGAATGTAATACCGACATCTATTGTACTATGTGATCACCAATATATGAATAATATTCGTTTGTGATTATGCTATTTTCTCTGTCAATGTAAGGTAAATAGGACTAGGTTAGATACACATATGTTACATGTCAAGATACGGACAACACTCGAATATAACACTTATGTCATGAAGCCTATCGTTATTTAATAGAACCGGAAGACTGAATGAACTAGTTGACAGCATGCTTGTGCAACTGATTATTCATTATGGGATCATCATACATCTAAATTCAAAACAGCTGGCCTTCGTATATTTCTGGCTTTCCAGATTGCCTGACAAAAGCAAGCTAAATCTATTACTCCTGTTATCAAATTATGATCTTACGGACCACAATTTCGGTTCCTTTTTAAGTAGATTTTTAGTTCTAATAAAAACATTAAAATGGAAGGATTAATAAAGTTTCCGGGCCTCCAGGAATCATATATTACTACTATTGGGTTTTTTCGCTCATGCTGCAAACCATTGTGCCAAAATACCCATCCCGGCTTTCATAACAGAGCATGTAAAGAGTAGGCGATTGACATACTGGTTCAAGATTCATTACCTTGACAATTTGTTATAACCATATCTTCCTTTGTGTAGATTTATTTTTTGGAAAAGGGAATATATTAAGATTCCATGTTCTGTACCGGATAATATATATGAGATAGCCGTCCATTATTACAAGGCAGAAAATTATTATAAAGGTAAAACCATCAAGTTGATTTTCTAACCTCCAGAAGAAAGATTCAAATAAAAAGTAAGTCTATTGCTAGAACAGCATCCATTCAAATAAAAAAATTGCATCATTGCAGTCTAAATAAAACTGCTTGCTTTCTTTATCTGAGGTCTATCTTCTTCCTTTTGTAGTACAGTCCACAAGAGGATCCAGTGTATACCTCTATAAAGCACCTGCATTGAAAAACAAACTTGTACTTTATTATTTAAAAACCTTAACATTGCGGCTTAGCCAAATTGCCCCGCAATAGCACATGTCCCAACCAGAAACTGATACATGATATTTCTTTCTATACCTTGTAACCAGCATTGAAACTTTGTTTTCTCAAACACGCAAGAGAGCTGTGTACCATTATATTAAGAAGAAGAGTTAGTGGTGTAAAGAAAAACCTGGTTACAAGAACAAAAACACACCACGTGCCTGTTACAATTTAAGAGGCAACAGCACCACTACACGGCCAACCAACTAGGTTAGTTGACCATCCTCCTGATGGGGATAAAGGGATGAAAGTCCCCTAGTTCCTGCCCACGACCAAAGCAGGGCCTCATGCTTGACTTCGGACAAGATCATTTCCATGTTTGGGTTGATTCCATCGAAAATTATCACACCCGTTTCCGGAGTGCCTTGCATTGACTTACAAATCTCAAGATTAGTAGAGTGAACACATCATAGAGTGGTAAAATTGCACATATGGGATAATATTACATGGATTGTTTATACTACAAGGTCCAACACACAAGTCTACAAACCAGGGAGTTGATTACATCAACTCTTATTCAACCAACACAACAGCATGAACATCACGGAACACCCACGGGCAACTTGAGCAAAGAACGAGACTTCTATTCGTCATTGTTGTCAACTTCGCCTTCCTCCTCTTCCTCATCTAAATAAAATTTCAGCAAGGGGTGATATCACGTCCCGAATTTTGTCCTAATTGTAAAAATGCGAAACTCAAAATTTCTCTAACAAACACCCTGACAGTTTATCTCTCTCCTTCTCAGCTTCCGTCTTCTTTCCTATATCAAAGGGTGAAATCCTCACTAGATTAAAAACTAGCTAATTGGAAGTTTCAAAAGTTTTAAAATATGAAAGTTTGGTCAAGTGTTTGACCTTTGTTTCTCTCTTCTGTGTGTTTTCTTGCCTTGCTTGGTTTTGAATCCCTATCTCATCAATTGTTTTTTGGCTCAAATCAAATCAAATTCTGAATCCCTTCCTTCTTTTCCCCTCACCTCGGCCCAAGCTAGAGGCCAAGCTGCCGGTTCCACCAGACCGTGTGTCCTCATGACCACCTCTGCTGGTGCCCGATGGCCCAGGACACGAGCCTCTGCGCGTGTCCAGGGGCCAGGAAATGGGCAGAACAGTGCCACTCCCCTGTTTCATCCCCTATCTCACTTCCAATTCGATTCACGCACTTATCCGGCGGCCAGAACCCTGGCCAGGCCGCGCCTTCCACCTGGCTGCCATCCTTCCGGCCACACCGCGCCCTGATGCGCACTGCCAGTCGGTGGCCACAGTTTCGTGCGCGGGTCTGGATAGCTAGGTGGCCGGCGTCCTCCGCCGGACGCCGTCTAACCTGCAGGGCCACCGCGCAACTCGACCCCGTCAAGCGTGCACTGCCACTCCACTGCGTGCCTGCCATGTGATCGCCAGTGTGCCGCGCGAGACGCACCACTGCCAGCTGCCTTCCCACATGCTGCGCGCGTTGCCACATGCAGCGCATGCACTGGACCGCTCGGCTGCCCACTGCAAGCAGGCCACGCGCGGGCGCCGCTGCCACCTGCTCGCCAGTGTGCCGTGGACACAGCACCCCTGACGCGTGTCTCACCACGCGCCGTGCGAACTCTGCACTGCCGCCCATCACCGCGCGTGCGCTGAAGGGAGCCCATCCTTCGGCCGCCGCGTCCTGAAGCTGTCTTCCGGCGACACTTTCTCTCCCTCAGTAAGGACCACCGCCACCACCCGCTCCTTCCCTTGGGCTTCCTGAGTTTGCCACAGAATGACCAGAGCAGGGCCAGCGCTGTACGTTGCAGCCGCGCGCCGCTCCTCATCCGGCCGTCTCACCGAGGTCACCTGCTGCAGGAATTCCTCTCCAATGGCGAGCCTCCGTGGTCCTTCTCTGCTTCAACGACACACAGGGGGCACCACAACTTTTCCCCAGCCACCTTGACCTGCCTCCGTGCCTCCTGTGCACGGGCGACATGCGCCCTGCGAGCTGACTGCTGCCGGTGCTGCTCCGTGGCCCCTGGCCTCGTTGCTCCTACAGAGGAGTGACCGCAGCGTCGCTCTCTCACCCCTGCGCATGACACTGGGCTCCCTCGACGCCCCAATTGGCCTAGCGCCATAGGCTGCCATGGCGCGCCGCCCTCTGCTCATCCCCGGCACTACTCCATGCCTCCCTGGCTCCCTCGAGGCCATGGAGAGGTTCAGGATGTCGTACTTGCGCTCCCCCACCGAAATCCCGCCCTGCTCTGATCATCCTGCGCCCCGGTGCCGTGAACCTCCGTTGTCGCGCCGCCAACCGCTGTTGCCAGCCGGCTCCGGCCCAAATCCGGCATCAGCAACTTACAGGACGAGTGAGGCACGAACTCCTCCTGCTCTTGGACCGGTTTCCGTCGAGGTCGGGCAACGGTGGCGATAGAGTTCCGTCTCCGGCGGAGAACGGCTATGGCGCCGCCGTCCCCATCGCTTCCGGTCGCCGCACGGGCCGCACACGCGCTTCTGGCTGCCCGATTGGAACCAGCGCCCACGGTAAAAGCTTTCCTTCTTACAGAAAAGCTACAGATTCTTCCGTGTGAAATGCTCCTAATTAACTGATTACTCCTATACTATCAGATCCAAAGGCCCCACATCGTTGCAAACACTCTGAAGCTCAACACCATCCAAATTGCAGGTTGCCACTGACATTGAGCTTTCATCAGCTTTTATTTAAGTGGTTTTCATTCTCTTCGTGTTGAATATTAATCGTTCTTGATGTGGAGTTTTACATCGCATTTTAATCAGGCATAAATCATACCATTAACAGGATGCATTTTATTGTACTCTTAGGATGCATTAAAACAGGAGAACTAAATAGATATAGATACCCAATCATTAGAGCAAAATTTAGTGATTTATAGATAACCATTAGGCAGCACCGCATAATACTGAAATAAAGAAATTAATCTCTAATTACCACAAGTTGCACACACATTATAAATTGAGTAAAATATTAAACGGCCACACATAAGCCTTGCCCTGCACCTCAACATTAATACACTCCCCGTGGTGCATTACGGTTTAACAGCACTCATACCATTCGTTAACATTAGTAGACTAATTATATAAATTAAGTTAGGTAATTAATCATCTAACACTTAGGTTGACCGTTTGTACGCGTCTTGGACACCGGTCTCCCGCTGACCGTTTGTATGTGTCCAAAGGCTTGGACACGGTACCAATGCGTGTCCACATAACTCTTTTCCTGGATCGCGCCGTTTGTAAGTGTCCAAAGGCTTGGACACGGGCCGAACCTCATATCCACGGGACTCGTTTGTATGTGTCCCAGAGGCTGTGGACAGGGACCAGACCTCGTGTGACGAGGCACAGGTTGCACCAGAGACTCCGGCACCTTGCCGGAGCATCCGGCAAGCCTTCTCTGGAACCGGGGTGTTGTCCACTGGAGTATCCGGTAATATACCGGAGTGTCCGGTGGCCCCCTTACTGGAATCGGACCATGGTGTCTGGCATTTCGTGCCCAACATGTCCAGAGACCGTGGACACGGGCTGGACAGTGTATCCACCGTTCTTTTCATGATTCCAGCCCCGGCACTCTGTTTGCCTCATTGCCACCTCACCACAGCCCCGTTTCCAGCAATGCTTGTATCGTTGTGATCGGCATTTCGAGCACCACACCAGTTGACACTAGAAATAACACACGACTGTACCAGCGCACAAACACCCCCTAATCTTGTGAACTAAAAGCACAAGATTGAGCGAGCGACCGGCAGTCAGCTCCACTAGCGCCCAAACGCCAGGGACAGGTGCCCTCGTGCGTGTCCAGCAGCCGGCTCTGCCGAATGCCCAACAACGCTGCAACGGTCTCCACTTAGTCACTGAATAAATGTGGCATAAAACTGTTGGCCCAGCTCTCTCTCACTCTCTAAACGCACGCACAGGACATAAGATAAGTGGCTCATTGGAAAATAACCGGAACGCGTGCAATAGGATCAGCATGGCACACCAGCACCCGAGCACTTCTCCACTCCCTGAACTCACACGCACAGACCAGGAAAAGGCACAAGAAGGCCGGAAGAATTTCAGCACGGGACACAAAGGTCCACAGTGCCGCGCACCATCACACACCACATCCTATTTTTCAGTTCACTTCACTACCCACACCTAGACACTAAGTAAGCACAACATGAAATGAATCTAGCAGTCTCTAACATATAATAAATAGTAAAATAAACATACCCAACGTGTCACCACCTTCCCGATCTTTGTTTTGCGGTAGTTTTATTAGGCGTCTTCCATCGCGTAGATGACGTTGAGTGCAAGGAAGAACCAAGCATCAAGAGGAGCCAGGAGCTGCACTTGAATGAGAAGCCTGAAGTTCTGGACACCAAGTCAGAGTTGGAAATCTGAATTTCAGAAGAAGAAACTGAAGAATGAAGCTTGGAAGATTAGGAAATTCCAGGCAAGCTCTAACCCCTTTGATCATATTTATCCCATGATTTGCAATGCACCTATTAGAGCCCAGATTGCTTGCATGATATATATATGTTTGCTTATGTTCAAAACCATTGATTAGCTATCAAACCTAGGTTGTTATTACTTCCATATTTATGTCAGTTGCTTGCTGCATTAATATAGAATATTACCTTGTTTACCTGTTGTTTGATACTCCCTTGTACACATAGGAATTCCTTCGTTAAATTCTCTTAACTTGCGGAAAATTTCCCTGATATTAGAATGCTTAGGACCTCTCTTGCAATGCTGAGCATTGCCACACCATACACCAATTATTTGTAAACTGCATTAAAATGAGTTTGGTGGTGTGAGTAAAATAAAATGGGGTGGCCTTAGTGCAACATGTGCTCGGTGAAGCTGGGTGATTCTGGTCGTGGAGCAGGGCTCACAGAAGGTGATGGTGCTATGTCATGCTGCTAGGTGTTTAGGCTTCGGTCCTTGTCCACCTGCCGTGGACGAGCCGCTGCCCCTGCCATATAAGGACTAGTTCATTAGCACTCGACTTAGTGATTACGTGCAACCACAGAACCTATCGTGGGCAGGACTTACCCCTCCTGCTTAGATTACCCACATCGAACCACTAGGAGGTCAGTAGGACACAAGAGGCCAGGAGAAGACGCGAGATACTCGTGGTCCGGCTTTCGACAAAGTAATTGCCCGCGTCATGGGACCGTATGCCCATGGATATAGCCTCTAGTTTAGATATGTGTCCCGGTATATAAGGGAACCAGGAGAAGACGTGGATGTGCATCCCCATGGTCCGGCTCCGGGAATGTACACCGCCGCGTCATTGGGACCTTTGTGAACCCCGACGGATAGCCCCTGGATTCATCTTTGGTGGAATCTGTGGGAACTTAAGTGCATGTTGGAGTAAATGTTATGTGACTCTAATGATCAGGAGGAGTATAGCCTGTGGGTACAGTGTACAACCTCTGCATAGTGTAAAAATCCTTTCGGAAGAGCCGTTGTCACGGTATTGACACACTAATGTTTGGGTACATAATGATTAGTCTCTACATACCTCCTTGGATCGTGAGTGGGTGCAGCTACCCGTGTTTTGGAATAGTGTCTAGAACGGGTGATGGAGGCCCGTCCAGTTAAAACATGGGAACTGATTGACTGGATTAAGTTCCTCCACAGGTCCACCAACTAAAATATGACAGAGAAAAGGATTTTCTCCACTGTTTTGACCTCTGTCAAGTAGGGAAACATGCATCAAAGCTAACTTTGTGCAAAAACAAACTCTATAGTCGTTTCCTTGCCAAGAACCGAAAATGCATCTACATATTTACCCATGCTTTGTGTTAGGGCTTGCTGAGTACTCTTTTTACTCACCCATTTGCTTCTATGGTTTTGTTTAGACAGTGAGGATTGCGTAGAAGAACGACGATGAGCTGGTTTCGTTCTACTCCCCAAGTCTGCTTGTGGAATGGAGCCTCGATTTTCCGTTGTTGCTTTGTCTTAGCAGGCCGGCCGGTCTTGGATGTGAAATCCTCACCGTGTCCTTGCTAAGGTTGTAATCTCAAATATTTTGTTGCAATAATCAAAGTATGATTATGATATACATTCTGTTGTGTATTATGCGTATCGTCTACTGATCCAGAGAATGATATGTGCTGTACTAAGCATTCCAGAAATGAGGTGTGACAGAGTGGTATCGGAGCAATACTTGGCCGTAGGATGAAACCCCTAGGATTCTACCCATGGAAACCGACTATTTTTGTAAAAACTATCTTATAAAATTTCTCCCTTACCTATTTCTGTTTAAATGTTTTAAATCTACCCATATATCACTGGACTGACGCCACGAGATGAGCTTCACCAGGGAAGCCTACAGATGGTAGCTCCAGCCACATGAATCATCGTGTGAGCCAGCCAGAAGACTACGAAGAACTCAAGGATAAGATGTGAGAGTTGCCCACGACAAGATTTTTACAATCTGTAGAGGTTGTATACTGTATCCACAAGTTATGCTTCCTTTCGCGAGCAAGGAGTGCATAACGTATACTCCAACATCCACATAGGCCACAACAGATTCAGCCCAAGATGTGTCCAGGGGCTATCTGTTGGGGTTACTACATCCCAATAAAGCAATGGTGTACATTCACGGCGCCGGATCATGCGAAACGCATCCACGTCTTCTCCTAGTCCCCTTCTATACCGAGTTACACAAACCAGGGGCCGTATCCGTGGGCATACGGTCCCATGACGCAAGCAATTAGTTTGTCGAAAGCCACATCGCGAGCATCTCGCGTCCTTTTCTGGCCATTTGTATCCTACTGACCTTCAAGCAGTTCAATGTGGATCACCTAAGTAGGAGGGTAAGTCCTGCCTACATAGGGTTTTGTGGTTTCACGTAATCACTAAATCAAGCACTAACGAACCGGTCCTCATATGGCAGGCACGGCGTACTCATACACAGAAGGTGGACCAAATGGAGGCATAAACTTCTGGCACAATACCTTTTGTGAGACCCGTCCTACAACCAGGAAAATACCCCCATCCTCACCTAACACAGGTTGCACTAAGCCCATCCTATTTTTGTTTTACTCACACCACCAAACTCGCTTTCAACACCTTTTTCGAATAACAGAGTATAGTATGGTGATGTATAATATCGCATAAAAGGTTTCCTAAGCATTCTAATCACCAGGCAACTTTCCATTTTTTAAAAGTATTTAACAATGGAAGTCCTATGGTTAACAAGGCTGTATTGCCAAACAGGTAACAAGGCGGTACTTACTATTATGAACAGCAAGTAACTGACATTAATAAGTACATACTAGTAAGTAGGGCATTTAATTATACAACATTTTAACATAAGTAAAATATTTGCAAGCAGACAGGCGCTATAGGTATGCTAGCAAAT
>BCLF01000118.1:2349-17156 GCA_001602275.1 Zoysia japonica | reverse complement strand
GAACTGTTTTAAATAGGAAACTTCTTGCAATTCTTTTCTTGTTCTTGGTGTGAATTCAAAAGCAACAGCTATGCAGTTCAGCTAACTATTTTTTCTAGCTACGATTATTTTAATTTCCTGTAAGCCTGACGCAAAGATCCATAGAGTGGCAAGGTTTGTGACACATAATTTTCTTCACACTTTTGACATATATCAGTTAGTCCCAGCTGATACTTGTGAGTCAGACACATGTAGTACTTAAACAGATTTGGTAGTTCGTACTTCGTACCCTAGGCTGAGCATTTTGCCCTTCTATTACTGTCACACCTAGTTTTAAGTACAAAACCAAGTGACCCTTTATGTGTGCCTAGAAATCAAGTTTCATACATAAAGCAATTTCATTAATAGTAAACAGAACAATGTCTCGAATAAAGAAAAAATGATTACCGAATGCAGCGGAAAAGTAAACTGTGCATAGCACAGCTTCCACAGGCAGTTAACCAAAGAGATTAGCATGCCTAAAGTTCAGCTCTGCATCTTCCATAACTTTCCAAATTTTTTCAACTGCGCAGCTTTTATAAAGGCAAGTTTGAATATAGGATGTACTCAGCAAGTATGGAAAAAGATGACATGTGGCAAAAGCAAGATTAACTATATATGTCTCCTTTGCATAAAACTCGCCATAGAGACACACTTCCTATTAAGCATCTAAGTACTAAATGATAACATCCAACACCATCATATCAACAACGTGCCTACGGCCTACCCGGCTGCAACACTAACATAACATCCAATCACAGTCTCTCACTGTGATCCACCACCAATCACAGTATCCCACTGTGATTCACCAAACTAAACCAAATCCACTAATCATGTGAGAGTCTATGCAATGCTCATGATCGTGAGCATGACTGTCATGACAGTTTAACTCTATGAAGGTTGTACACATTCCCCACGAGAAGTGATTTTATCCTCTGTTTTCAGGTGATTAAAGAATCTCCATCTCGCATGTGCCAGCTGTGCACTCGCACACTTCCTTTAGTGTGGAGGCCAGGAGATCACTTCAATGTTTGTCCATAGCTTCCTCCAGCTTGTATTCACCCACTAAGGTTTCACCCGTCAGAAACTAACTGTAACGTGAGAGGCCACCTCTTGTGCCAAATGGTTCCCAAGAGTACCCCTCCCTTCTCCACACATCTCTCTCCAGGCGGATCCAAGCGTACCCTGCTTTCCCTGCTCCACCGGTTGGCACGAACAGAACTGGCCTCCACCACTTACTACACCAAGCCACACCCATTCCTGTATGGGTGCCCATGGGTGGTCGCTCCACAAACCGGTCTTTAGATTTGGGAAGATCTAATATACTAAGGGACAGTGCCGGTAACCCCGCACACTGCTGTTGTGACAGACTGTCCCGCGAAGGAGACGATCCATCCACCTTAGGATCATATCGGATGTCGCACGACGAAGCAAGGACATAGTATAGGTCAAGCACGATAAAATATATTACAAACTTGTTATTAAATTTACAAACCACGAGTTTTCAAAGCGAAAGCTACAAACCTATTATACAAGGACATCCTAGAAAATACGCAAAAGACTACACCGAACCTATTATACAAGAACATCCTAGAAGCCATGCCCATTCCAGTATGTAATAGCACTGTTCAAACTTGCTCAATAGGGTCACAACGGACGGTCCTTAATCGACAGACAGGGCTACCACACATTGGCCATGCGTCCGCAGTGAAAACGTGCCGTGTTACAACCTACTTCCGTGCCCGGTCTCTAATACATCAATCCAGGTTATAACTCCCAACCTCAGGTAATAACTCATCTCGTGAGTGAAGATTTATCCACACGACTTCTACCGTCAACTAGAGTTTTTAGCTTAGCTCTACATCGAGTTACCTGTACCAAAACTACTAATCCCAGGTATGGTTCTACTACTGCAACTAGGATTTCAATCAACTCCTAGCACCTAATGCACATTACATACCACAATTCTAGAGTGGTAGAAGTAAACAATTCAAAATAGGATAATGCACCGGGGCTTGCCTGGGCTTTGTTCAAAATTAGATTCTTCAGCTACGAGTTCGGCGTCGGTCGGGGCTTCTTGAACCTCGTGATGATATTCCCCGATCTCCTCCTTGACTCCTTCGGGTTCTATATGAAATGATATGCATACAATGAAAATGATGCCCTTTTATACTTTTATAAATAAAAGATACTTAAATAAAGTTATATACAATAATACATGAATTTTCAAAGTAAAACAAAGAGATATGGTTATAAAATTCCTTTAATATGGTTTTTGAAGACATAAAAATAATTTTAAAGCTTTCTTAGAATTAAGAAGATTATTTCAGAATTTTTGAGGAATTTACAGAATTTATTGAAATCAAGTAGATTTATAAAGAGTTAAATACTGAATAAAGAGAATAAATATTGTTATAAAATTATCTTTATCGAAATTAAATACAGCATTTTATTAAATCAGTAAGCGGTAAATAAATAAACCCGAAACTATATTTTATAATATTTTTACCTGCCAATAAAGGATAATAATGCATTTTTTGGTTATTATGTGATCTGAATTAATTAAATTATTTCAATGCATAAAATAAAAATTAGTCAGCTCCAGAATATTGGTTTAGTTGAGAGAAACCTAACAAAATTTATTTCACAATTTTCTTGGCTAAAATGAAGCTTCTATGAATTTACAAGATTAAACTGTCTTCTGAATAATTAAATAAATCATTTCGCATTTTAAAAGAATTCCCAGCCAAACTGGCCCTCCACACGGTGGGCTGCAGGGATGCCGCACGGGATCCAGCTGCAGCCGCAGAGGATCCACGAGCTGGGGGTAACAGCCAGGCCGGCCGTGGACAGCGGCCGGCCGGTGGCGGCGCATCACCGGAGAGGTGGTCGCCGGTGGCCAGACGCATGGAGCCGAGGACCAAAGTGGCCAGCGCGTTGCAGGGAGCTCGATGGTGAGGTCAACAGGGTGGTGTTCTCACTGGAGCAGTGCCCACGGCGAGGAGGCGGCTCGACGCGGCTCCGGGGAGGTTGGGAGGACGGCACGATCGACGGAAATCGATATCGTTTCCTTCTAAAGGTCCAGCGCGACTGAAAATGCATCTAGGCCCCCTAGTGGGTTTTGGTGGATGATAACAAACCATTGAAGGAACTAATGAAATTTGCTAAGTGTATTGACAGCATGGAAAGCTCATAAAGAAGAAAAGAATATGAAAGGAGAAAGGAGACCACTCAATTTCTTTGAATTAGTTTCTAGAGCCTATTCTCATGGAAGAATCATTTTTTACCTTTTCTGAGTATAGGTATACTGTACTATTAAGAGGGACACGAATTGGAGACTCAAAAGTGACAAAAAAAAATGCTCAACACCATTTCTGTCTAGAGACGCCTTTAGAGAGTCTCTGGCACAATGCCGAAGTCTTTGGTAGGTCTTTATAGCCGAACCCGTAAAGGCTTGCCGGAGCATCCGGCACATCGCCGGAGCCTCTGGTTAACCGAAATGTTCGACGTAATGCCGGAGCCTCAGTGTATTTCCGGTCCAAGGGTTAGTTTTTTGGAGCTCGGGTATTTATAACTCCTCACCCCTCTTGCTTGGGCAGGCGACTCCCACTTGAGGAACACACACTTGAGTTTCAACAACACTCTCCCACACCCTTCCAAGGCCAATGCTTGAAAGATTTGAGCAAGGGTTTGAGAGAAAACTTGATTCACTCCTCTTGAGCATTTGAGGCACCGCCGAGCTTCGATTCGTGTTTGTTACTATTGGAGCTTATGTTCAAAACCTAGCTGCTTATGTTCAAAACCATTGATTAGCTATCAAACCTAGTTGTTATTAGTTCCATATTAATGTCAGTTGCTTGCTGCATTAATATAGAATATTACCGTGTTTACCTGTTGTTTGATACTCCCTTGTAAACATAGGAATTCCTTCGTTAAAGTCTCTTAACGAGCGGAAAATTTCCTTGATATTAGAATGCTTAGGACCTCTCTTGCAATGCTGAGCATTGCAAGACCATACACAAATTATTTGCAAACTGCGTTAAAATGAGTTTGGTGGTGTGAGTAAAATAAAATGGGGTGGCCTTAGTGCAACATGTGCTAGGTGAAGCTGGGTGATTCTGGTCGTGGGGCAGGGCTCACAGAAGGTGATGGTGCTATGTCATGCTGCTAGGTGTTTAGGCTTCGGTCCCTATCCACCTATCGTGGACGAGCCGCTGCCCCTGCCATATAAGGATCGGTTCATTAGCGCTTGACTTAGTGATTATGTGCAACCACAGAACCTGTCATGGGCAGGACTTACCCCTCCTGCTTAGGTTACCCACATCAAACCACTAGGAGGTCAGTGGGACACAAGAGGCTAAGAGACGACGCGAGATACTCGCGGTCTGGCTGTCGACAAAGTAATTGCCTACGTCATGGGACCGTATGCCCACAGATATAGCCTCTGGTTTAGTTATGTGTCCCGGAATATAAGGGAACCAGGAGAAGACGTGGATGAGCATCCCAATAGTCCGGCTTCGGGAATGTACACCGTCACGTGATCGGGAGCTTTGTGAACCTTGACACATAACCCCTGGATGCGTCTTGGGTGGAATCTGTGAGAACTTAAGTGGATGTTGGAGTAAATGTTATGTGACTCTAAGGATCAGGAGGAGCATAGCCTGTGGGCACAGTGTACAACCTCTGCAGAGTGTAAAAATCCTTTCAGAACGGCCGTTGTCACGGTATTAACACACTAATGTTTGGGTACATAATGATTAGTCTTTACATACCTCCTTGGAGCGTGAGTGGGTGCGGCTACATGTGTTTTGGAATAGTGTCTAGAACAGGTGATGGAGGCCCGTCCAGTTAAAACATGGGAACTGATGGAGTGGATTAAATTCCTCCACAGGTCCACCAACTAAAATATAACAAAGAAAAGGATTTTCTCCACTGTTTTGACCTCTGTCCAGTAGGGAAACATGCATGAAAACTAGCTTTGTGCAAAAACAAACTCTATAGCCCTTTTCTTGCCAGAACCAAAATATGCATCTACACATTTACCCTCGCTATGTGTTAGGGCTTGCTGAGTACTTTTTGTGCTCACCAGTTTGCTTCTGTGGTTTTGTTTGGACAGTGACGATTGCGTAGAAGATGATGACGTGCTTGTTTCGTTCTGCTCCTCAAGTGTGCTTGTGGATTGGAGCCTCGGTTTTCCACTGTTGCTTTGTCTTAGCAGGCCGGCCGGCCTTGGATGAGAAATCCTCACCGTGTCCTTGCTAAGGTTGTAACCTCAGATATTGTGTTGTAATAATCGAAGTATGCTTATGATATGCATTCTTTGTGTATTATGCGTATCATCTACTGATCCTGGGAATGATACGTGTTGTACTAAGCATTCCAGAAATGGGGTGTGACAGAGTGGTCAGAGCAATACTTGGTCGTAGGATGAGACCCCTAGGATTCTACCCATAGAAGCCGACTATTTTCGTAAAAACTATCTTATAAAATTTCTCCCTTACCTATTTCTGTTTACATGTTTTAAATCTGCCCATATATCAGTGGACTGACACCACAAGACGAGCTTCACCAGGGAAGCCTACGGATGGTAGCTCCAGCCACATGAATCATCGTGTGAGCCAGCCAGAAGACTACGAAGAACTCAAGGATAAGATGTGAGAGTTGCCCGCGACAGGAAGGTTGGAATAATGTGGTTGAAATGCTCTGGCTGTAGCACCAGATGACGCCATTTTTCTGTGAAAAGAGACGGATAGTTTGGGAGTGTTAATAAGAGGTGAGGAGTTAGCAACCTCTTATTCATCTAGCGGACCGAAGGTGTTAGCTAGAGCTACTACAGAATTGAAGATAATACCTGGAGTCCTAGATAAATCATGGATCCAAGATGATGATTTGGACTGCACAGAGGAAGGTGACCGCAATTGGGAGCCACAGCAGTTAGCTAGAAAGCCCATGGCAGTTGAAACAAAAAGGTAGAGCATGCTTCAGAATTTTGGTGGAACCCTATCTATTTTAAGTGGGGTAGGGTGCACCTAAATTACAGAACAGTATCAGTTCAGTGAGATCCTCAACGGTATGAGCTGTGACAAGAGGAGAGGCAGAATGCAGCACGATGGTTACAGTAGAAGGGATACCCGAACAGTATCATAATAGAACCTGTCAAGGTACTTGACCAATGACAGGAAAATCAAATGAGCCAATAGTCGACGCTACCTAAGCCGTAAAGCCACGCTCATAGCACGCTTGCGAATTAATCAACCACAACTAATAAAATATGTTGCTTGTGTGGATTCGAGTTTCATTGCCTCTGTTTTCCGTTTGTGTGCTTGTGTGCTTAATCAACTGAAAGATCAGTATATAATTACAATCACCAGCGCCCAGGGATCAAGTCACCCAGATTCTGTTAAGTGGACAGTATGCAGCAATGGATTATGCTGATATCACAGTGAGTCATCAGAAAAATTGGGTCAGAGAATAGAATCCATGGAGGTAAGGAACTAATCATTCCTCTCGTTAAGGAGTAAACTGATCACTTTCCATGCCACAAGGGACTAGAAATAAGGATTTCAAAATCTGCCGACACCCAGGATGGTGCTAGAATGTCACGGCCACCACCATTATCATCCTCCGCTGCAAGGATACTGACCCAAGGTGCTGACAAGTCTGTGGTTAGAGATCTTCACATCTGATCAACAAGGGTCGACTTCAAATGCTCAGCTGGTACTAGTAATTGAAGAAGGGATCGACCACTCCTCTAGCCTGCCAGAAAGGAAGACATGAACTGCACTCCTTTGATGGTCTATAGACACAGCACGGTGGTGAATCCTCAATCATCAAGAACTGATTTGAGATCAGAAACTTGTCCAACTACTGCTAGTAGACAAAGGAAGAATGAAGATAACTCGTTGCGCACAAAGCCATGAGAACCATTGAGGAAAAAATGGATGACGATGACTACCTAACCGTGTGGACCACAGAATGAGATAAATCTCGGCACGTGAGTATCATGTTTGGTACAAGGAGGAAAGATGGTTTACTGTAAGATAAAAGGGTCTGGTGCAGCAATGCCGCAGAGTTTCATGATCAAGCACATGATTGTTAAATAAATTACGGGTTGCAGTTCGCAGAATATTCAGGTTATGAAAGAGTAATTGATGATTAGCACTTGCTATGACCTGAGAATTGCAGAAAGTGCAAATCACATAAAAGGACCTAACCTCACCCGGAGTCCTGTGCAGCTTCTTTGATGACCTGCTATCGGGAATTGAGCAGGGATTGAAATCAGAAGGCCTTGACCGACTGCTGGCTGATAATCAAAAGAAGATAACTGCATGCTGACTGTGTCACAGAAAATTTCTGCCACTGACAGCTAAAGCAGTGATGGTGTATAGCAGGAGACCCAAGTAGCCGCAGACCTAGCAGCCCTGCACCAATGATTTTTGTTTGACAGCAAACAATGTAAGCATTTCAACCCAGGGCACCTTCCCGTCAGCAACCATATACGAGCAACAGATAACCCACGCAGATGGGATAACCACGGATTGAGAAGGTATTCTGATTTTGGGATTAGATGTGAGCTACCCCGTCTGTCGAAGAGGCATCAGATGGCACAAATGGCAGTTCGGCCCTCTTACCGCCACCAGAAAAATCGTATGAAACCTCATTCAGTAAGCTCGTCCAGCCACCCACAAGACTGCGCAGAACCTTTTTCCTAACAGCTCGTTGTGGAGACCACTGCAGAACGTCCATCCTAACATCCCAGGTCAAGTCATTTTTTTTAGTGGGGTAGCACCTTGGTGATAGTTGACAGTCAAGATCACATCCCGGATTGTGAGATAGCTATGCGGAGGTAAGACACAGGGTAACACAGCCAAGCAGCAGCCCTCAAGATATCAGAACAAAGATAATAAGTTAATGCTACACTCTGAAGAGCAGCAAGGAGGATGGTGATTAGTTGTATAGTTTCAAGACCACAGTCACGGTTGGTCAAAAGACGATAGAACGCAAGTATAAAAAGGGATGAGATAACAAGTGGTCTAATGTCTTCAGAATTTATGGAAATCCCTGGTAAGCCCACCTTTGAGAATAATTTCGAAGATCAAGATATTCAGAAAAGCAACAATGAAGAGTCAAAGCGACCCCAGCATGAGTGCCGGTATTACATCGTGTACGCAAGGAACAACAAGAGTGCCAGGACTGCAAAAGAAGAAGCCGCCATGAAGATCACGCTACAAGGAGCAAGAAACTGCCTGGCACCCTGACCCATCCAGAAGACTGCAAATCTGGAGGATGAGATTTCTTTAAGTGGGGTACATCTATCACGTCCCGAATTTTGCTCTAATTGTAAAAATGCGAAACTCAAAATTTCTCTAACAAACACCCTGACAGTTTATCTCTCTCCTTCTCAGCTTCCGTCTTCTTTTCTATTTTAAAGGTAAAATCCTCGCTAGATTAAAAACTAGCTAACTGGAAGTTTCAAAAGTATTAAAATCCGAAAGTTTGGTCAAGTGTTTGACCTTGGTTTCTCTCTTCTGTGTGTTTTCTCGCCTTACTTGGTTTTGAATCCCTATCTCATCAATTGATTTTTGGCTCAAATCAAATCAAATTCCGAATCCCTTCCTTCTTTTCCCCTCACCTCGGCCCAAGCCAACGGCCAAGCTGCCGGTTCCACCAGACCGTGTGTCCCCATGACCACCTCTGCTGGTGCCCGATGGCCCAGGACACGAGCCTCTGCGCGTATCCAGGGGCCAGGAAAAAAAGGCAGAACAGTGCCCGTCCCCTGTTTCATCCCCTATTTCACTTCCAATTCGATTCACGCACTTATCCGGTGGCCAGAACCCTGGCCAGGCCGCGCCTTCCACCTAGCTGCCATCCTTCCGGCCACACCGCACCCCGATGCGCACCAGCAGTCTGTGGCCTCAGTTTCGTGCGCGGGTCTGGATAGCTAGACGGCCGGCGCTCTCCGCCGGACGCCGTCGAACCTGCAGGGCCACCGCGCATCTCGGCCCCATCGAGCGTGCACTGCCACTCCACAGCGTGCCTGCCAAGGGATCGCCAGTGTGCCGCGTGAGACGGCACCACTGCCAGCTGCCTACCCACGTGCTGCGCGCTTTGCCACTTGCAGCGCATGCACTGGACCGCTCACCTGCCCACTGCAAGCATGCCACGTGCGGGCCCCGCTGCCACCTGCGCGCCAGTGTGCCGTGCGACACAGCACCCCTGACGCGTGCCTCGCCACGTGCCGAGCGAGCTCTGCACTGCTGCCCATCACCGCGCGCGCGCTGAAGGCAAGCCCATCCTTCAGCCGCCGCGTCCTGAAGCTGTCTTCCGGCGACTCTCTAACTCCCTCAGTCAGGCACCACCGCCACCACCGGCTCCTTCCGTTGGGTTTCCTGAGTTTGCCACGGAACGACCAGAGCAGGGCCAGCACCGTACGTTGCAGCCACGCGCCGCTCCCCATCTGGCCGTCTCTGCTCACCGAGGTCACCTGCTGCTGGAATTCCTCCCCAACGGCGAGCCTCCGTGGTCCTTCTCTGCTTCAACACACACAGGGGGCACCACAACTTCTCCCCAGCCACCTTGACGTGCCTCCTGTGCACAGGCGACATGCGCCACCACTGCACCCTGTGAGCTCACTGCTGCCGGCGCAGCTCCGGGGCCCCAGGCCCCGTTGCTCCTACGGAGGGGGACCGCCGCGTCGCTCTCTCGCCCCTGCGCATGACACTGGGCGCCCTCGACGCCCCTATTGGCCTGGCGCCATAGGCCGCCGTGGCGCGCCGCCCTCTGCTTATCGCCGGCGCTCCTCCACACCTCCCTGGCTCCCTCGAGGCCCTGGAGAGCTTCAGGATGTCGTACTAGCGCTCCCCCACCAAAATCCCGCGCTGCTCCGCCCATCCAGCGCCCCGGTGCCGTGAGCCGCCGTCGTCGCGCCGCCAACTGCTGTCGCCAGCCGGCCCCGGCCCAAATCCGGCATCGGCAACTTACAGGACGAGTGCGGCACGAGCTCCTCCTGCTCATGGACCGGTTTCCGTCTCCGGCGCTGAACGGCTATGGCGCCGTCGTCCCCATCGCTTCCGGTCGCTGCACGGGCCGCACACGCGCTCCTGGCTGCCCGATTGGAACCAGCGCCCCAGATTAAAACACTTCGTGTTTTAAATCCCAGCCACTCGATCTCCATCCAGCAGCCCACGGTAAAAGCTTTCCTTCTTACAGAAAAGCCACAAATTCATCCGTGTGAAATGCTCCTAATTAGCTGATTACTCCTATACTATCAGATCCAAAGGCCCACATTGTCGCAAACACTCTGAAGCTCAACACCATCCTAATTGCAGGTTGCCACTGACATTGAGCTTTCATCAGCTTTTATTTAAGTGGTTTTCATTCTCTTCGTGTTGATTATTAATCGTTCTTGATTTGGAGTTTTACCTCGCATTTTAATCAGGCATGAATCATACAATTAACAGAATGCATTTTATTGTACTCTTAGGATGCATTAAAACAGGAGAACTAAATAGATATAGATACCCAATCGTAAGAGCAAAATTTAGTGATTTATAGATAACCATTAGGCAGAGCCACATAATACTGAAATAAAGAAATTAATTTCATATTACCACAAGTTGCACACACATTATAAATTGAGTAAAATATTAAATGGCCACACATATGCCTTGCCCTGCACCTCAACATTAATACACTCCCCGTGGTGCATTACTGTTTAACAGCACTCATACCATTTGTTAACAATAGTAGACTAATTATATAAATTAAGTTAGGTAATTAATCATCTAAAACTTAGGCTGACTGTTTATACGCGTCCTGGACGCCGGTCACCCGCTGACCGTTTGTATGTGTCCAAAGGCTTGGACACGGTACCAACGTGTGTCCACATTTCCAGGATCGCGCCTGTACGTGTCCAGTAGCCGTGGACACGGGCCGCACCTCACATCCAGGGGACTCGTTCCCCACATCACAGCCGTGCACGCCCAGAGGCTGTGGACAGGGACCAGTCCTCGTGTCCACGAGGCACAGGTTGCACCGGAGACTCCTGCACCTTGCCGGAGCATCCGGCAAGCCTTCTGTGGAACCGGGGTGTTGTCCACCGGAGTATCCAGAAATATACCGGAGTGTCCGGTGGCCCCCTTACTGGAATCGGACCGTGGTGTCTGGCATTTCGAGCACCACACCAGTTGACACTAGAAATAACACACAACTGTACCAGCGCACAAACACTCCCTAATCCTGTGAACTAAAAGCTCAAGATTGAGCGAGCGACCGGTAGTCAGCTCCACTGGCGCCCGAACGCCAGGGACATGTGCCCTCGTGCGTGTCCAGGAGCTGGCTCTGCCGAATGCCCAACAACGCCGCAACGGTCTCCACTTAGTCACTGAATAAATGTGGCGTAAAACTGTTGGCCCAGCTCTCTCGCACTCTCTAAACGCACGCACAGGACATAAGATAAGTGGCTCACTGGAAAATAACCAGAACGCGTGCAATAGGTTCAGCACGGCACACCAGCACCCGAGCACTTCTCCACTCCCTGAACTCACACGCACAGACCTGCAAGAGTCACAAGAAGGCCGGAAGAATTTCAGCACAGGACACAAAGGTCCACAGTGCTGCGCACCATCACACACCACATCCTATTTTCCAGTTCACTTCACTACCCACACCGAGACACTAAGTAAGCACAACATGGAAGGAATCTAGCAGTCTCTAACATATAATAAATAGTAAAATAAACATGCCCAACCTGTCACCACCTTGTTGGGCCAACCCTTATAATTCAAACACTGATCGCCCCTTCTCACATCAGCACACCGCATCAGCTTCCCCATTAAACCACACTTAATACATAATCACCATCTCATGCATGACTTCCGTACTCGGTTTTCTTCGGATTTCATTTGGTTCTTACGTGGTGTTTTATTCGTGTTTTATCGCTTCTTCCCGATCTTTGTTTTGCGGTAGTTTTATTAGGCGTCTTCCATCGCGTAGATGACGTTAAGTGCAAGATAGAACCAAGCATCTTGAGGAGCCAGGAGCTGCACTTGAATGAGAAGCCTGAAGTTCTGGACACCATGTCACAGTTGGAAATCTGAATTTCAGAAGAAGAAACTGGAGAATCAAGCTTGGAAGATTAGGAAATTCCAGGCAAGCTCTAACCCCTTTGATCATATTTATCCCATGATTTGCAATGCACCTTTTAGAGCCCAGATTGCTTGCATGATATATATATATATATATATATATATATATGTTTGCTTATGTTCAAAACCATTGATTAGCTATCAAACCAAGGTTGTTATGACTTCCATATTAATGTCAGTTGCTTGCTGCATTAATTTAGAATATTACCTTCTTTACCTGTTGTTTGAGACTCCCTTGTAAACATAGGAATTCTTCGTTAAAGTCTCTTAACGAGCGGAAAATTTCCTTGATATTAGAATGCTTAGGACCTCTCTTGCAATGCTGAGCATTGCCACACCATACACCAATTATTTGCAAACTGCGTTAAAATGAGTTTGGTGGTGTGAGTAAAATAAAATAGGGTGGCCATAGTGCAAAATGTGCTCGGTGAAGCTGGGTGATTCTGGTCATGGGGCAGGGCTCACAGAAGGTGATTGTGCTATGTCATGTTGCTAGGTGTTTAGGCTTCGGTCCTTGTCCACCTGTCGTGGACGAGCCGCTGCCCCTGCCATATAAGGATCGGTTCATTAGCGCTTGACTTAGTGATTATGTGCAACCACAGAACCTGTCATGGACTGGACTTACCCCTCCTGCATAGGTTACCCACATCAAACCACTAGTAGGTCAGTGGGACATAAGAGGCCAAGAGAAGACGCGAGATACTCGTGGTCTGGCTGTCGACAAAGTAATTGCCCGCGTCATGGGACCGTATGCCCACGGATATAGCCCCTGGTTTAGTTATGTGTCCTGGAATATAAGGGAACCAGGAGAAGATGTGGATGAGCATCCCCACAGTCCGGCTTCGAG
This sequence comes from Zoysia japonica, assembly GCA_001602275.1. Classification (NCBI taxonomy): domain Eukaryota; kingdom Viridiplantae; phylum Streptophyta; class Magnoliopsida; order Poales; family Poaceae; genus Zoysia; species Zoysia japonica. Next base: position 4,145 of record BCLF01000118.1, on the reverse strand, counting down.
AATGTACACCGTCACGCGATCGAGAGCTTTGTGAACCCTGACACGTAGCCCCTGGAGCTGTCTTGGGTGGAATCTGTGAGAACTTAAGTGGATGTTGGAGTAAACGTTATGTGACTCTAATGTTCAGGAGGAGCATAGCCCATGGGTACAGTGTACAACCTCTGCAGAGTGTAAAAATCCTTTCGGAACGGCCGTTGTCACGGTATTGACACACTAATGTTTGGGTACATAATGATTAGTCTTTACATACCTCCTTGGAGCGTGAGTGAGTGCGGCTACCCGTGATTTGGAATAGTGTCTAGAACGGGTGATGGAGGCCTGTCCAGTTAAAACATGGGAATTGATGGAGTGGATTAAATTCCTCCACAGGTCCACCAACTAAAATATGACAAAGAAAAGGATTTTTTCCACTGTTTTGACCTCTGTCTAGTAGGGAAACATGCATGAAAACTAGCTTTGTGCAAAAACAAACTCTATAGCCGTTTCCTTGCCAGAACCGAAATATGCATCTACATATTTACCCTCGCTATGTGTTAGGGCTTGCTGAGTACTCTTTGTACTCACCCGTTTGCTTCTGTGGTTTTGTTTGGACAGTGACGATTGTGTAAAAGATGACGACGTGCTCGTTTCGTTCTGCTCCTCAAGTCTGCTTGTGGATTGGAGCCTCGGTTTTTCGCTGTTGTTTTGTCTTCGCAGGCCGGCCGGCCTTGGATGAGAAATCCTCACCGTGTCCTTGCTAAGGTTGTAATCTCAGATATTGTGTTGTAATAATCGAAGTATGCTTATGATAGGCATTCTGTTGTGTATTATGCGTATCATCTACTGATCCAAGGAATGATACGTGTTGTACTAAGCATTTCAGAAATAGGGTGTGACAGAGTGGTATCAGAGCAATACTTGCCGTAGGACGAAACCCCTAGGATTCTGCCCATGGAAGCCGACTATTTTCGTAAAAACTATCTTATAAAATTTCTCCCTCACCTATTTCTGTTTAAATGTTTTAAATCCGCCCATATATCACTGGACTGATGCCACGAGACGAGCTTCACCAAGGAAGCCTACGGATGGTAGCTCTAGCCACATGAATCATCGTGTGAGCCAGCCAGAAGACTACGAAGAACTCAAGGATAAGTTGTGAGAGTTGCCCGCGACAGGATTTTTACACTCTTCAAAGGTTGTACACAGTATCCACAGGTTATACGTCCTTTCGCGAGCAAGGAGTGCATAACGTATACTCCAACATCCACATAGGCCACAACAGATTCAGCCCAAGATGCGTCCAGGGGCTATCTGTTGGGGTTACTACATCCCAATAAAGCAATGGGGCATTCACGGAGCCGGATCATGCGAAAGGCATCCACGTCTTCTCCTAGTCCCCTTCTATACCGGGTTACACAAACCAGGGGCCGTATCCGTGGACATACGGTCCCATGACGCAAGCAATTACTTTGTCGAAAGCCACATCGCGAGCATCTCGCGTCCTTTCCTGGCCTCTTGTATCCTACTGACCTTCTAGCAGTTCAATGTGGATCACCTAAGTAGGAGGGGTAAGTCCTGCCTACATAGGGTTTTGTGGTTGCACGTAATCACTAAATCAAGCACTAACGAACCGGTCATCATATGGCAGGCACGGCGTACTCATAGACAGCAGGTAGACCGAACGGAGGCATAAACTTCTGGCACAATACCTTTTGTGAGACCCGTCCTACAACCGGGAAAATACCCCCATCCTCACCTAACACAGGTTGCACTAAGCCCATCCTATTTTTGTTTTACTCACAGCACCAAACTCGCTT
>BCLF01000117.1:786805-833773 GCA_001602275.1 Zoysia japonica | reverse complement strand
TTGGTATAACTTTTAAATGTCATCTATGAGTTTGGACTTCCACTATTAAAATTAGCATAAATTTTAATGGTCTAAAAATATACTAATTATTTTCTAATACAATCTTTGACTCGATAAATGGTTGGTCAACCGACCAGCAAAAGCCTGGCTCCAGATATACGAGTCTTAGGTTTACAAAACCGTTCAAAACAAGCCGATTTTCACGGTTTTCGGTGAAACCGGTCCGGTCCAGTTTCTCCGGACGATTGGTTTTTTTTTTTAAAATTTTAAAAAGTTTGAAAATTTGAAAAAATTTGAAATACCGAAACCGATAAAACCGCTCGGCTAACCGCTGAAACCGGCCGGTTTAGTGTAGCAAGTCATTTAAATTTTGAATTTTCGATTTAAAGCGGTTTTAAACCGATTTTTCTAATTTTCGCTATTTTCGTCAAACCGGTTTAAACGAAATCATAAACCCTGTCTCCGCTGCGTTTCGTTGGAGCCTCGCCCGTTGCTGCTTTTTGCATGCCGCGATGTAATCACTCTCCTGCAACCAGGTAACCAATCATTCCAAGGTTGCGCAGGATGAGCCTGGTTGCGGCTGAGCAGGGCAACCAATGCCCCCCTTGTTTCCCAAAGAGAATGCCAGTCCCTTGTGGTCTCCCTCTATTCGTTCCTGTGTTTGGTGAATGAAGAAACAAAGTATTTTCTTCATCCCAAAATAAGTGTTTTTTATTTTTAAAATTTTTTCTTTGACCACTCGTTTTATTAAAAAGTCTTAAATAATTATTTATTTTATTTGGAAATAATTAATTATTATAAGTACTTTAAGTTTTATTTGTTTATTTTTATATTTTCGTAATTTTTGAATAAGACGAGTGGTCAAATGTTGATTTCAAAAAATCAAAAACATCACTTATTTAAAACGGATGGAGTCCGTCCCAAAATAATTTTTTTTGATTTTCTAACATTTACTTTTGACTATTCGTCTTATTCAAAAATTTATGAAAATATTATTTATTTTATTATGAAATAATTTATTATTAAAAGTACTTTGAAATTATCTTGTTTATTTTTTATTTTTATAATAAAATAAATGGTCAAACATCGATTTTAAAAGTCAAACATCATTTTAAAAGTCAAGTCATCGATTTTAAAAGTCAAGTCACTTATTATGAGACGACGGAGGGAGTAATAGCGAAATATACAGAGAAATGGGAGACCGCCTTGCTTCTCACAACCATATTTGATCTCCCAGACAAAACGAACGACGGCGATACAAAGCAAAGGGTTATTACAACCTCTGTTTGCGGCGTCAAACTTTGTGCACGCACAAACGAGAACGACGACACACACAGCTTTGCCGTTTCTTTTAGCCTCCATTCCATGACCAGGACTAGCGACCCAGCCCGTGCAAGATTTTTTTTTTTTGAGGTAATGTGACCTTGACGACGAGGACGCTTCAAATTTCAAACCACGCCAACAGTTCAAAACTCCAAACGCACGCGTTTCCGCGCCGTACCCCGCGCGTTGCTGGATAACGACGACCAGCTCGCGCCGCCGGAAGCCCCCAGCACTCGAGTGCATGCTCCGCGCAGAGCTAGCAGGCGGTCGTCGGTTCAGAACGAAACAGAGGTAGGTGACGACGGTCGCAGGACCGAACTGAACGAGTCTCTCCTCTTCGTCGACCTCGCGCGTTTGAACATAGGAGTAATAAGGACCATGAACCCAGATTGCGACCGCGCGAATTCAAACCACGCATGCGACCGCGCTGGCGATGCACACTGACTGACTCGGCAACACCCCGGCAGCCTGTGCTACGTTGCATATATATACACCAGCTCGCCATGGACGTATCTCTCCCAGAACACAGTACCCGAACCGAAAAGTGAAGCAAAACAAGGATCAGTGCTTCTCGCTGGTGTTTGAAGATTGTGAGCTCGATCATCTTCTCTATACAGTTAGTGCGACGATGGCAACGACGACAGCGAAGGTGGCACTGCTGCTCGTGGTTCTGGCGCAGGTCGTGAGCGTCCTCGCCGCGGCGGCGCGGCCGCTGGAGGGGGACGCGAGCGCCGGGAGCGGCGGCTGGCCGCGGAGTGGGATCGAGATGGTCACGCAGATGCTCGGCGGCGCCAAGTCCCGGGTCAACCCCGTCACGCACTGCTGCTGAACCAGATCAATGCTCGCGACCGAGTTCTTCGCTTGTTTGGTTGAGTTGATCGGAGGAAATGGCCGCCAACCAAGCGAAGCGGGTGGCCATGCTTCGTTCTATTTTTTTTCCCCTAAAGCTAGGTTTTATTCAGTTTTTCTCCTGTCTGTCGGGAGATCAGCTGTTTGGTTTTTTTCTTCTGAAACCTGAAGTTGTAAGTATGACGCTGGTGTACGTATACATGATCATTTTTGTTGAATATAGCAATTCTCACTCATTCATTTCAACAAGATTATGTTCATGCTCCCGATAGTTGTGAATTTGACTCAACTATTTCCTGGTTTACATTTGGGTATGACAATAGTTGTTTGCTGGAACGAGTCTTCTCATATTATATGGTTGGATATGCTCTGTTACTGTTTTGTAAAACTTGGGGATTTCATAATTTTGCACTGTACGATAGCAGATAATAATAATAATAATAATAATAATAATACACCACATATAAGATAACAACCTCAAACTTATTGAATTTACCGACTCCATAAACACCATGAGATGTACCGTAATTCATTTGAGGACTCCAACACTGCTATGAGGTTCCCATTAGAATTTCACATGGAAAAGTAACCATGGGTTAATTACAATGGAAACTAGAAAACTATGATTGCCATGGTTTTTGAGCACAATAATAGTTATGTTGCAATTTATCTTACATGCATGTCAAGCAACATGCATATCATCTAGATTAAATTAATCAAAGCAGTAGAACATTATGCTTAAGCCTCCTATGTAGCACATGATTACTCTTACATTTTTCTTTGAAATTGAATTGTATCATTCCAAGGGAGGACATAATTATAGATTGATATGTAAAGTCCTATGATATTGTTGGCACTAATGTATGATAGCGTGGTTAATAAAAAAACCTTTATTTTTAACAATAGGTGCTTATGTAAAGGAAAGAGCACTGACTTACCATCTGGTGCTTAATGGAAAGCGTAGCAAGGTGATGATTAGACCTAGTTGAGGATCTTATTTTATAGTAGAAGAGTCTTTATAAATGACTTATCCCCCCCCCCCCCCCCAAACACACACACCCAGGGTGAAATATGCAACTAGTTGGGTGACCCATGCATTTATGCATTTAGAATCAACACCTATTATAAAAGATTAAATTATAGTATAAGTATTTTATTAAATGCCTCAGTTAATTTTTTTACCATATTATTGCTTTTTTTTATAATTTCCACTCAATTTTATTTATAGCGGATGTTGCGAGGATTTTTTCAAACTTATATTTGGGTATTTTGTGTGATTTTTGTGTAATGGTAGTAGTGATAATTTAAAAACATGTAGAAGAGCATTTCAGTCTAACTCTTTCATAATGATAGTGCTTAGTAACTTACATTTTTGTTTTCCTGAAATATAGTGTTTCTCATAATAGTAATGGGGTGATTCAAATAGAGCAATATTATAGCCTAGTTTTTTTTAATAATTCAATGGTAGATAATTTTAAATCATTTCATGGGGTATTTTAGTCTAATTTGTTTTCATAATGAAAGTGGTGCGTAATTTTTTTCTTCGTCATAATTTCTAGGTCTTGAGAGCGAACATGGAGACTTCTGTTGTTGGCTAATTATATAATAGATTTTTCCATCTATGTATTCCTGTTTATGTTTGCATGAATCCCCATCAAGCTACTTGGTAAGCTTATTTCAGGTCTTACAACAATAACGCTTGCTCTCCGTTCCTCTTTCCAAAGACTGTTGGAACATTCAAAGTCATCCACCTTGAAAGAACTACTGTTTTGACCTGAAAATCAAATACTTAACAAATCCTCCAGCGTAAGTAAACACGTAGCCATACGTGAGGATTGGGTCAGACGTCTGCCAGTTCTCGGACTCTTCATCCTCCGGCGAGTCAATGGTCGGGAGTTGTAGCTTGTAGATCAGTTTTGCAGCAGTCCAGCAAACATGTGTTGTAATCTTTTTCTGAGTCTAGGAGTGTAGATCCGAGAGTTTCTGTGTCGGTAATAGATCTGTGGTTCGGAGGTGGTCAATACCTTCGGATCCGGTCGCCGGAGTCGAGGAAGACGATCCGGCCATGTGCCCTTTGTCGGTGCGGTCCTCTGCGCTTAGGCAGCGTCGGTCGGTGGAGAGGGCAGTGGCGTTGGAGTCACGGCGACGTCGTCGATCTCTCGGTGGCGGCAGTCGTCGTGGCGGTGACGCCGGTGGTGCTTCCCGTCGGCACAGCGCTCCCTCACAGATCGGATTTAGGGATGTCGGTGGGGTGCGGCGGTACAGATGAACTTAGATCATGAGTTCCGACCGGTCCCCCACCTCTATTTATTGTGGCGCTGGCGACAGGGGCCCACCAGCCATAATGGGTTAGGCGCCTCCGATCAGGGCGCGATTAGGTCAAGGGGCCATTAAGGCCGTTGGGCCAAAACAGGTGGAGATCAATTCCTAACAACATGGACAACAGTTACAGCACTACTAATCCTAATTCAGAAGTCCAAGGATTAATTAACCTTTTCAAACCACGCGTTGGAGCAGCTGGACTAACTCTGCAGCATAAACCGAAGTGTCAACAAATTGAACGAGTCCGTCACGAGATTCGATGAAGCTATGTTTGAATCCTTCAGAACACTGGTCCAAAAGTGGAACATTATCCCTCGGCATAACATATGTTTTGACCTGTGTGTAAATCATTTTTTTTAAAAAAAAAATCCGAAGCCAACTAGCGTAATACACACCCAGGACGTAGCCATGCTCATTGGTCACGCTTCTGCAAGTTCCGGGAGTCTTCGTCTTCCGTTCTGGCGACTCGATCGATCAGGGATCCAGGGGTACTGCAGTGCATGCAGATTATGCCAGTCCAGGAACCAGAATCAACTCATAAGTAACCAAAGTCCATGGATTACGTCATTTTTAAACCGTGCGTCGGGGGACCAGAAATATTCCTGCGGCATAAACCGAACTCTCAAGAAATTGAACTAGTCTTGCACTACGAAATTCGATGCAGCTACGTTTGAATCCTTCAGAACAAAGCAGGGGCTAGCTGGCGCCAATAACACAAGAATTCAAACCAAGAGTTGGACCGGCCATCAAACACTACCAAGTGCATGCCATCCACAGATCCACTGACGATCGATCACCAAAAGCGTCTATATAAACGGCCTCACAAGGCAGAAGCAAACTAACCATCTTTCTCATACTGAGCTAGCTGCACACAGTTAGCTCGTGCTAGAAACATCAAAACCTCAATAGCAATCAAGCGTTCTCTCTCTGGCCTGCCTTAATTTGTCGGCCGCAACCGGAACAACGGCGTCGATGGTGACCAAGGCGAAGGCGATGCTACTGCTGCTGTTCGTCGTGCAGATCCTCAACAGCCTCGCGGCGGCGGCGAGGCCGCTGGAGGGAGCCGCGGGCTTGACTGGGGACGGAATGGGGATGGTGATCAGAGACTTGCTCCGCGCCGCGAAGTCAGGGCCCAGCCGGGGCACGCACTGTTGCTGATTGCTGTAGTAGCTGGTGATGTTGATCATTCCTAGGATAGATCAAAAAGCGTTGAACCATTTATAGATTTGTATATATAGAATTTGTTTATCCTCTTGTGGTTTGACTTTTATTTAGAGTCAAACCTAATGTTTATAGGAGTAGTTAAATATGTTGCTTCGGTAGCCCATGTTGGTACTACGCTCGCTGGGAGATGATCCTTTCAAGTTGTAAATATCTAAGAAAGAAAATGAATTAATTTGATACATGTCATTATAATTTTGTGAAATTTGAAATATGCTATTCGAGCCCATGTATCATTCACTTGCAGGGTCTAATATGTCATTGACACATAAATGGCATATTTCAAAGTTTGCAAAATTGTAATTTCATGTATTAAATTCACCCGAAGAAAATCATACTTGTAATTATCTTGATAATGAAGAATTTAATAATCTGTAAAAACGAGTGATTCTTCTTCCTGATTACAGGTTCATCAAATTTTCCATGCCGGTAATTCCAGTTGGGATCACAATCAGCAAACTTTCGGCCTACCAAAAAACTTTACTGAGGTGTGCGGCTCCAAAACAAAAAAAAAGGTCTCGGTGATTTCCGTGTTTACGCCCAGATTGCTTTTTGTATATTTTTAGATAATGGAAAACTTGTTCTGGCTTTAGCCTTAAAAGAGGTTACAGCCTAACACAAAAAGGCAGCACGCAGGCTGCTGACACACCAAAGGTAAAAGAAATGTGACATACCACATTTTTCAAAGCAAAGAAGCAAGTTGTTTGATTTTGAAATTTCGGAACCGAGCTCAAAAGAAATAAAATGAGTAATATAAAATTTTAAAAGCTTTTGAATTCAAATTTCAAAAGCAAGCTAAAAATTTTCTTTTCAAATAAAAGTTGTAAACTAAAATTTCTATTTGAAAGGTTTTATGAAGACTTGAATTTAGGTGATTTTCGTAAAATTTTATTTGAAAGTTAAATGGCCCAAATGAAATATTTCTTTTAACAATGATTGCCTGTTTTAAGAATTTTATATAATAAAATGTGTTTCGATTTTGAACTTGGGCCCAAAATAAAAGTTGTTCCTTTTGAAGTTTTCAACCACCCTACAAATTTTCATTTTTATCCGAGCTCGAGAGCGGTGGTTTTAAAGCAAAATTAAAACGCTGCGAAGAAAATCAAAAAAATCCGGAAATTGAGAAATCTCCGCGGGACCCACCTGTCAGCCGGCCACCCCATCTTCTTCTACCTCTGGCTGCCACGAAGCGCGCCAGGTGCCATCTCCTACGCGCCCTCCTGTGCATGGGAGACACGACGCGTGAACGTGTTCCTAACCCTCTGTCGAGCCTTCACTACCCCAGGCCGTGCTCCCCCACTCCACCTCTTTCTCTCCCTCATTTTTTGCTTCTTGGTCGTGAAACAACAGCAGCACGTCGCTGCCAGGGCTGCTCCACTGCAGAGCTGTTCACAGCACCTCACCGCGCCACGATCTGTTTGGAAAAAAAAATATCCCAGTCGAACCCCCACCACCTCCTCTTGCAAAGCCTCAACATCCCCGTCCAAATCCCCGATCGATTGACCTTGGATTTCATCTTCTCCCCAAATCGCGAGTTCAAACCGCTCTACTGTACCGGCGAAATCCGACACCTTTCCGGCTGAAGTCCTTCAATTCCTCGGGCCTGCAGGTGTTCAAGGGTATGAGGACTCCATCTAAACTTGTTATCCTTTGATTCGGTCGAGATTTTGATACTAATTGAAGTTTTGTCGCCGGCGTTCATGGAGGTCGCGCCCCCCCCCCCTCACTGGTGACGACCTCCTTCCGGCCTCTTTCTACGTCAACAACGCCCATGCCGCTCTTCTTCATAACCCAATGAAGCTATAGGAGCAAACGGCTCAAAGTTTTGTCACCCGAGCCATCCGCAGTACCTCGCCGAACGTCGACCTTCGCCATCGCACGCCGTCGGCCTTTTTCCGGTGAGCTTCTAACCGAGGTGAGCTCCCCACTGAACTCCCTGTGTCTGTGTGGTTGTGTTAGTGCAAGAAATGTCGTAGTTTGGTCGCCGGAAACCAACTCCGGCGAGGCGCTGCCGCACGCCGGCGAACTACCACCATGGCCGGCCCTCCCTGGAGCTTTCAGCTCAGCCGGGATCCCGTGTGGCTGTGTGGGATCTTTTGTGCCAAACCTGTGGCCATCTGTGTGGCAGAATCCCAGCGGCCTGGAATTTCATTATTTTGCGAATTGATTTATTTATTGCTCAGAAATTCGTTAAATCATGTAAAAATCATAGAAACTTCATATTATCTCGTAAAAATACAAAATAAATTTTGTTAGGATCCTCTTAGCTAGAACTATTTTCTGAAGCTAACAGTTTTCAGTTTGGGCATAAAATTAATTTAAATAGTTCAAATCACTAAATAATTCATTAATGCATTATCGATATTCCTTGGCATGATAAAAACTTGAAAAATTTACTTTTTTGTTCCTTTTGTCAAACTCTCAGTTTTAGAATAGTTCCATATTTTATTTTCTTCAAAATAATATTTGAAATGATTTATCTTGCTTAAATTGTATTTAATCTATTATTAATCTATTTGACTTCAATAAATCTTGAAATTTTCTCAAAAACTATTTTATGACCTTTCTGATTTTATGAACAACTTGAGTTATATTTTATGTTTCTAAAAACCATTTTAAAGAAGTTTTGCAACTAAAATTGTGTCTTTTAAAAATAAAAAGCTGTCATCGCATGTGATTTTATTTAAAGTTAAATACCATTATAATCATTTTCTTTACATATCATTCATGTTAGTACCCAACCTATCCGAAGAGGAGCGTGGAGTTGTTCCTTCGGCAAAGGAAGCTAACTGTGAGCAAGTCCCAGGCAAGCCCCGGTGCATTACCCTATTTTAAAATTTTATTTTATCACTATGTATTGTATAGCTAATGTATTGTATATTAAGTTGTAGGAGTTATTTGGAACCTTAGAATGCATGATAGTACCAATTACCCTATTGAGTATATATTGGTATAGGTAACTCGATGTAGAGCTAGGCTTTGAGTTCTATCAACGGTAGAAGTCGAGTGAAAGAGAAACCTCACTCGCGAGATTATAGGTTGGATTTTATCTCACATTTGAATAAACCTGAGACCCGGCGAGAATAGAGTATAAGAGGGATTGAGAAGGCTGGGCCTTCGCGGTGGTAGCCTCGTCTGTGTCGGTTAAGGATCGATTCGAGTGTGGCTTTATTGAGCAAGTTTGAACAGGACAGAATGCATACTGGGGACATGGGACCTAGAAAACTGACGTAGCTCGATACCGTAGTGGTTGGACGTAACCCTACCTCTCTTTCGGCGAGAAGTAAAGAAAAGCCTTGATCTAACCATGGATGCACCCAGCGTGGTGATCGCATGGAGGACCATGTGCTTGGGAGAGGTACTCGTCGGACCGACCCTATGGTATTGCTGTGAAAGGTGGCCACGTGCGGCTTCTGGGAAGCGCGCACGTGTCGTGTACTTCGGGTTTTCCCAGCTGGTGTAAATCGATTATAATCGCTGCCCCTCACAATAACGAGTACTGTTTGTTCACTGCGTCATGTCGTAATAATAATGTATTCTCTCTGTTCCCAAATAATTGCCAGTTCTACCAAAACACTTCCGCTCACATCTCTATCACTTTTCACTGCACATTCTCTACTCTAAATGCACCCTTTCCTATTTCAAATGACAGTTAATTGGGAACAGAGGCAGTACGTAAACCTAATTAATAATATGAAATGTTTGTTTAGTTCATAGTCAATTGCTTGGTAACTAAGCTTGATATAGTTATAGAGCAAACTAAATTTACCTTTTGTAAACTTAATCTACCGCTAAAATTTTAATATAAGGATTTACTATACTAGCACTGGTTTTGCAAATGGCCATCCCATATGAGTTAGCCTCATCATATCCGAGTTGGCTGTAGTTAGCCACGTTGACGGGTAAGACTTGCTGAGCATTTGAATGCTCAGGGCTTGGCTCTCTGTGGTTTTGTGCAGCTGGTTTCTCTCCCCCTTCATTGAACCAACTGGCAGAAGTAACCTCAAAGGTAGCTATGTCCGTTGGGAGCCCTGCTCGCCGCTGCTATTTGTGTGCTGCTAAAGGATGCATCGTATGGGCTCGATGGCATCTTGTGCATAGTCTCTAGGAGACCCTAATTCAGGTTATTGCTTCCGCGCTTTCAAAAATCTTGGTTTTATAAACTTAAGCAACAGTTTGTAGTATATTTTATCGTGCTTAGTTGTACTGTTAGTCCTCGCTTAGCCGAGTGACACCCAATAAGATCCTGTGGTCGAGGGATTGTCTCTTCTGTGAGGCGGTCTGTCGCAAGAAACAAAGTTACTCAAACTATTTAGTCAAGAATTCTAAAGCGATAATTCTAGCCATGGTTGATGAAGAACTGCAAAATCATCGTTTACAGCTTGCGACATGCGCCTTGAATTGTCTCCCTATCATCTTCATTCTTTTGCAACTGTGCCCAAGAGCAGAACCAGTGAGTGCCCCTATAAAGTACCTGCAAGTATGTTTTTGTTGGAGTTTTGTCAAAGACTACATTATTTCTACTTAACTTAAGAGCCCAACTCAAAGCACACGAGCTCCTACCAATAGCATTTTATGCATTTTGGAAACCCACCCCAACAGCCAACTATTAAACAAATGAGTAAAGCTTCTAGGTGGAGGAATGTTAAAAGCGAAAAACACTAATGTTCATATGAACTTAGCAAGATGGCAATCAAAGAAGAGATGTTTTATGCTTTCATCTTTTGAAAAAAAAACAACACTTCAGAGTACCTGCCCAGTTTTTTTGGCTAAATTATCTTTGGATAGTGTAAATTCTCTATGAAGGTACCACAAAATTTTTTTAATTTTAAGTGGATTTTCAATTTCCAAATGACCTTGTTATTCACTAAAACATCATCATTAATAATATATCTATACATGGACTGCACCGAGAAGGCTCCTGAGGCAAGCAAATCCCAAGCGTCACTAGAGCAATAGATTTGTATTCTAGCTTACCAAAATAATTTTAATTGAAATATGAGCTATATTTGTTGTCCTAATGACAACAATTTAAAAACCTGGAGAGTAGACTAGAATCCACGCGCGGTCAAGTCATCGATAGTAAACGTGTTAACGTAAGTGTGCACCTCTTCAACTGCTGCTAGTCCCAATGTCCATGCTAATAGTATATTAATATTAAAATGTATTTGTTTTGTTTTTCAACAATTTTTTTTGAATCTCGTATATTTGTTTTGAGTAGTTATGTTTTGTTAACTAATAATGGTCTGTGTAAACCTATGACCTGAGAGATCCGAAAGAGTTCATTCGTTAGATTTGTAACAGGTCTCTGTGCAGAGATTTCATACTTCAGATTTAAAAAAATATAATTCTGAGTACACTTTTTGTGTGCACGTAGTTTAATTCATCTCTGTTGAGAAACATTTTACCATGTGTACCCATCTCTTGAACTACTACTAGTCTCGATACTCATGCTTACGTTATGGTCTAGAAAAAATATTAACTTAAAAAATAATATATTAATATTAAAATTTGAAGTTTCCCATTCTTCACTATAAATTGAAGGATGGATGGCAACGACGGGAAGCGATTTGTCAAACGATCCGAAATGAATTTGTTTTGTTTTTCAACAACTTTCTTTAGATCTCATATATTTATTCGAGATAGTTGTATTTTCTTAGCTAACAATGGTTCCTTTGAGCTCAAGATCTAGAAGATCTGAAAGAGCTCGTCCATTAGATTTGTAAAGGGTATCTGTGAAAAGATTTTATCCGTCAGATTTGTAAAAAAAACTTTAAGTGCATTTTTTTGTGTGCATGTAATCAAACTTATATTTTTGTTGAGGACATTTTACTAAAGATATGTGGAAAAGAAAAACTATACGAAGTGCTTTTTAAGAGTAGAAATAGAAATGAATCTGTTAAAACTCTCAGACAAAGCGCGATGATAATCTAAATGAGCCACAGAGCAGCTCAATTTAGGCCCTATTTGTTTCAGCTTCTCAGCTGGCTTTTCCAGCAAGAAAAGCTGAAAAGTCAAAAGCTAAAACAAACATAGTTCTAAAAAGTTTGCTTTTGAAAAGTTGAAAAGCAAGCTTCTGATGAAATGAACTAAAAGCTAAAAAGCACATTCTGAGCTGCTTTTCTGATATTTGATGTGTCGTGAAGCTAAAAATATATTACAAAAGTCAACATTCAAATTTTATTAACTAGCCTTTTCAATTAGCCACCTGTCAACTTTTTTAAAAGCACAAAAGTAAAAGTCCAAACAAACAGGCCCTTAACGTCCTGGCAAGCCACTCTCTCGACCATGGGCTGCTCGGCTCGTTCACGGTACATTTTGGGCTGGCTGTGAATTGACCAAGCCTCGTCTCCCCTCACACGCTCCTGTCCCATCCGGCCCTTAAGCTGACGCAGCACCCGCGCCGAGCCGCCCACCACCGCAATGAGCAAGGCAACTGAATTTGTTTTATTTTTCAACAAGTTTTTTAAATTGTTTCAGAGAGTTGTATTTTGTTAACTGACAATGATGTGAATTCAAAATTTGAAACATCTAAAAGAGCTCATCTGTTATATTTATAAAAGTTACGTGTAGAGTGATTTCATGCATCAAAGTTGTAAAATAAGATAACTCTGACTGCATTTTTTATATACATATAATTTAACTATCTTTGTTTAAAATATTTTACTGTGTGTATATAAAAAAAACGATGTTTTTTAAAAGTAGAGATGAGCAGTTAGTTCTGACGGTTGAAGCGCCCGCACTGCCCAACTGTGCAAACGCTGCAAGTACGTAGGAACCCGGTCTGCCTGAAACCCGTGCACGTATCTCGTTGCATTTTGAAGATTTCAATCGTCTTGTATAGTCGTATGGCGGAGTGGGAATCAACCGATGATCGACTGACCGAGTCCTCCTCGACGGACGGTCTGTTCTTAGCCCTGAGGCAGCCGGATACTAATCCATCGATCTTTGTAGTTCGCATTTCGTACAAAAGAAAGGGACTGAAAAATGGAACTAGATCAACAGGTTACTGTACAAAAAATGAATTAACGCCTTGCTGTAGAACTAATTAATTCTTGTAACCGCTTTTGTACAAACGCGCACGTACCCTGAAAGCCTGCGCCATGCTTGATCGTATCGTGGACACTCCTACACGCTAACTCAATCAGCAGCAGTGCGTGCCTCCGCTGGGCCCCGAGTCGAGGATCTGCGTGACCGTCTCAACGCCGGCGTTCTCCAGCCAGGCGCCGGCCCCGGACACTGGCAGCCGCAACGGCCTCGCCGCGACGACGACGAGGACGCTCACGATCTGCGCCAGGGTCACCAGCAGCAGCGCCAGCCTCGCCACCGTAGCCGCCATGGATCGTCGCAATCGATCAGCGAGCGCGCCCGCGCCTCCGTGCGTTGACTCTGCTCTCGTGCGTGCGTGCACGGACGGGAAGCACAGAGAACGCCTTGCTCGATTCGTCGTTCGAGCTAGTTTCAGGTGTTCGACGCCGAAGAAAGGGGTGTCATGTCGCTTGACGAAGATCAGCAGCTCCTTTTATATATAGCCCCCGCCACGGCGCCACCCCCCAAACAGCAGCAAAAGCGACGTCCCTGCACTGCGCATGGTGGCTTGACGTTGTCTCGTGCAGAGTCAGAGTGACTGACCAATTGTTCCTACTAGTCAGTCTAGTCTTGTGTTCGTGGTGTTGAATAAGATTTTTCTTTTTTTCTTTGGTGCGTGGCGTGACTGATCCGGTCCAGACTGTTGATCTTTCCCGCCGCGTTTTGGTCGACGAGTCACACACATGCAGCGTAGTTTTGCAGTGGCCAGCCAATGGAGGGTCGTCGGAGGTTGAACACTGTCACATCCCAAACTTCTGTCACATCCCAAACTTCATGTTAAGTTAGAAGGGGGTTTAAAAAAAAAATTGTGACGATCTAGTTAGGCTAATTTTAAAATTTTCTTTTTAAAAGGAACTGAAACTAGAAAATAACTAAATATAAATTTGAAATTTCGAAAACATAAAACCTAAGCTTGTCAAGCGTTTGAATTTTCTTCTTTTCATTTGAATTCGATTTTTGGAGTTTGGAATCTTTACCCCAAAAATCCCAAACCAAAAAATAATAAAAATAAAAATAATAATAAAAAATAATAGGAATTAAGGAGGGAAAATTTGAATTTGACTAGTGGGCCAAAAACCTTTCCCCAGGCCGGCCCATTTCCTCTCCTTCCTTCTCTCCTCCGGCCTGGCCCACACTCCACCTTTTCTCCTCTGGCCCAGCCGTGCTCCTCCCTGTCGTCTTCCTCCTCGGAGTGGCGCGCCGCGCGCACCGTCCGACAGGGCAGGCTGGGCCCAGTTGGCCGCGCCGGTGTGCCGTGCTCCCGGAAAGCGGTGGCGGCACCGCACCTCTCCGTTAGCCTCCGGCCCTGCGCGAGTGAGAGGAGGTGACGCCGTGGGCACCCAGAAGGCGGCGGCTTTTGTCGCGGCATGGTTGAAGTCCGGGCGCCGCTCAGTCAACCCGTCGACCGCGCAGGCCTCGCGTTGGCTGCACGCCGAGTTGCCACGACGCCAAGACCGGCCACGCAGCTACCGAATTCCTCCAAAATTGCAGCCCGACTGCCTCAGCTCACCGCCGCGCCGAGCTCGCTCTCCACCGGCTATAAAGCCGACCCCACGCCGCGCCCGCGCATCCCCACACCTCCGTGAAGGTGAGAGCTCGCTTTCCCCGCCGAAATTCCCCTTTGCCGCCGCTAATTTCGCGTTTTCCCCAACTTCGGCCGCCATCCGCCATTTCCGACGAGCTCGCAAATCTAGCAGCCATCTACAAATTCCGCGCGTGTATAGCTTCACCTAGTCGAGCTTCAGCTCCTCGAGTTCCGCCATAGTGCTGGGAGAGTCCTCACTTAACTCCTCCACGTGAGCCTCCGCCGCGCGCCGTGCCGCCACGTCGCCGGCCGCCGTGCCGTGGTGATCCGATGAGGTCGTACGTGTCACAACCGTCATGAAGTTACGGAGAAGCCTCTCGGACCGGTGCTGCGCAGCCTCTTGCTCTGCAGCACCAGGAACAAGCTGTGCGCTCGACTGCGCCGGATCGTGCCCAGGAACGCCGGAGCGTGTCCAGAACACATCTGGAGCGCGCTCTGGTTTGCCGCGTTCCGGCCATCTGGCAACCACCGAACCTGCCGCGTCACTTGCACCATGTCGTACACATTCCTAGGAGAGCAGAACGCTACTTCTTGGCGTCTAGTTCGCTGCAGTGTAGCCAGGAACGCGCGAAGGAAACCAGAGTTCACCGGGGACGCGTCCAGAGTGCGTCCATGATGTCATACGAGTAGCACCAAAAACCTAACCGCACACGTTTCCTGTGGACGCGGCACTCACTCGGTGTCCAAGGGCTAGTAACACGGCCCCTTTCCTGTGTCCACCACTTCGGACACAGGCAGGGTCTAATTCACTGAGAACCATAATTAGGTCATAGCAGCACGGCCGTAGGCAACGCTGCCACCCTTCACCAAAGGGCTACAAAGTGGGCACACGACCTAGCTTCCACATTTCTCAGGGACATGGATATCACCCTGTGTCCAAGAGCGAGAGACACGGACACCTCACCGTGTCCCAAACCCTGGACACGGTCAGAGCCCAGTCCACCGTGAACTTTGGCCGGCCCACGGCAATATCTCCGTGAACCCTAACCGGTTCACGGTAACATCCCAGTAAACCACACTCGGTTCACAGCCACCGCACCGTAACCCTTAACCCAGACATGACATTTTGACCGTAAACTTAGCTTGGGACCCGGTAATCTTATCGTGAACCCTAATCAGGGACACGGTGACCACGCTGTGGATTTTAGCTCCGGACACGGTAACCACACCGTGAACCTCAACCCGGACACGGTGTCCCTACCATGAACCCTAGGCTAGACACGGCAGCCCCACCATGGATTCAGATTGGGACACAGTAGAATTACAGTGAACTCACCCAAGTTCACAGTAATTTCAGAGAGTCAAACCCAACTCACCATAAACCCTAGAACCCGCTCTAAACCCTAGATCCACACTTCCAAGCACTGAGCTCGATCCACCTTAACCCATCCAAACTCCGTTTCTTGTTTGATGGTTGTTCTTTTCCGTTTTAGCTTTTGTTTAGTAGTTTTATTGTGTATTGTTTGTAGCAGAAGAAGAAGAAGAAGTTGAAGCCGCCCAAGAGCTCGAAGAGCCTGAAGAACCCGAGCCTGAAGCGGACTTCGAAGAAGCAACTGAAGGCAAGTCCTAACCCATCTTAAGCCCATTGAACCCATGTTTTATTTACCGCGCCGATAGACAGCGATGCTAGCCTACTTTGGAATGTGTTAAACATTGTGTAGTTCAATACCTATTTGATCTTAGGTATTTATATTTATGTCAGTAACTTGCTGTATAAATATAGATATTTCCTTTGGAAACCATTACCGACTTGTCCTTGATAACTATAGGAATTCTGTTCCTAGTTAGTTTTACGGAACGGATACTACCTTGTTACTAGAACTGCTTAGGACCCCATCTGTGGTGCTCTACACCGTCACACCATTTACCATTAATTTGCAAAATGAGTTAAAAGAGTTTGATGGTGTGAGTATCAATAAAAGGAGTGGGATTAGAACAACTGGTGCTAGGTGAAGAGGGGATGTTTCTGGCCGTGGGGTGGGTCTCACCTGAGGGGATGGTGATAGGTGTGTAGGTTTCGCTGTGGTCCACCTGCTGTGGACGAGACCGCCACCCCTGCCATATAAGTACCGGTTCGTTAGCCCTCGACTTGGTAATTCCCGTGCAACCATAGAACCTGTACAATTTGGGCAGGACCTATTCCCTCTACGTATTCTTTCCACATCGAACAACTGGGGGTCAGTAGTGAAGACACAAGGGAACAGGAGAAGGGCGTGAGATGATTCGCTGCTGGCCTTCGACGGTAATTGCCCGCGTCAGGGGAGCGTAAGCCCACGGATATAGCCCCTGGTTTGGTAATACTCAGGATTAGAGGGGACCAGGAAAAGACGTGAATGCGGTGGATATTCACGACCCGGCTCTGGGAATGTTCCGACGCGTCATCGACGGCTTGGAAAACTCCGAGGGATGGCCCCTGTTTGCACCTTGGGTGGAATCTGTAGAAAACTGCGTAGATGTGGGATAGGCGTTATGCAACTCTAATGATCAGGAGTAGCATAACCTGTGGGTACAGTGTATAACCTCTGCAGAGTTAAAAATCCTTTCGGATAGGCCGTTGTCATGGTATTGACATACTATTGTTCGGGCGCCCTATGATTAGACTTTATTCATTGTCTTGATACGTGAGTGGGTGTAGCTACCCGTGTTTTGGAATTGCGTGGCTGTGTGCCTAGTGCCGGCACGAGAGTGCTTACACCCAATATAAAACTTGGGAACTGCGGAGAGAAGTGAAAACCTTTCCCAGGTCCACTCTACTAAAATATAGCAAATGCTTTTCTCTTTTCTTTAAATTCTCTTCTAATAGGAAGCCGGCATGAAAACATGCTTTCCGCAAAACTTTACCCTCAAGCTTTCCTTGCTTCGCTACGGCGAAACCCCTTACCTACTTCTTGTTGGGACTTGCTGAGTATCTTTGTACTCATTCCTTCCGTTGTTGCTAGTTTGCTCAGAAGATGAGGATGATGGAGAAGATGCTGACCACGAAGAGTAGAAGTCTCGTCCGCCGTCAGGTTGCCTGTGGTGTGTGTATAGACTAGGTGTGGTTTTTGTAGAGTCGCTGTGCCGACTCATGCTTGTACTCTAGACTTGTTTGCCGAACCTCTTAGGTTGAGTAGTGCGATGTAATAAAGTACGTGTAATAAATACCATTTTGTTTTGAATGTGCGTACCAGCTACGGATCTAGGAAATGGTACAGGTGGCACATAGACGCTCCTTTCTGAAAGACGGTCTCACAGGGTGGTATCAGAGCCGTACTTGACCGTAGGATGAGACTATAGGTTGTGAGACGTTGCAGCATATGGTTAGAACGATACGTTTTCGTGGAAAAACTATGTTCTAGTGAGGCTTAGTCCCACACGCATTTGTTTGTTCGCGTAACGTCTATATTATACTGTATACTATCTTTATAGTACTGACCATGTTTTTGCTGTCTCTTGCAGATGGCCTCTGAGGGATGGATCCACCTTGGCCCTGGAGCGAGTAGGACCGACGGGTTTCCCGCGATCCTTACCCTCACGCTTGCACGGTTCGGGTACACCACGGCGGTGTCCTACCGTTGGAGGTGTCTAGAGGCCGAGGGGCATGTCCTACACGAGGTGGAGGCGGCTTTGGTGGCGTATCCACTACCGCTGTGGACGTCGCTGACCACGGGCCCTACCTACAGTGCAGCTTTACAGGGTGCTGCACGGGAGGTGCTGCTACACGTGTGTACGGTGAACCTCGATATCACCGACGTCACACCAGTGCGGTACTTCCCGATGATCACCACGACTCACCCGACGTGGGTTCACTGGATGGGCACACTCGACGGCCCCACCAGGACCGTTGATAACCCCACCCTCGTGGAGATGGCGCAGTACTTGCACGCGCAGCACCGGCTCTACGAGGTGGTGAGGGGACAGTGCTCCAGCAGTCCCTTCGGGCCTTCTCCGCCGAGGGGCAGGTGGCAGAGTTGCAGGAGCAGCTGGAGACCGCCCACGCCCAAAGAGACGCTGCTCAGGTGCAGCTGACTGCTGTTCAGATGCAGCGGGACGAGTTGCAGACCCAACTCGAAGACGTGTAGGGGCAGCATGACTCAGCGCTACACCAGCTTGCTGCTACCCGTGCCGAGCTCACCGTGGCACAGGCGACGGAGGAGGGGCTCAAGCAAAGCCTTGCGAATCAGCATGACTCTCACCAGCGGCATGTGAGGATTCTGAGGTGTCAGTTGCACGCTCAGATGCGCTCCCCGTACCCTCCGACTCGCAAAGGTGCGAGAAAGAGTGTGTTGGGAGTGGGAGCAGCACTTGGGGGAGGACCACACAGCTCCTCAGCATCGGCCGAGAGTGCTTCGGTACGCCGAGGCCCCCGCACCAGGATCACTCCTCGCAAGAGTAGTCTGGTGCGCCTCTCCGACGGGAGGGTGGTGTTGCCACCCCACGCCCCCGTGCTGGACCAAGAGACTCGTGACGCCATCTACACACGGGTGGCTCAGCTTCCTCCACTTCAGGACGGCGAGGGTTGTAGCCGTAGGAGCCCTCTCGCCCGTGTACTTAGTGCGGGTGAGCCGGACCTGCGCGACGACTCCGACGAGCCGATGGAGGAGGAGTCAGAGCCCGACTCCAGTGTGGAGGTGGTTGGGTTTACTGCAGGCCGTGCGCAGGCACCCCGTGGAGCCGACACTCCAACCACGGAGGTGAAGCCTGCGGCCGGTCCGAGCTAGCCGCCGTCTCACGGTGATGAAGAGTAGGAGGATTTTGCTGCTGGACGCTGGTTTGTGGTGGACACCAGCGAGGGAGTTCAAGCAGCTGTAGTTGTTGAGATGACTACTCTTTTGCTTCCACTAGGCTAGTTATCGAGGCCCACCTTTGTAGTGGTGGATGACGTTGCTTGTGGCAACGGATGTTTGAGATGTACTTAGCCGTAGTGTGACCTGCAGATGAAATCCCAGACTCTGTAGTTGTGACTTGTTACCGCTTGTAATATAACCATGGTTGTGTGATATGTGTGATTTGCTTCTTTTTACTCTTTGAATGATTGTATGTGTGTGTGCTGTTTTCCAAATCTTAAGAACTAAAGAAGTAATAATGCATCTGACAATAGTACCTAACTCCACCAATTATTTTGGCTCTGGCAGGATGGCACCAAAGAAATCCGTCCGTATCCAGGAACGTCAAGTTCGTGAGCGTAACCAAAACCATATTATTCATAAAGAAAGGGTTGCCCCATCCACCACATGACTTGTAGCAAGTTGTGATGTACGGAGTATAACCATAAATAGATTAGTGAAAAATCATCATATCGTAATGCCGTCAGTGGTGACGAACACCTCAATGACTTAGCACAGCCAGAGCCTCGCAAGTCTCCATGTGAGACTTCTTTGATCAACGTCACCTTGCGCGTCCTTGTTCATGTTGCCCAAGTCGCATACAAGTTGCGTGACTTTGAGCCATAGCTTAACATGACCCCGGTGTTGATGATTGATCAAACTGTCCCATTCTAGAGACTATCAAATCGTAGAAGACGTGTTCTTCACGCAAAGCGATGAGGTCTCTTGAATTACGTAGAGCACTTTTGGTGCTATACTGTGAGTCTGTGGCTCGATTCTTACCCTTTGCATCATCTTCTCTACTGTAGAAATTTATACAACTAATTAAAGGATGCTTTAATCATATTTGGCGATGCAGCTTGATCCTTTCCTGTTTTTGTTATGCTCCCTACATTCTTAAAGTGCCTTCTTAAATTGATGTCACTGTTAACTTCTAACATAAACTTTGACCATTTGTTTTATTCAAATATGACAAATTTTATATATTTAGTTGTAATTTGCTTTATCATCAAAGGTGTTTGAAACACGGTTTACAATTTTACACATTTTAACTAATTTTTTAAATAAGACCAATGATCAAAAATGCTGTTTAAAGTCAACGACGATGTCAATTTAAGAATAGAGGGAGTACGGTAGAAAAGGACCGGTATAAAATTAAGGCGCCATATGTATGAAAATTATTGTACTAGATCCTTTTCGAGAATATGTTGTTGGATAACTATTTCTACGGGATATGGTTAGAGGAGCAATATGAATCCACAGAGAAGGAAAATTATAGCAATGCGGTAGCAAGCTCTGTAATTGCTGTGACAGAAATAAAAAAGGATATATGATTCAGGATAAATCCAGAGGGACTGTTGCACATGCTTGTGTTTTACGTGACACAAATCAGTAATAGCATGCTCTGGCGTCATCACCATCGATTTGCTCCTGCCTGCCATGCCCCTGTTGACGTCGAGAAATGGATCTCAGGCCAACATACCGCTCGCACGTCTGTGTGCAAAAATATCGGCGTTTCTTCAACATCAGATTAGGGTAGCACCTAAAACAATTCCATCTCGAGAGACCCCGTCGGAGAATGATCGTCTTAGAGTTGATCCGGGCTCAGTCAGGACAGCCGAATCGCCTTTAAACGTCGTCGGGACGAAGAAAGAACAGCACGAAGTCGAGTAAAGGGATTAGGATTTAGAGAAAAATGAAATATAAAGATAAATGTTTTTGATCGATTGAGATGATCCTCATCCGGCCATAAGCCTCTGTTTTATAGAGAGGGTGGTCTTATCTCGCAGGGCAACTAATACCACGAGTTAGAAAAAAAATTAGAATCAATATGTTGAAAACTTCTTTAAATCAGCATTATCGAAGTCTCCGGTGAAGTGCCGAACACTCTAGTGATCGGAGTCTCCAGTAAAATGCCGAAGATTCTATCGTGTAATTTCGAGAACCCGAGAGGGCTCACTGGATACTTCGACAATGTGTCAGATACTTCGGTGGGCAAAGTGCTTGAACCCGAGAGAGCTCACCGGACACTCTGACAACGTACCGGATACTCCGGTTTGTGAAGTGCACAAATCCCAGAGAACTTAGCAGATACTCTGACAACATGTCCGATACTCTAGTAGCCCAGTGATTTTTTTAATCAACAGCCCCGTTCGACGTCTCAGCCATCCATCACCACCTCTGCAGTGGAATTAATCATCGCGACCTACGTGGACTCATCAAGCGCTGCGGCTAGGAGCCCCGGAAGTCCAGCACTACTGGCACCATAAGTTAGTTTTCACTTCGCCCCCAGCACACGTACGAACACAGCTCCGATGTCTCCTCGTATTGCAAGCCGTGTTTATGTTGGGTCTATGATAATAGCGCAAGATGGAAGTAATGATTTTATAATACGTCCCGAAAATTTATCAATTTTAATTAACTCTGGAATCATAGCCCCCATCTCCAGCAGCTGGTCAGTTCTGCCAGGCCTAACTTGAATTGATCTTGTCTTTGCCAACTGACCAAGTCTCAGGAGGCTTAACTGCCCACAATAAGGTCCTGATCCAATCATTACACCCAGTTTTTTTATTTTTTGAGAATTCCATTAAACAAACAGTTAGCACATCTGAATACTCTTGGACGGACAATCTGTGACATGGTTCATCTGGACCACACATACACGTATATGCTAAGTCCACCACATAGTACACTTGGACCACCAACATCTAGGTTCCACTAGCCTTACAAATAAAAACTTGAGGTTGCTTATTAGCCATTGAAAACTTTTAATTTTCTTATTAGCCATCGGACTTAACTTTATTTCCCTGTTACCCACTATCATCTAATTTTATAGTTTCACGGTGTTAAATGGAAGATTAATGACTGATTTTTCCTTAGTAATAATTTTCCAATGAATTACTTATTAATTATTCTAGTAGACTTTCAAATTTGACATTATAAATGTGTACAAAACAACAAATTAATGATGTATTTGATAAGAAAAATACAACAATATATAATTTATATTTTTGTCAAGAATTAAATAAGCGAGTTGTTTCGTTTTGCTCATCCACTGGTTGCAACATGCAAGGACAGTAGTTTGAAATATAGAATTACATCTCACAATTCACAATAGTGGTTAATAGGGGGAAAATTTTACATTGATGGCTAATAAGGAAACTAAAATATTGTGATGGTTAATAAAAAACATTAACTTTTTTTAGCGATGGATAAGGAATCTACCCATATTAAAAATAGTGGTTCACAAAACTCGATTTTATGGACACTGAAATTGTAATATTTATCCACATCAAACTGAAGAAAGAAATAAAACTATTATCTCAATGCTAAAAATGCATTGCAATTTGAGATTTGGCAGGAAGATACAACATTTATTTTTTCAATGCCATGCAGACAAAAAAAACCTCTTTTTCCGAGAGGCCACCAAACTTTTTCTAAGCTGTCACCGAGTACTGGTTGTGCTAGGAACAGTTAAACATTCGAGCACCACGTGTTGTTCAAATTTAATTTAAAATTAATGTTCAGACCTCAACAATTCCAAGTTAGAATGGACGTGTGTAATTATACACAACTACTCTCTTGGATTTTAAAATATTAACATCATTGATATCTTTGACAATTCATCTTATTTAAAAAAGAGCAATAAATATTTACACTGACTATTTTTATTTTGCACATTAATAAGTTTCTTTTGAAGTATTAAAAAATGTATTACACTTTTCACTTTTTACTGTAACATGAATTAATTATTTTTTGGGTTGGAGGTAGACTAGCCTTAGTTAATTTGGTCTTGACTAGTTTAGCAATGTGTATGTTGTCTTTCTTTGAGGTTCCTGAGCATGATCTAAAGAAATTGGACTACTACCGCTTAAGATTTTTTTTTTTGAAAATACAGTGAACACAAGAAAAAAAAATAGGCATACCAAATTGAGTATCATATGCATGCCAAAGGATTTTGGTGGGCTGGAAATTTAAAATCTTGATACCCAAAATAAATACCTATTAAGAAAATGGCTATTTAATCTTATAAATGAGGAGTGTATATTGAAAAAATCTTCTAATTAAGAAGGAAATACTTGTCAAATAAAATTTTGACTCAAGCTAAGAAAAAAAATGAGGACTCTCAATTTTTGTCTGGACCCATGAAAGTATTTGATACTATGTGTCACTCTCCTTTGACCTAGGAGTTGGTACAGCCCGCTAAATGAAGTAATTAACTGCTATTTGCGTGTGAAAGAGATAAGGTGCTTTGCCACTAAAAAAGCCAAAACGCTCTATCAGAGTCAATGCAAGTAGTGAAGCTTCTCCTGCCTCCCGTTCCCAAGAGGGACTCATATACACTTGCAGTGACTGGTGAAAATGTTGGTTGATCATCTCCATCGTTCACGCTAGACTTCAAGTAAAATAGTCCATTAGTTCTGTTTTTCACAAATAGAGATGGCTGGCGCTATGTATGCAATGGCCAATAATTGTTGCCATTTATGACTACTCACCAAAGTCCCAGCTGCTTTAAAGAATGGGATTGATAGAAACCGAAAAGAAAGAATGGTTTTGTCTACGAGTACATCACAATAGAATACTCAAATTTTGTCCTTTAAATGCTGCAAAACTATGACCTATGTTCATAGCACGCTATTCAAAGATATAAAAGGATATTCAACATCAATCCATTAAATATAATACAAATTGAAATTTTGCACAAATTTACTTTGCTACATTTAATATATCACTGTAAAATTTATGGATGTAATCCGAAACATAGGTTTCTGTAACTGGATACACCAATTCCTGAATCTTGCAAATGATTGCCTTGAAGAAACTATATCTAGAGCTAATAATTCCATGGTTCCTAATATTATACTAGACAACATAGCATTGCTGATTTATTTGGAATACATAGCAGCATTATCTCCTTGGTATTGAATAAAAGTGCCTAAACTTGATGCATATGCATAGCTGCACTTCACAATTATGGAACAGAATCATCTCGCAAATTCTACGCTCATGCAAGCTTTCTTCTTGAGACTGTCATAACCCGTCGTTTCTGCCCCAGAATAGAACTTCGATGTGTTGGTACTTGGTATTTCTGGCACTTTGAGCAACCTACCACTTTGCAACGGTACTCCTGGCCTCTGTTGCAGGACGCCCTCCAGCAGCCGGAGCTCCTCTGCCACCTCCCTCATTGTTGGCCTGTGCTCGGCAGGTATAACCAAGCATCGAGCTGCCATCTCTGCTATTTGATGAACAACATCCATGTTGTCTTGGTCATTTATGATCTCAGAGTCTAGAAGCTCACCATGCTTTCCCATCTTCATATGCTCCTGGAAAACCGAGGCAAGGCACTCCTTTTCTTTAGAAATAACCTTCTTGCGTGTTAAGAGCTCCAGCAGAAGGACACCAAGGCTGTAAACATCGCTCTTATCAGTCAGCTCAAACTTCAATAGGTACTCTGGATCTAAGTAGCCAGGTGTGCCTTTTACTACTTCAACATTTTCAATCGTTGATGTAATCATCGAGCATCCAAAATCAGAGACCTTTGGGGAGAGATCAGGACCAAGAAGAATATTGGCAGATTTCACATCGCCATGCAAGATTGGATGGTTAAGTGAATGCAGGTATGCCAATGCTTCAGCAGACTTGGTAGCAATTTTCAGTCGGATATTTAGAGTCCTGATCTCTTTGTTATCATGTGAATGAATGAGATAGTGTAGTGTCCTATTTGGCACATATTCATAAACAAGGACCGGAACATCAAACTGCAAACTGCAACCAAGAAGTTTGACAATGTTCTCATGGTTGACTCGAGAAAGAATGAGCAACTCTTTCCCAAAATCCATTCGCCTACTCTCATCAAATCCCTTGCATCTTTTGATTGCAACAGGATCGTTATCTGGATCAAGATTATGACCTATGTAAACAGTTCCCTGACCACCTTCTCCAATGATTGCACTGTCATCAAAGTTGTTTGTAGCTAGTTCAACTTCTTCACGGCCATACAACCTGAAAGAAATGTTACATTGCACTTTCATCATATCTTTCAACAACTGTCCTCCGTTACGCTCGAAGCACTCATCTATTTTCCTCTTATGCTCTTGTCTTGCAATATGCCGTTTATGCTTGATCCATTCTTTACCCAAGAAAAGTATAAGGCAGATTAAAACAAAAACACAAAGACCTGCATGGAGGCAATGCATATACAGTTTATCAATAGGTAACTAGTTTCAAAAATGCTTAAGATAGAAACCCATGCCTAGATCAAATGGCCATCAGCTGATATATGTACTATATGCATGTCATGTTGCAGCATAGGTCACGAGATACTTATGGACAAAGAAGAAAAGCTTCGATGCTTTTGGCCCAAAGTTTGAGAAAATAATTTTCAACCATTTTTTAGAACTACTTTATAGCATCAATAGTAGAGAATATGCATATTTGATGGACAATATGTTTGCAGGAAAACATTAAATGATTCTATAAAATTTATGTGTACGTACAACATCTAGCCATGACATTATGTTAAATTTAAAAGACAATAATTTAATAGGATACTAATATTTATAGGAGGCTTGTTACAGTGCTTTGAATTAGTAATAACCTTTCATTATTTTGGTCTAACGGTTAAAAATATAGAGATACCTACTAAAAGATTCCTTAAGTTGTGGGTCAGTTGAAAAAATAGTAAACTTCATACTAATTTTTAAAAATCAATGGTTGAGATTAATTGAGGAGGTGGTATACCGGTACCTCTCAAGCACCGTAACAAATCTCTAATTATAGACTTGTACACTTTGCTTTATAAAGTAGCTTACATGTACTTTAATATTCACCTTATTCTCTTTGTGAACTACACAATTAATATCCATGTCTTTGTATAGAAAATAGACTTGCACATTTATAGGGAGATGATAGTCTATCTTTGTATGTATCAAAATTGATGGATTGGAAAAAAAAAGCCTACTCCACAAATCTGCAATATGTAAAATATAATAGATTTTGCACTTCGCCCGACATGTTTTCAAAAATATATATAAACTGGTAGAACAGAAGACTGGAGACATACCAATGAAAACTTTGGCTTTAAAAGATAGTGCTCGATCTGGTTCGCATGTTCCGTTTGTGGGTGTGCCTTTTGGATACTTTGCAGGGCAAAAACATTCGAATCCGCCTGGAGTATTGTTGCATTTTGCGTTAATTGAGCAAGGATTACTCTTACACTCATCAATATCTGCAATGATATCGCACTTAGCAAACATTTTACAATATATATGAAGTTGTCAGTAAATAACTGTACAACCTGAGGCCACAAGACCAAATTAAAAACACAATTATCAGGATAGCTGATTGCCTCGAAAATTTAACCATAGATCTATGTGGTGTTTGGCTTACCTTTGCATCCGAGCTCCGGATCTTGAAGGTACGGATTACCTTCGAACCCCTTGGAGCAGTTGCAGATATAGCCTTTTCCACTGGGCGAGTCAAAGCAGTCACTATTGCTGCTAACGCATGCATAAGCGTCGGGCTCCTTGCGAGCAGCCTCACAGGTTTTATTACCTTCAATAATTGCCCAGTCCACAAGCAACGGAGCCCGCCCGTCGTTTGTTTTGTTGAAATGCAGCGAAGTCGCATAGCTCGTCAGGAAGGTGAAGTCCGACGAGTCCATCAGCACGGCGAAATTGCAGGGGCTAAGGGTGTAGATATCAGTTGTATTGAAGTTCTCATCAAACCTGACGCGGTAGTATTGCAGCCCCTTAGGGATGGGCATCTGGCAGCAGCCGAAGCCAGTGCAGGTGCCGTTGGTCAGGGTTGCGGCATCTCCGCCCAGGCACGTGGCCATGCATCCACTCATGTACCAGGGCCTGTAGCCCGGAATACGTGTTCCGATGTACGCCAGCGCTTGGCATCCGATGACTGTGAACTTGTTGCTTGTGTTGGAAAAGCTGAAGGGTGTGTTAGTGAAGTTCAATTGCCAGTCAATGTAGTCCATTACCTTGCTTGTGTTGTAGCAGGCAGAGGAGATTTGATTCAACATCTTGGCTTGGCCATTCTGGAGCGAGATATTGACGACCTCAACGTCTGCATAGAACAGCTTGTAGACACCGCTGCCGGTGTCGTTGCAGGTCAGATAGAAGTCAGGCATAGCGCAGTGGTCATCCGAGCCCTGCTGTATGCCAAACGGGTAAGGGATGTCCACGCTGCCACATTTCCTCTGGCAGCTGCTGCTAGGTTGCGGCAGGGTCGCTCCAATGGCTGCGAGCATCATCACCGCAACCATTGTGCCAACCAATAGCACTGCCGGTAGTCTACGTGATGCCATGGCTTAGATGGCTGCACTACTGGAGTATTTTTCCATGCAGGAATGAAATTCAGATGGAGTTCCTCTTGGGACCTGCTCCCCTGAGTTGGAAGAGGGGTTATATATACCCGAACAAACGCGGATCTCTGCGTAGAATATGGTTAACGTGATGACTGGGGATGGGAGCACGCTCTAGGGTCCATGTCCTGACCCGGCTAAGATTCCTATGCAAGCTTCCAACGACTTAGCACAGCCAGATCCTCGCAAGTCTCCGTGTGAGTCTGGGTCAACGTCAATGCGTCCTTTTTCCATCGTTTTCTTCTCTTTCTCATTTATTAATATTAAGTGCGCCAAATAGTAGATGAATGCAAAATATGCTACAAACTACTGCACCACGCATTGTAAGGAAATTCGATACGTATTATAAAAAAAAATTCTACGGGACTGATCATGTAATGTGAGGTGTAGTCCCTATCGACCACATGACATGTAGCACAAGCTGCAACGCGTAACTAGGTAATGAAGGACTGAAAAACATCCTACTATCATGTTGTAGGTGAGGGTCAACAACTCAATAACACCGGACCTTGTGGAAGGGGTCTCGTGTTGTGGTTGTGGGATTATAAAAATCGGTCATCTGTGGCGGGCGTTGGACGCCTAAACGCAAGAAGACGCGGCCGGTCAGTCGACACACCGGGTCGCGTCGTCCTGCACGTGTTGCCTCAAGCTGGGTCGCCGCCTTTTGTTTTTGTCCCAGTTACCACTCCTACTTGTCTGCATCACGACATGCAGGAATCATGTTGACAGTTTCTGGCCGCACACATTATTGGTTCGTTTTCTTTACATGTATTATCACTGTCATATACCTTTCTTTCTATAGCACTATATACATGTATAGATTTCTTTTAAAAATGCAGTGATGATTTTCTTATAACCATCCTTTGCAGTGTTTTAATCCTAGTGTGCATAGCATATAAAGGATAAAATATTGGATGAATATATCGGGTGTAAAACGGGTGAACCGAGAGTTTTGAGCGTTGGCCTCCGATCAAACTGAAAGAGGAAGACTTTTCTCGCTAATGTTAGTCCTGGGTCAAGTCTGCTCGGCCCTTGGGTCCGACAACTCCGTAGGTGATGGGCACGGACCACTGAATGATGCAATGACTTGAACAAGTGGTTGATAGTTAGGCCTACCCTTGTCGTCTCTGTGGGAACAGCATGCATCAATTATCAGTAGCGTATCGTTCAGGCCGTCATATATACAAACAGAAACGGTGACGGCTCTAGTTGTATATGGAAAATATGCTGTGACCCATTTTTGCCTTCTTGGAATGCTTATGGACGTTACCGTACAAATTCCTGAATCAATAATTGATGCCCACTACAAAACAATATCAAACCATACAATGATCTTTATTATAAAGAATGTCTTAGGGCCCCTTTGGAGCAACATCTCTGGAAGTGATTTTCTGTAAGAAGTGATTCTCTGATGAGAAGTGATTATAACTGAAAGTGAATTCTTTAGGATAAAATTTTAGCATCTACGACATCAAATCACTTCACGTGATAAGAGAAGCTTCTTTTTCAGCTCCCAGCTCCATATATAGTTTATTTAAGAGAATCACTTCACAGAATCAACCAAGAACCAAAATAACAAATAGATTGGCCTAAAAACACGAAAGAACAATAGAGCATGCTCCCTCCAAGCACACAAGCAGACTTAAGGGAAGAACAAAAACCCTACACATTGTCACCATCCTCAATCTATTTTTTTATTTGACTAAAATTGTAGCAATAGTAAGTAGTACCTAAGGTACTCAATAAGTTCTAACACTACTCAAGTGAATTTAGATGCATATATGGCTTTATCAAGTATGTATTTGTGTCATAGTTTTACAGAAAGCAAGTTTCGATACAGAAATCATTTGAGAAGAGTAATTTCTTGTTAATATTTTAGTTGGTGGCCTTGTGGAGATTGAATCGAACCTGCAATTTCCTAGGTTTTAATTGAGTAGATCTCCAATATTCAACACAATGACTTCCGAAAACCTATCTTCTCCGAGTGACCACACAATTCCACCTCAGGACGCACTTACTCCCTCCGCTCTTTAATTGATATCACCATTGACTTTTAAATTCAACTTTGACCATTCGTCATATTCAAAAAATTTGCTTGAATGTGAAAAAATTTAAGTTGTGATTCAAATAGCTCTAATAATAAATCAAATTATATCAAAATATATGAAATTTATCAATTTTTTAATAAGACAAATAGTCAAAGTTGAATTTAAAAGTCCATGGTGACATCAATTAAAGAATAGAGAGAGTACAGTCTTTATGCGCAATTACTCTCCTAGTTGGACAATGAGTAAAAGAACAGTTTGTGATGAAAAGGAATTTCTACAATTTATTTGACCCAGGGAAAGATTGAGATGGGCTCTAGGTAACTCCTAGTATTTTTAGGAAAATCTTGAATATTTTTTCCTTGAAAGGTAAGGCTGTAAACAGGATTTGTGTGGATTTGTTATGTGGTCCTAGTAATTTTATGTGTAAGGATGAAGTGGGACCCATATTTTGGTGGGTCCAAGGGTACTGTGTGGTGGACTGCGTATTAGGTGCATATGCCTGTGGTCCAAATAGACCGGGCGCACAGATGGTGAGCTATGTGCTGTCTATGTCTAGGAGTATTCGTTTGTGCTTAACTGAGTTTAATGAACGGCTCAGGACCTTATTATGGGCAGTTAAGCATCCTGAGACTTGTTCTGTTGGGGAAGACAAAATCAATTCATGCACATTGACTAGCATGAGAGTAGTGCTATATGCGTGCTTGTGTCGTTTTCCGTTTTCTGCTAGGCCTAGCACAACTGACCAGCTGTTGGAGACGGGGGACTATGATTACACATAGTAGGGTTTTAGAGTTTTCGCCCAAATCAATCCGGTCTGGTATAGAGTTGGGTTTGGTTTTCGGTCGAAAACCGGACCTAATACTGTAGCAAACCGGGCTAGCTGACCGTTTTTGCCGGCTAGCCAGCTGATTTTTGGTCAAACCGAAACCGGTCCAAACCAAGTTTCTAAAACCTTGTTACATAGTTAATTACTCCCTCAGTCCAACAACATAAGGCCTCCTTTCCTACATTTTTTTTATGAAATTGATGTGGTTCCAATGAAATTTCTATACGATTTCTCTGAGGTTGTGATAGACAGCTGAGATGTCGAACCGGTGCTCAGAGCCGGGTGCTATACCACCGAGCCTGCATGTTCTTTCTACGGGCATGCATGGCCGACTGGAGCGAATGCCAGAACATGCTACTGATTTGTGTCACGTAAAACACAAGCATGTGCAACAGTCCCTTTGGATTTGTACCGAAATCAGATATCTTTTTTTATTTCAATAGCAATTACAGAGCTTGCTACCGCATTGCTATAATTTTCCTTCTCTGTGGATGCATTGTGCTCCTCCAACCATATCCCGTAGAAATATTTATCCAACAACATATTCTATAAAAGGATCTAGTGCAATATTTTTCATTCATATGGCGCCTTAATTTTATTCCGGTCCTTTTCTACTGTATAGCAAAAGCAGGAAAGGATCAAGCTGCATTGCCAAATATGATTAAGCGTTTGGAACGCAGTAATTTCATAAGAATTTCGTAGGAATTTCAAAGAAATTAGATCAATTTCACAGGAAAAAAAGCAAGAAAAGGAACGAATCCTCCATTCCAAACGGGGCCTAAAGCATAACCTGTCATGGGTTGCATGAAATCACTAAGTTGAGCATCCAACTAACCGGTCCTTATAGGTAGGGGCGATGCGCTCGTCCACGGCAGGTGGACCACACCGAAGAGCAACACCTATCACATAGATACACTAGCACCAACACATTTCATGAGCCCCGCCCCATAGCCGGAACCAGCCCTCTTGACATAATCACAAGTTGCACTGTCACCCATCCCATTTTATTTGTCCTCACACCACCAAACTCTATTTTACGCATTTTGTAAAGTGATGATGTATGGTGTGGTGATGTTGTTGACATCACGAAGGGTCCTAAGCATACTAGTAATCAAGGCAACTTTTTGGTCATTAAAATAATTAATGACGGGATTCCTATGTTTAACAAAGAGGCGTCTACAATGGGTAATCAAGGCATATAGTAGTATTAATGACGAGTAACTGACATTAATATAAAGATACTAGCAACATAGGTCATATAACTAAGCAATGGTTTTAAACATAAGTAACATATCATGCAAGCAATCAATAAGTAGGCAATATAGGAGCATAGAAAAAATATAGGTTAAACATGATCAAGGGAGTTAGAGCTTGCCTGCAAACTCTCAAACTTAATCTTCGATTCCGGGTCTTCAAGTTTCTCTTCGAAGTCCGAGCCCTGAATCTGCGGCTTGATGTCGATGTCTTCGGCTTTCCTCACGATCAGTCCTTCTATCTCCTCTTCGGCCTCTAGCACTCAGTGTCATCTACGCGGTAAAACACGCCTAATAAAACTACTGCAAAAGAAAAGAAACTCGAGAAGAACCAAATAAGATCGAATAAACTTCAGAGGAGAACCAATTGAACTTGAAGGGAAAACCGATGATGAGAATGCATGCATGTGGTGGTTTATCAAATCACTGCCTTATTTTACGTAGGTCTTTTACTGTATAATGCGATGGTTAGTCTATGGACATGCATGACTGTAGTGGGTGTCGTGATGCGGTGCATGCGCATGTGTGACATCCCGAATTTTAGGAAAAGTCTAAAAATACGTAATTCAATTTTTTTTTTCTAACTTTCACCCTAACTATTTTCTTTTCACTTCCCGCCTTTTCTTTTCTTTCCTATTTCAAAAGGTGAAAACCTCACTAAATTAAAACTTATCTAAATTGAAGATTTCAAAATATTAAAATTTGAGGTGTGACAAGTGATTGAGCCCCTTTTTGTTTTCCTCTTTCTTTCCGTTTATTTTCTTGTGTTCTTTTGAATTTCAAACTCGTTTCAATCCTTTAAAATTCTAGATCCGACAAGTTCCTCTGAAATTGAAATTCATTCAACTCCTTCGAACCCAATACTTGTGAATTCCTGTCTAATCGAATTCCTTGAATTTCAGACCCGCCTAATTCTCTTGAGACTTATTTCCTTCAATCAAATTAATTTACTCTATTCAAATAGCCATTTATCCTCCGAATTTCATAGAATAAAATCTATTCAGAATTTGAAGATAATCCTAAAATGAAAGTTGTTCATCCTGAAAAGTACTTCAACCCTGCAAAATTTCACGTTTATCGGAGCTCGGCAAGTTGACCTTTTGAGGGAAAAACAGAGGCTGCTGCTGAAATTCCGGAAAATCAGAAAAATCCGCGGGTCCCGCCTGTCAGCGTCTTCACCTTTCTTCGTCCCTATCTCCTCCTCGCTTGTCTTCTTCCTCGCGCCGCTCACGCCCTGGCAGCCTCTGCTCGCCACACCATGCGCCCCGCCCAACGCAGCGCTGCTCGCCTAGTTGCCGCGTGCCCCGCCAGATACCTCACGCTTGTGTTGGGAATCAAGATCGGATTTCGCTCTGTTCCCCGTTAGCCGCCTGTCCGCCATCGCCGGCGCGCTGCCGTGCCTTCCCAGCTCCCAAAGCCTGCCAAAAGAAGCACCGCACTACCCTCTCACTCCCCGCAGCAAGCCCGACCATCATCGCCTTGGAATCAAGCTTCGATTTCTGTTTCCCCAATCTCCAGCCACTACCGTTCGTCACCTCAGCGCCGTTGAAATTCCGGCCACCCAGTGAACCTCTCCAACTTCGAGCCATACTAGCATCACCACTACGAGCTCCTCCACCATCGGGGCACTCCAGTTTTGTCGGTGGTCACAGGAGCCGTGCCCCTTCTGAAGCGCGCCGTCGTGCGCCGCACTCCTCTGTCGCCGGCCCAGTGCCGCGGCTCTCCGGCCAAGCCGTGCCCACCAAACCACTCGCGGCGACTTGCTCTCTCTCCTTCGAAGGAACCACGAGCCACCCCGTTGCCCCTAGTGGCTAGGCACCGTGCGCCTGTGCCGTGCGCCACCCTTCGTCGGTGCCGGCACTACAGGGCGCCTCCTCGACCCGATTGAACCCACAAGGTAGCTCACCGCGCCGCCCTCCTGCTCCTCCGCCACCTTCCGAGCCACCTCTGCCTCTCCTGCGGGCTGACACCGTGAGCCGCCGCTCTGCTCTGACTCCACTCCGCCGCCAACGCGCGCCTTCGCCTCCCTGGCTTCCTCGAGCCCGTGGCGAGATCCAGCACGCCGCCTTGCCCTTCCTTTGGCCGAGCCGCCAGCCCTCCAGCTGGCGAGCCGCCCCAGCGCCGGCGAGGTCCTTGGCGACGGCATGGATTGGCTCTGGCCGCATGACCCGCAGAGCGTGGGCGAAGCCCACGGCTCTCCAGTTGGAGAGTGAAGCCACCTGGGTAAAAGCCCCTTTTGCAGAAATACCCCCATACTTCTTTGAAATTTATATTTAATTGATATGCTTTGGCAGGTGTCCCCTGGATATTTTTCATCGAGTCCCTAGAAATCCAATTCCTCGCATATCAATCCCTGCCGCATTCCGCGTGGTAAAGACCCCTTTCAAAAAGCTCCCTGATCTCCTACTTTATCACAAAATAGTCATATTCATTTTTACACCAAGATCCCTGTTTATTTCTGTAATTGCAGAAACACCCTCATGCATACACACATACACCCTGAGGGTTGGACACGGAAGTCGGCACGTGTCCCTGACACGGTAGCCGACTGATCCGTTCACATGCGATCTGGAGCTCGAACACGGTCACTTTTCTGTGACCTCGAATCGAGCTTGGACACGGTCACGCTTCTGTGACCCCCAGTCGGGTCACTACCGGACTCGGAGCACGTGTCCACGGGCACGGACACGTCACAGTTTTCACGTGTCCACAGACACGTCACCGTTTTCCCGTGTCCACGGACACGTCACAGTTTTCACGTGTCCACGGACACGTCACGATTTCACGTGTCCACGGACACGTCACAGTTTTCATGTGTTCACGGACACGTCACAGTTTTCCCGTGTCCACGTGTCCACGGGCACGTCACTGTTTTCCCGTGTCCACGGACATGTCACAGTTTTCACGTGTTCACGGACACGTCACAGTTTTCCCGTGTCCACGTGTCAATGGAAACCTCGAACTTTCCCGTGTCCACGAAAACCCCGAACTTTCACGTGTCCACGAATCCCCGAACTTTCACAAAACCCCGAACTATTCCCGTGTCTACGGAAACCCCGAACTTTCCCGTGTCCACGAAAACCCCGAACTTTCCCGTGTCCACGGAAACCCCGAACTTTCCGGTGTCCACGAAAACCCCGAACTTTCACTTTCACTTTCACGTGTCCACGGACACGATCACAGCTCACATGTTCACGTGTCCACGAACACATCACAGAACTGTGTCCACGGAGAAATCCCCGATTCTAGGCACCCGTGTGTCCAGGGGCTGTGGACACAGGCAGAACCACGTGTCCACATGATTTCTCTCGATTCTGGACACGCAGTTGTCCAGAGGCCATGGACACAGGCCGAGCCAAGTGTCCACACAGCCTTTGCCAGTTTTTGGTCACAGACCAGCAGGCAACATCACCACGAGGTTCGTCCCCTGTTTCACGCCTGCAGACACACCCGACAACTGTGGACACATGCTGGGTAGCGTGTCCACGGGGGAGATTTCCTATTTTCCATCGTGAATACCTTGTTCGCCTCACCACTGCTACACCTTAACTAAGTTCTCAGTGATCTTGGTGCCATTGGAACCCTTGTCTCAAGCTCCACCACATCGAATCATCCAAACCACACCCAACATCCGCCCTTGCTGGTTTGCTTCATTCGTAAGTTTTTCGCTGAGTTTAATCGTGTTCCTTCTTTTGTTTTATCGTTGTTAGTGAAAGTCTTTAGTTATGATGCATTCTAAGCATAGATTTATACTAGCTAAGGCACGCCACAGCATAGCATAACTCCATTATTTAGCACACATTAGTATGCGCACCCATGTTAGCACTAAATAACCTAACTTAAAATTAGAATTATAAAATTAATAGTTAAACACTAATAACTAAATATTAGGAAGTAAGTGAACACTTTATAGTTAGCAACCTATAAGTAACCATTGAACATCTAAAGTAGTACATTCATATAGGTATAAACTAAATAACTAACAGTAGCAATATGCCCATCACCACATCACAGTTAATGCTATTTATTTAGTGTAGGAGTTCAGTTGTATAGTAGAGCCAAGAAATACTCACTAGAAAGCATGTGTAACACATCAGTACACGCTAGTGCACGTACCACCTACTAGCACTAACGATGTAACTAGATAGTTAATAGCTAAATACTCGACCACCTACGGGCATGTTAGGAAGTAAGCATAAATTAATTAGAATACTTATGTATTTCACTTTACATCGGTACACACCGGCACACGTGCAATCTTAAGTCGCCCTCACATTCAAAACCATGATACATAGATATAAGCACAGGCCAACGATAAGTGCAAGTGCACAATATACACGGATAACTCAGGTCATGAGCCGTGACATAGAAGCACGCACAATGCACTCATGATATAGTTTAATCACTAGGTATCAATCAGAATAACTCTAATGGCCAACAATTAGTGAATGGTCCTAAATTAAGGTCTACATAAAATGATGTACTGTTCACAGGACTACACATGCACATGCCTCTCCAATAGCCATGCTAGTGGGCCTCACCGCTCCTCGTAATAACTAATCACCGCATCATGCATGACTTGTCCTAAGTTTTTTTCGCGGTGTTATCTGGTTCTTAGTTGGAGTTCTTTGGATTTTATCGCTCCTTCTTGAGTTGTGTTTCTTTCGCAGTAGTTTTATTAGGCTTTTCCTTCACGTAGATAACGTTGAGCGTAAGGAAGAGTCAAGCCTCAAGAGGAACCAGAAGGTCTACGTATGAAGAGAAGCTCGTAGATTGGGCGCGAAGCCAGAGATTGAAGATTGAGATCTTGAAGAAGCCTCCAACCTCAAGCTTAAAGATTAAGGAGTTTGTAGGCAAGCTCTAAACTCATATTGGAACCTATAATTTGCTAATGCTCCTATAGTGCCTATTTATTCTGCTATACATGATATTTTGGTTTGAAACATTGTGTTAGTCATAATCTTACTTGTTATTAGGTATTTATATTTATGTCAGTAACTTGCTGTATAGATATGAATACCTTCCTTGAAAACCATTGACGAAGTGTCCTTGATAGCCATAGAGATTTTGTTCCTAGATAGTTTTACGGAACGGATATTACCATGTGCTAGATCTGCTTAGGACCCCATTTACGATGCTCCGCACCGCCGCACCATATACCATTAATTTGCAAAATGAGTTGAAAGAGTTTGGTGGTGTGAGTACAAATAAAAGGAGGCGAGATTAGAACAACTGGTGCTAGGTGAAGAGGGGATGTTACTGGCCGTGGGGTGGGGCTCACCTGAGGTGATGGTGATAGGTGTGTAGGCTTCGCTGTGGTCCACCTGCTGTAGACGAGACCGCCACCCCTGCCATATAAGGACCGGTTCGTTAGCCCTCGACTTGGTAATTCCCGTGCAACCACAGAACCTGTACATTTTGGGCAAGACTTATTCCCTCTACGTATTCTTTCCACATCGAACCACTGGGGGGGTTGGTAGTGAAGACACAAGGGAACAGGAGAAGGGCGTGAGATAACTCGCTGCCTGGCCTTCGACGGTAATTGCCCACGTCACGGGAGCGTAAGCCCGCGGATATAGCCCCTGGTTTGGTAATACCCGAGGATTGGAGGGGACCAGAAAAAGGCGTGAATGTGGTGGATATTCACGACCTGGCTCCGAGAATGTACCGACGCGTCATCGACGGCCTAAAAACCCCTAGGGATGGCCCCTATTTGCACCTTGGGTGAAATCTGTGAAAAACTGCGTAGATGTGAGATAGGCGTTATGCAACTCTAATGATCAGGAGTAGCATAACCTGTGGGTACATTGTACAACCTCTGCAGAGCTAAAAATCCTTTCGGATAGGCCGTTGTCACGGTATTGACATGCTACTGTTCGGGCGCCCTACGATTAGATTTTCTATACTGCCTTAATGTGTGAGTGGGTGTAGCTACCCGTGTTTTAGAAAGTGTCTGGAGGGTATAGTGGAGGCCCTTCCAGTTAAAACTTAGGAACTGACGGGAACGGTTTATACTCCCCCAGGTCCAACTTACTAAATTATGGATAATAAAGGCTTTCACTCCCTTTTGAAAATCTTCTGTAGTGAACCTTGCATAAAACTGGCTTGTTGGCAACATGGACCTTGCTACCTCATACTTGCTACAACCAACGTGCATCTATATTTATACCTTTGCTTAGTGTTGGAGCTTGCTGAGTACCTTATGTACTCACCCGCCTGCATTTGTGGTTTTAGACAGTGAGGATCGCGTAGGTGTTGTGCTGGTTTCGTTCTGCTTCTCAAGTCTGCTTGTGGATTTGGGCCCTGGTGTTTCGCTGTCTGCTCTGCTTTTAATTGGTCAACCGGTGTAGGATCGTGGAGATCCTCACGGTGTGGCCACTAAAAGTCCTGTCTCAGGTTAGTTTTTCTTTTCGAAGTATGCTTTCGATATACATTCTGTTGTGTTGTGCGTATCAGCTACTGATCTAGGGACTGATACGTGTATCACAGTGCATCTCAGAAATGGGGTGCGCGACAGCATGATGCAGTGTAAATGTAGCATTAAGACCTTTATAGAGGTGTGTAACCTCATATGGCTCATAATTCTAGTGCAAGTGCATCATTTCAAGTGAATCCTATTTTAATGTTATTTACTAGGTTTTGGTGATTGCATATATTCTAGGCTCATTTTAGTTAGTGCTTAAACATTTACATGGGTAAGCTATGTGGCGTATGCATTGCTAGGTGTCTGCAGCACTAGTGCCTTTGTATATACATGAACTCGTACAAGGCAAGTGTTGATAGCGTGCTCGGTGGGTGTGCTGTCATATTTATGTGAAATCTTAATTTGGAACTATTTACTATGGGTCAGTAGTTTAGCTAGATTCATTCTAAGTTAATTATATTTAATGCTTAAGTGATAAAGTGAGTGTTTAGTGTGTTTCCATGATATGGACTCGTGAGTGAGCATCCATATGCGCCGGGCACTCGCACTTGCTTGTGTCATGAGTGGTGGAATGGCATGTGATATGCGCATTGCTTGTGTGCGCATGCACATGTGTATGCATGGTTACGTATAGTGTCGTGTAGTGATGGTTGTGTGGTTATGCAAGCATAAACGTGACCCATGTGTGTATATGCGCACATGCTTAGGTATGATGTATTATCAGTTAATTACTTATCTTATAATATGGAAGCCTTTCTGAATATGTAGATTTATCATTTGATTTTACTTTATATCTTTTAAACTTGTTAAAGCTAACAAATGAATAGTGTGTTATTGTGTGCATATGAAAAGTATAAGTAGCAGTGTCTACGTGTATGCATATGTGGCCTTCGGCAACACTAGCACGTATGCACGTGTGGCACTTGCACACGATTGGTTGCTGATAAATGGGTCGCATAGTGTGCCTATTGCATAATCTAGTTTATTGCACAAAGTGAGATGCATGGTTGGTTATTAATTAATTGTTAAATCCTCTATATGTATGTACAACTACCAAACACTAAGCACGGAGTGCACGTGAGGTGTGTCCTAAACTAGCATGTCCCGGGTAGGTTATGGTGTGCCATCTTTTATTTATTCAATAATCTATATGCATGATATTACTAGTGATTAGCAGTTAATTATTTAACTTCTCACTATTCATAGTTGTGCTGCAGTGATTAATAGTAATTAACACAATTAATTACTAAATTCTATTTTTGCAAATAAACTACTAAAGCTAATATCTGGCATAGGTACTATTACATGTGAATATAAGGTAAGATAGATAAGTGTGTTATTAACTATTTAATTTCTAAGTGCATATAATTATTAGCAATTTTAATTGATTACTCGATTCCTATGCTTATAATTAAACAGCTAAATCTTATGTATGCTTCATATACTAATGCATGTGAATGCACGGTTGGATGCTTATGCATGCTATTTACTTTCTACTTGCTTTCTAAAATAAACTAAGTAGCCGATCTAGTACTTAGCTATATTAAGTATAATTCAAGTATTAAACTAATAATTACATAGGGCTAGTATGTACACACGTACTATTGTATTTTAATAATGCTACAATAATTCATGCTAATAGGGTGATGTGCATACTATAACTAATATGAGACTATGCTCAAAATAAGTCACAATCAAATACTTGCATTAGAAACCGATAAAACTATTAAATGAAAACGAATTAAAGATCCGATAAAACTTACCATTAAGAAAAACCAGCGTGGTCGGA
This sequence comes from Zoysia japonica, assembly GCA_001602275.1. NCBI lineage: Eukaryota > Viridiplantae > Streptophyta > Magnoliopsida > Poales > Poaceae > Zoysia > Zoysia japonica. The sequence goes on along the minus strand of BCLF01000117.1, from coordinate 793,865 downwards.
GATTAACTGATGTTTGGATAGTTTGATGTGGTGGAGCTCGAAACAACAATTCCAACGGTATAAAAATCGTTGAAAACGGATTTAAGATGGAGTTATGGCATTTAGAAGGTATATGGAAGCTCTAGGCACTTATCTGTAATTAGCAGAAAGGTCGTAGGGACCTATCTGTTAATAAACCAAAAGTTACAGGGACCTACCCGAGAATAAACGGATTTGAGGGGTTTACTGTAAAACAGCAGGGACTAGAATATAGTTTGTGGAATTACAGGGGCTAGGTGCAGAGGTAAATTTCTGGGATTTAGAAGAATTATTTTTGTACTGAAAAATGTATAGAATAGGTTCAGGGGCCCTGTGGATTAGAGAGGGCGGCGGTGGTCTATGGTCCACGGTGGACCGAATGGTTCTGAGCCGCTGGATCAGATCTGGGCGGTTGAGATTTTAGTGCCTGTGTGTATGCATCTGGACCGTTAGATTTCGAAGGAGAAGCTAGGATTAAAATAAGCAAATAGGTGAGGGTGCTTTTTATCTGGGCCACCCGATCTGGAACGGAGGGCCGGGGACGCGCGCGTGCCTCGCGCGGCGGCCTGAAACGGCACAGGCGGCGGCGCCATGGCCCGCGGCGGCCGGAAAATGGGATTCCGGTGCACGGCGCTCGGGCTTCAATGGGAGGAGGTGGAGAACAGAGAGGAGCTCACGGCGCAAGTGTTCGAAGTGGTTTCGTCGGCCGAAATCAAGCAGAGGCGACGGGCGACGGAGCAGGGCATCGCGCGGAGGCAGTGCTCGCAGAGGGTGGCCGGGATGAGGTCGCTGAATCACAAGGAGGGGCACAGGAGTGGGAGACGAGGGCAGCGAAGATTTTGGTGGGCTGGTCGAGGCCGGAGAGGAGTCGTGCGCGCCGGCGACTGAGAGGGGCCGTGCGCGGCGGCGGCGCGCGGTGTCTATTCATACGCACGACCAGGAAGGCTCAAGGAGATGGGGGAATGAGAGTGGCTTGCTGCGAAGCTTTTGGTGCAAAAACTAGCTGGAAAAGAGCTTCCATGGCGGCGAATTTGACGGCGGTGACCGTAGGCCAGAATTGGGGATTTCTTGGAGTTGGGACGGCTCTGGGAGTGCAGAGGAGGAGAGAGGAGGGCACGGCGAGGTTGAGGGTGAGGAGAGGCGCACGGCGCCTTTTGTGGCTGAAGGAGGAGCGGATGAGCGCATTGAGGTGGAGGATAAGAACGGCGAGGCTTCGGATGAGAGCGCATTCACGGCGACACGGGAAACACGGGTGGCAGCGGGGACGGCGCTTGAACCAATGCGAGGCAGAGGAGTGAAGGCGAGAGAGGAGACAGAGGCGAGCGCGGCCATTGGGGGGACGGCGCGGCGCTGACGCAGGGAGCGGAATTTCGACGATCTTCGACTCGCGGCGCGCTAAGCAAGCTCCAGGGATTGATGTGGGGCTTCCGACAGGGAGTGAAGGCGGCCTGTGGCAGTGGGCGTGCGATGATGACTGCCGGAACAAACCGGGACAGCGCGCGGTGGTGGTCAGGTGGCGCTGCCGTGCAGAGCAGGGGCGACGTAGGGAGGAAGACGATTGGGGGTGGAAGAAGGGGGAGGCGGCGTGGACTGGGCCGAGCTGGGCCGCAGGAAAGAAATGTGGAGGAGTGGCCTGTTCGGGAGAAGAAAGGAAAAAGGAGCAGGCTTGGGCCCGGGAATGGAAGGAAGGAAGGATGGAAGGGACGAGGCCCACATCCAAAATTTGGAATTTTTTATTTGATTTGAATTCAAAGGATTGAATGGAGTTGGATTTCAATCAAGACACCAGAAGATAAACGGAAAAGAAAACAAAACAAAAGGAGGGTCAAGCACTTGTCACACTTCAAGTTTTAATATTTATGAAAATTTCAATTTAGCTAGTTTTAATTAAATGTGACAGTATTTTGAAGAGGAGATAGAAAAGAAAGAAAGAAAAAATGTTAGTGTGTTTGTTAGAAAAAATTGAATTTCGCATTTTTAATTTAGGGTCAAAATTCGGGTCGTCACAAATCTTAGCCGGGCCAGGACATGGACCCTAGAGCGTGCTCCCCTGTCATCACGTTAACTATATTCCCCATAGAGATCCGGTTTGTTTGGATATATATAACCCCTCTTCGAACTCAGGGGAGCAGGTCCCAAGAGCAACTCCATCAGAATTTCATTCCTGCACAGAAAAATACTCCAGTAGCGTAACCATCTAAGCCATGGCATCACGTAGACTGCCGGCAGTGCTATTGCTTGGCACAATGGTTGCGACGATGATGCTCGCAGCCATTGGAGCGCCACGGCCGCAACCTAGAAGCAGCTGCAAGAGGAAATGCGGCAGCGTGGAAATCCCTTATCCGTTTGGCATATGGCAGGGCTCTGATGACCACTGCGCTATGCCTGGCTTCTATCTGACCTGCAACGACACCGGCAACGGTGTCTACAAGCCGTTCCATTCAGATGTTGAGGTCCTCAACATCTCGCCCCAGAATGGCCAGGTGAAGATGTTGAACCACATCTCCTCTGCCTGCTACAACAACAAGACTAAGGTAATGGACTACAACGACTGGGCCTTGAACTTCACTAACACACCTTTTAGCTTCTCCAAACCAGCAACATGTTCACGGTCATCGGATGCCAAGCGCTGGCGTACATCGGAACCAGAATTCTTGACTACGATTTCCGGGATACGAGTGGATGCCAAGCGCCACGTGCCAGGTTGGAGATGCCCGATCCCTGATGAGCGATGACTCCTGCACTGGCATCGGCTGCTGCCAGATGTCCATCCCTAATGGCCTGCAATACTACGGCGTCAGGTTTGATGAGAACTTCAAATATCTACGCCCATAGCTCCTGCAACTTCGCAGTGCTGATGGACTCGTCGGACTTCACCTTCCTGACGAGCTACGTGACTTCGATGAATTTCAACAAAACAAACAACGGGCGGGCTCCATTGGTTGTGGACTGGGCAATTGGAAATAAGACTTGCGATGCTGCACGCAAGAAGAACGACACTTATGCATGCGTTAGCAGCAATAGCAATTGCTTTGACTCGCCCAGTGGAAAAAGATATATCTGCAGCTGCTCCCAGGGGTTCGAAAGCAATCCGTACCTTGAAGATCCGGAGCTTGGATGCAAAGGTAATAAACAAGTCAAATCCCACATATATGGTTAAATTTGCGGGGCCAGCTTTATAATGTTGTTTTCATTGCAGATATTGATGAGTGTAGTAGTGATCCTTGCTCGATTAACGCAGTATGCAACAATACTCTAGGTGGATTCGAATGTTTCTGCCATCCAAAGTATCCAAAAGGCACACCCATAAACGGAATATGCGAGCGAGATTACATACTTTCCTTTGGTATCCCTCCAGTCTTTTGTTATTACCGGCTTTTATACAATTTTGAAAATATGTTGGACGAAATGTGAAATCTGTGATATTTTGCATATTGTAGAACTGTGAGTTAATTTTTTTGCAATACATCAATTCTTTTGCTTATCTTTTAATATAAAATTTTACAAATAGTTTGTACGTTCTTCGTGAACCATTATATATCATAACTAAATTTCTATTAGCATCAAACTTAGTTTTGAGATTGGTATGGTAAGTGCCACTATTGGACCCTGCGCCAAGGAGCACACAAACATATATAATTGCCACTGTTCATGCATGTTACCATTCTCTGTTCTATTCTCCCTGTATTTAGGTCCATGACACCATTGACACCGTTAGGTCCTTGAAGTAGTACTTTGACCGTTGTTGATTATTACAGTTATCATACCCATTAAGACTGAACAGTAAGATATTTAAAAAGAATTCTAGACAAATGTACACATAGGATATAGTATTTAGCATCTTTTTTATAAAAAAAATTAATTGATCATTGGAGCCTCAAAAGCTCGACTGAACCTTAATAAAAAGGTGTGGTATATTTCTAAACATGAAGGAACTATATTCTGACAGTTTCGCATAATTCATTTCTGCACTCATGTGTGTAGGTATTGCAATTGGTCTTAGTCTTGGAGTTGGCATTATTCTTCTTAGCTTATGTGGTATCTTCCTTATCCGTAAGTGGAGAAGATATATTGAAAAACAAATACGAAAGAAACATTTTTGGAAAAATAAGGGTCTTCTCTTGGAACAACTAATTGCATCTGACCAAAATGCAAGTGACAACACAACGATATTCTCTTATGAAGAGTTACAGAAGGCAACAAACAACTTTGATGCTACTCGTATGCTGGGCAGCGCAGGGCATGGCTCTGTCTATAAGGGTATATTATCTAGCCAACATGTTGTGGCCATAAAAAGGTCCAAGGTTATTGAGGAAGGTGAGATAAATCAGTTCATTAATGAGGTCGCAATACTATCCCAAATAAGTCATCGGAATATTGTCAAACTTTTTGGATGCTGCCTGGAAACTGAAGTCCCACTGCTAGTGTATGACTTCGTGCCAAATGGGTCGCTGTTCGAAACCTTCATTGTTGATCCGAGCAGCCAATTGCCCTGTCATGGGAAGACTGCCTGAGGATTGCAACTGAAGCGGCAGGAGGTCTCCATTATCTTCATTCTGCAGCATCAATATCGGTTTTCCATCGTGATATGAAATCTTCCAATATACTGTTGGATGCTAACTATGTGGCCAAAGTTTCAGATTTTGGTGCTTCAAGGTCAATTCCTATTGATCAAACTAACATCGTAACCAATGTACAGGGCACGTACGGGTATTTAGATCCAGAATATTATCACACTGGGCAACTAAACGAGAAGAGTGATGTGTACAGTTTCGGGGTCGTGCTCTTGGAAATGCTTCTTCGAAAGAAGCCTATCTGTCATACCCTATTTCTGAGATATCTCGTGAACACCGTACGAATCTCTGGATCAGTAGTTGGGACGCACGAACATCGTGGATACACAGCTCATACCAGTAATATTACATATATTGTCCCAAATAGTAGTCTTACATTCAAGACTTAGGTTACAAGCCAGCGAGGTGCATCAGCCATCCTCGCACAGACAGTACATAAAAGAAAAACGAGAAGCAAAAACCACAGGCAAACTTGCGCGCAGAGCGCTCCTACTCATCGCCATCGAGGCCGGCTTCATCTTCTTCTCTATCTGAGCGATACAAGCAAGGGTGAGTACAAGAGTACTCAGCAAGCTCTAACCCCGTACTTAGCTGTATTCATGCTTATAGGGTCATCAAGAAGAGGCTAGGGTTTCTCTTTTCAGCGGAAGGCCGGTTTCATGCAGGCTTTCTACAGATGGGGTTTTTAAAACAGGGATAGAAGTGTTCCTGAATCTACCAGTATTTTAGTGAGTGGACCTGGGGGAGTAGTCTCCATTCCCGCCAGTTCCCAATTTTAGCTGGTTGGGCCTCCACTATCCCAGCCAGATTCTTTTCAAAACACGGGCAGCTACGCCCACACACACTATCAAGGATGTTGGTCAAGACTAATCATTGTGAGCCCAAGCTGTAGCGTGTCAATACCGTGACAACAGTCATTCCGAAAAGATTATACACTCTGTAGAGGTTGTACACCGTACCCACAGGCTATGCTTCTCTTGATCAACAGAGTCGCATAATGTTCACTCCAACTCGCACTGAAGTACCCACAATGTCCACCTCAAGATACATACAGAGGTCATTTCTCAGGGGTTTTGCCTGCCCCGATGACGCGATAGCACATTCCCGTAGCCAGACCGTGGGTTTAGAGCATCCACGTCTGTTCTCTAGACCCCGCACATAGACAGGTTATTACACAACCAGGGGGCTATACCGGTGGGCAGTACGATCCCATGGCGCGGGCTATTGTTGTAATCGAAGACCGGACCGTGAGCATCTCACGTCTGCTCCTACGGCTTCTGTCTCTCGACCTCTTAGGTGTCATTGCAGATAACAAAAGTGGTGGAGTTAGTCCGCCTAGACAGATTCTGTGGTTGCACAAAATCACTACGTTGAGATTCGATGAACCGGTCTTTATATAGCAGGGGCGGCGCTTGTCCACGGCAGGTGGACCAGTCTAAAGCCTACACACAGCACACCGATCTAGGAACCCGCCTCACGACCAAAACGTAAACCCTTCCCATCACCTAGCATCAGTTGCACTAACACCCTTCCCACTTTATTTTTACTCACGCCACCAAACTCCTTTTAACACATCTAGTAAATAATAGTTATGTGTATAGTGGGGTGAAGCATGGCTTCATGTGAGTGTTCCTAAGCGTTCTAGTTCAAGGCAATTACCCGTACATCAAAATATTAATGACGGAACCCTACGGCTAACAAGGTTCGATTTACAATCCGGTAGCAAGGTAGTATTTGTACTTATAAAGAGCTAGTTATTGACATAAGTATAAATGCGTGTATAGTAAGTAGATATGTAACTACACAATGTTTTGAACATATAAATGCGAACATGCAAACATATAGATCTATAGGTGCATAGCGAAAACTAGGAGCAAGATGGTCAAGAGGTTAGGACTTGTCTTCGAAAGCGTACTCGGGCTCTGCTTCGTACTCTGGGTCGTCGATCTCTTCGTCTCCGAGAGCTTCGTCGTCTACACGAGAAAACGATAGAAGTAAATAAATAAATTGTACGGAGGGAGCATAGAACGAAGATCGAATAAACACCAAATTCAACAAAAGTTTTCGGGGTGGTGAGTGGCTCTATAATGTAGGGTCTGGTTTTACAGTCCCAATGGTGCAAAGATCTCGGAAATTGGAGGTGGTATGTAATAATGGTGATGAAAACAAGGTGTAGGGGCCTTTTTGTAATTTTCCATAATTGGAGGACTAATGTGAATATTTGTTGAGACAAATAGGGCTTGCTAAGTGGGTTTTTACTGTGTAGGGGTGTATTGGCAAAGTGAGGATTTTCTTGGAATTTTTGAGAATTTATTTTGACTAAAAATGGGCTAGGAATAAGTTTCTGTGTGCACAGGAGTGGATGGCCGTAGCAATTTCGTCGTGAGCCTGATGCGTGGGCCCGGACCCCACTGGAAAGTGGGCGCGGTGGCCGCCGCGGCTGCCACGCGGGCCCGGCAGCGCTCGCG
>BCLF01000117.1:765812-785450 GCA_001602275.1 Zoysia japonica | reverse complement strand
GGTTGCCGCGCTGGGCTGCCTTGCGCGCGCGGCCCGGCCGGAAAGAGTTAGAGAGAGGGGGGTGTGGTACCTGGGCCGGAGGCGGAGTGGGCCGGGAGCGGGAGCGGGGCAGCGGGGTGCGGGGCGCGGTGCTGGGCCGGGGGTGGCCCAGCCGCCGGAGGGGGGTTATTTTTCTCTTTTTTTCCCCCTTTTTCTTTGAAAAGCTTCCAAATTCAAATCAAATAATAAATTCGATAAATCCCGAAAAGGAAAATTCTACTCAAGCACTCGTCAATGTTCAAATTTTTAAATTGAAATTTTTTCCCTTTTTGAGTTTATATACATTTTATGAGTTTTTTCTATTAAAGTGAAAATAGAAGGGAGAGTGTTGAAAATAGAAAATTGCTTGAGTGATTTATCTATTTGGTTGAGATTCTTTTTTTTTTTTTTTGAGGGTATCACGCTATCTTTTTTTGTGAATTAAGGTTCAGGAGGAACTTGTCCAACTACTTCCTTGAGGAGATAAAGAGAAGGCAGGTTAAAGACAGTGGCTGCTCAAGTTCTTGAAGAAGCAACTGAGAGTGAGATTAACAGTGTTGGCGCTCTGGCCGAGAGTTGCCTGAGGATTCAAGGAGAGGAAAGACCTACCATGAAACAAGTTGAAATGGCTTTGCAAACTGTGCGAACACAAAGGCTGAGGTCATGTCCTGCTCCTCCAATAAAAGATGAAGAGATTGAACCGCTTTTATCTGGAGGACCTATTAACAACATGCAAGCACTGGCAATCAGCATGAGAGTTCAGCTAATCTAGCCTCTTCTGCTTGCTACAGCCTGGAGCGAGAGTATATTTCGTCAGCTAGTCTACCACGCTAGTGGCGCGCCACCTGATTTACGTTTTATGTGCTGAAACAGAAATATGTACCACTATTATTTGCTACTAGTGAATCTAGTTCTTCAAAACCGGGTTTGATCAAGCCCAGAAATATAATCATTATGGACGGAGGGAGTATATGTCAATGGCCAAGTAAATAGGTCATAAACTCCACTGAAGAAATTTTTTTCAATACGTCGTACAGTCTTCTAGTTGAATTGCTTTATATACGTTTCTATGATTTGTACGAGCTAAAATTCATTTCTTGTTGATAATTTCATTTTTGTATATTTTTATTTATTCAGTAAAGAAATATTACTTGTTAAAAAAAAAGAACAAGTGAAACAGGGGTCAAACTTCTTATATGCACTAGGAAAACAAATTAGAAGCAGTAGAGTTATGATTCACGAAAGAAAGAAAAAAAGAAAAATTGAAGCTTGTTTATGGCCTTTTGTAGCACTTAATTACATCTAGATGTATGCCGTTTCCGTAAGAGACAGTTTGACAGGAAGATGCAGGACAAACACAGTGGTGTAATCCCGTAATATGGCCCACCTTGCTCACATCTCAACAATGATCTTCTCCGTAGCGTGTCCGCCCATGGTCTTCTCCCACGCGTCTGCCACCTTCTCAAATGGAGACCTCAAGTCGATGACAGTCCTGAGCTTCCCTTCCACCACAAGATCTAGCAAGAACCTCATCTCCTCCTTCCCCAGCGACACTAGAGTCAGCATGGATATCTTCTTCCTAGAGAACATGGTCAGAACTGATGCGATGTAGTTCGCGGGGCTTGGGGTCGCATCGATGACCTTGCAGTGATTGCTCAGGCTCGGCTTGAGCGCGGACCACTTGCCGGCGTCCGTGTTGTTGATGATGTAATCGTACTTCCGGCCTGACGGGCTCGTCAGGCTCGTCAGCGCCGAGGCTCCTCACGAGATCCAGGTTGCGCGCGCCGCAGGTGGGCGTGACGTGGTGGTTGCCGAGCTTCGAGAGCTGGACGGCATAGGTGCCAACGCCACCGGAGGCCGCGGTGACCAGGAGGTGTTTTACCCCATTTCTGTATATACTGTGCATCACGTCAGTTTTTGGATCAGTAGCTGATACGCACTAACACATCAGAATATATATCAAAAGTATATTTCAAATAAAAAGATATATCTGATACCGAACCTTTAGCGACAACTCGGTGAGGATTAAAACAATTAACAACCAGTTCACCAGCTAGAGGTGAAGCAAACAGTGAAAAACATGGGCCAAAGCTACAAGCAAACTTGGAAATCAGAACGAAAATCTAGCACATCGTCGTCTTCTACGAATATTTTCTGCCTAAAACCACAGCTGCAAACTGTAAGTACATAAAGTACTCAGTAAGTCTTAACACTAAGTAGAGGTATACATGGATGCACATTCGGTTGTAGCAAAGATTAGGCTAAAAGGTCTTCTTTTGTAAAAGGCTAGTTTTATGTAAAGTTTACTTACAGGACCTTTGAAAAAGGGATCACAAGATATTTATTGTCCATGTTTTAAGTAGGTTGATCTTGAGGGAGATGTTCATCAATCTCATCACTACCCAAGTTTTAGTCGAGGAGCTGGCACACAACTGTACCATCTTTCGGCACATAGCCTACACTTTCAAAAACACGAGCACCTACACCTACTCACTCCAACAAAGATAATAATGAGATTAATCAAAGTGAGTCCAAGCTGTAACATGTCAATATCGTGACAACGGCCAATTCAGATGGATTAATACACTCTGCAGAGGTTATACACTGTACCCACAGGCTATGCTCTTTTTGATCAATAGAGTCGCATAACGTTCACTCCAATGCACACCAAGGTGTCCACAAAGTCCACCTCAAAATACAAACAGAGATCATCTCTCAGGGTTTTCCAGGCCACCGATGACATGTAGCATATTTCCGTAGTCAGACCGTGGGTTTAGGTCATCCACGTCTACTCTCTGGGACCCACACATAGACGGGTAATTATAAAAACTTGGGTGCTATACTGATGGGCAGTACAATCCTATGGCGCGGGCTATTGCTGTAATCGAAGACCGGATCGTGAGTATCTCATGTCTGCTCCTGCAACTTGTGTACCACCCGACCGCCTTAGGGGTCAAAGTGGACGACCGAGGGGATGGAGAGAGTCCTGCCCAGATAGGTTCTGTGATTGCACGAAATCACTACGTTGAGGTCCGATAAACCGGTCCTTATATGGCAAGGGCGGCGCTTGTCCACGGTAAGTGGACTAGACCAAAGCTTAACACCTATCACATCACCTTCACAGAAGCCCGCCCCACAACCAGAAAACACCCTTCTTCACTTAGCACCAGTTGCACTATCACCCTTTCCACTTTATTTTACACACATCACTAAACTTATTTTAACACATTTCATAAGATGATTGGTGTATGGTGTGGCGATGCACTGCATTGCATAAGGATTTCTAAGCAATCTAATATCAAGGCAACTTTTTGTTCGTTAAAAAAATTTAACGAAGGAAGTCCTATGGTTAATAAAGGGGTGTCATCAACGGGTAACAAGGTAGCATTCATATTTAATGAGAGCAAGTAACTGACATTAATATGAATACATAATAATAAGTAGGGTATTAACTTACACAACGTTTTAACATAAATAAAATAAATATGCAAACATTTGGGTCATATGGGTGCGCAAGCAAAATATAAGATAAATATAATCAAGGGGTTAGATCTTGCCTGCAAATCTTTAATCTTCAAATTTGTCTTCTCAATAACCTTCGAGTTCGGGTCTTGAATTGTTGGCTTGATGCAGAAGTCTTCGGGCTTTTCCTTGTGCGTCTGTTCTTCTATCTTCTCTTGGAGTTCAGCTCTTCCTCGAATTCAGCGTTGTCTACACGATGAAATGCACCTAATAAAACTATCGTAAAAGAAACAAAGCTCAAAAAGAATCGATAAGATCCGATAAACTCCGAGGAAAAACCGATTACACTCGAAGAGGAAAAACCAACTATGCGAGTGCATGCATGACATGGTGGTTTGTCATGTTACTGTGTTATTTTTGTGTAGTGCTTTTGCCAGTTATAGTGAGGCAGACTATAATGATGCCGGTGCATGACTGCAGAGGGTGCCGAGATGCAGTGAGTGCATATGATTGCAAGTCAGCGTGTATAACTATAGGATAGCAAGCATAGAGGCACACGGAACTGTGGTCCTGATTGGCACAGTTCTTGGATAGGTGCACAAGGTGTCATTATCATTTAATTTCTTATATGCATGATATCACTTGTTATTATCATTTAGCAATTAATTACTAAATTCTATTTTTATGAACAACTACTAGGGCTAATAGGTGGCACACATACTATTGTACTTAATATAGGTAGGGCGTATATGTGTGTTACTTAATACTTTAGTTAAATGTAACATGCATGAAGCCTATCATGATTAGAGTTTATTTATTTTATTCCCTAATATGTGATTGCTTTCTAGTGATAGATGACTAATCATTGGATTCTTCGTTCACAGTTAAATTACTATATTTAGTAGGTTTCCTGCTCTAATATACGTTAAGAGCTTAATGAGATGCGTCCTAATCATGGTATGCTTAAATATAATATTTGATAAATACCATATTTTATCCATATAGATCAGTTACTAACACTAATGCGTGGCATATGTACTAGTGCACGTGATAATGCTAGATAAAATGCATACGTGCGCCACTAATATTTACCTTATAATATGATTAGTGGTTAAATACTTAATTTCTATTGAATGTTGTTGCGTTTCTAATAATTACTAAATTCTAGTACGCAGTGGCTTCCTAATGATAAATGACTAACTACTTGCTTTTACTTTTACGAGTGTACAGCTAAAGAGGTCTACTGGTGCATGCGAATATATTAATAAAGCTATTAACAGTGCTATTGTAAATGCTAATATGGAACTAGATGCGTTCGTGTACCCTTTTATAAGTATTTAATTATCTATTTGTATGTGACATTATGAGTAGCTAGTAATTAATTGATGATTAATTACTTGATTTTATCTTTATAATTAAGTTGCTAGAACTACAGAGTGAGGTTGGTGTTATTGTGTGTGCATAGTAAAAATGCTTATACAAGTCATGTTCACTTATTCATATATGGTAATCTAGTATTTTACTAATAATTATGTAATTCTAACTGTAAACTAATATGGGGAAACGTAGCAATGCATGCTATTAATGGTGCTAAATCATACTAATAGGATGAGGTGTACACTATAACTAGTATGTAACTATGCTTCTAAAACACTAGTATTAAAAACCAATAAAATCTAATAAAAAATCGAATTAAAGCTCCGATAAAACTTACCAATAAAAACCAGTATCATTGGAGATTAGCCAAGGTTTGATAGTTTGATGAGGTGATGCTCGGGACAGTGATTCGAACGGTACAAAAATCGTTAAAAACGGATTTATGGTTGGAAAGATATGGCGATTTGAGTGTGTATGGTGGCTCAGAGACTTTTTTGTAATTTCAAAAAATTACTAGGAGCTAATACGAAATTATTAAAAAGGTGAGCAGGGTCCTATATGCAATTACAGCAAGGTTTAGGGGTCTGGGTGTAAAAAGGCAGGGATTATTTTGTAGTAGCAATTTGGCCAGGGGGTTCTTTGGAAAATTTTGGACTAAAATGAAATTGGTGAAAATCGGAGGACCTTTCTGCAAAATATCCATTTTTCTGGAGCCAGGCGCGCGCGGGCTGTCTTCTTCCACCGAGTGGTGGACCGAGTCCACGGCAGGTGGACCGCGGCCAGGGGGCCGGTTCACGCGGGCGCCTTGGACTCCAACCGCGGCCGGGCGGCAGGCCGGCTGGAGGGTGGCGGAGCTTGGCCGGAGGAGGGGCAGAGCGACACGGCGAGCTTGCTAGCGGTCACGGCAAGGCCGGGGAAGGGCGGAGCTGTGCTAATTGACGGAGAGAAGCGCGGTCGTGGGGCGGCGCTCGGCGCCGGAATGCCGAAGGGGCGGAGGCGACTCGGGAACCGACGTCGGAGAAGGAGGGCGACGCAGTGGAGCTGATGGAGGGCGCGGTGAGGTCGGAGAGGTGACAGAGGGTGCCGGCCATGGGCTAGGGCGGCGCTCTGGCAATGGTGCTCGGTGCAGTGCCAGCAGCAGCTCCGAGGAGACTCTAGGACCAGGTCCAGGACGGTGAGGACAGCGTGGCGTTGGCGGCTGCGGCTAGGTCGAAGGCTCGTCGTGGTGTGCTGTCGACGGAAGCACGCGGCGGCGTGAGTCGAGGAGGCAGCGTCCTGCGGATGGTGCGCGGCGTTTGGATGCAGGGGAGGCGAGGACACCCCAGGGCTCAGTGCAGGAGGACGAGGGCGGTGCCGTGGAGTTGCTGACGGGCTCGACAAGCTCGAGGAAGGGCGGTGCTAAGCCGGCGACGGAGAGGAGCGCGGGCGTAGGGGGACGCAAGGCGCCGGCTCGTAGGGTGGCCGTAGGGCGGCGGAATCCGGGTGGAGGAGTTCTAGGGTGGCGCGGTGGAGCTCGCCGTGGGGTCGGGGAAGCCGGGGCTCGCTGTGCCATGCTGGCGTCGGAGAGGAGGCGGGCGCCACAGCGACGCACGGCGCCAGCCACTAAAGAGCAGAGGCAGCTTTGGTTTTTGGCGGAGGAGGAAGAGGGTGACCCAGTGGAGCTCCTTGTGTTCCCGTGAGGCTGAGGAAGGAGCGTGGAGTGCCGGCGTCGAAGGGGACGAGGTGGTGCAGGACGGCGGCACAGGAGGTCAGCGGCGAACAGGTAGCGCTGGCGTCAGGCAGGCGCGGCGTGCAGCCATGGTGCACGGCGCCGGGCCAGCGGCGGCATCGTGGCAGGTGCGGGACCTACGCAGGAGGGCGTGCGCGACGCGGAGATGCAGCCCATGGACTTGAAGAGGCCGAAGGAGCACGGGAGAGGGCCGGCCATGGCAGAAGGTGACGCGCCAGGGCGGCACTCGACGGGGCTCGGCTCCGTGCTCGATTTAAAGACGGAGAGGATTATGGGCTTCACCGTGGAGGACGTCGTGGTATGGGCGGCAGCATGGGCACGGCGTGGGCGCGGTGACGTCAGCAACAGTGGAGGGCATGGGGCACGGCATGGGCGACGCGGCAGCGGAGTGGGCGTGCGGCATGGAGAGAAGGAATGAGAAAGGGGATGACAGGAGGGGCCCTCAAGAGTTAATCCGGTTCATCACTTACGCATTTTGGGAATAGAAAAAGAAAGAGCAAACAAACTCGGAATGAAGTGTAATTTTGTAGGGTGGATTTATAGCAGGTGTTCTTCAATGTATATTGTCCGAGATGCGTTTTTCAAAGGAATCAAAAAGTTACGGAATTTCGAAAATGGTGAATGGTTAAGAAAAGCTGTATACGGAAAGGAACAGATTATTTTCTAAAATTGGCTGTTTTACTTCGAAAATCATATTTCCAGACCTCGGATCTGTTTAAAATTTTGTGAGGTGGTAGAATATTTTTGGATGAACAACTTTTCTTTTGAGCTTATCTCCGAATTCGATTTTGATTTTGTTCTAAAAATTCGGAGAGCAGATAGCTGGGTCGAGGGGCAAATTTCATTTGAACAGATATAGCTCAAACGAGTTGAACGGATTTAGAAGTCAAGGATTTGGATGGATTCAGAATTTAAGTAGGACACAAGTAAACAAACGATGAAGACAAAAAGAAAAAGAACAGTCACCTGTCACCTGTCACACGATCAAATTTTAATATTTTAAGAAATTATTTAATTTATACAGTTGGAATTACGAAATGAAATTTTGTCTGTTGAAAAGGAGAGAAAGCAGAGAAAAATGTTAGCATTTGGTTATGACAATTTAAATTTTTAATTTTTAATTAGAGGTGAATTTTAGGGTGTGACAGAAGGTTTGCGCCAGTTCCCGTGCCGTCGAACTTTGTCCCGAAGGACATGAGGGCCTGCAGAGCCGTGAGCCCTGAAATGGGCAGCCCTGCAGCTTCCGCGGCTCATATTCCGGCCGGCCGGACGACAGTCATGCTCTCTGATGCCGTGGAATACTCCCCGAGGCCTCCGCCTTTCTGCAATGCGAAATTAGCTTGAGGACGTACCCTGATAATAGAGTGCACTGTATCGTGGGCGTGGCTAGGCAAATTTGAAAGATCGGTATCGTGGAATTACCCCAAAGTCTAGTTTGGACAGAACTTTATCGCCAACTTTGAGTTCACACACTGCAGAACCAACCTGAACAATCTCTCCAGCAATATCGGTTACTGTTTCACAAGTACAGAGCATTTAGATGGTGTTTACCTACGAACAGTGGTTAGATTAATGCCACATATAATAAGAGAGTTGTTACGGTGCGTGAGAGGTTAGAGGTATGCATTCTTTTCCTCAAATCATTCATATGACGACGCATAATATTCCGTAACAAGGAAGCATTCTCATGGCCTAAATATGCAGTAGAGATGAGCCAGTATATGGGATTCTTGCATTTATCAATGCTCTAGCTTGAGCATCCCTTTCTGAATCTTCCAATCAGCTGGATTTATGCTTGCGGCTATCACTTTCACAAGGACCTCATTCTTCTTGAGTGTTGGGATCGGAATTTCTGCATGCTAAAGCAAACGTAGGTAAATTGGTTATCCAGCGCTGTGAATGACCTAAGGCACTTTACATTGCTCTAACCCACTATTTGTAAAAACAGAGACAATAAGTATGGCACCTAACTAATCTCTCTTAGAAAATTCAATCTCCTGAGCTCAAAGCACCAAAATAAAAATAATACAGTTATGATTTGTTTCGTAAAGATGCCCCTCACATAACTAATAAGTCAACCCTTCATGCTCTCTCTCTCTCTCTCATGGCCTAAAGTCTAAAGGCATGTCCCTCTCCCTGATAATATTTCCCATGAATATGATCTACTGAACATGTACAGATTTCAAGGTTGTGCTCCATCGGTTTAGCACTGATGAATAACCCAATCCCGCATAAAAATCAACAAAAAAACGAAACACAGGACATGGAACATAGAAGCAAGTAACAAGACCGGTACCTCTAGGGCAGCGGCGCCACCTCCATAACCGCTGTACTGGACAGTCGGCATGGTGTTTAACCTCCCGCCGGCGGCCATGATCCTCGTGTTGTTCTTCTATCCGTCCAAGATAGAGACGAGAATCTACCTGTTGTGCATCTATGAAGTCTGGTTGGGTCGTGTGTATTTGTTCAGAGTTGTTGCTTCGACGGGAAGATTTTGACCAGGATTTATGTTTTTACAACGATTTCAAAAACAAGGAGCGATTTATTTACAAGGAGAACTTTGACGATTCTACACAGGCCATATCCACAGATAATTATTTTGCTGCTGGTGACATGAATGTCCCGAATTTCTATCTCGAAGTCTTGCCATGAAGATACACGAGTTGGCACGTCACTATAAAATATATACTATATATGTTGTAGGAGGATAAGCGTCACTAAGGCCTCCTTTCGAACGCAGAAATTTCACAGGGACCTCACAGAAATTTTACAGAAATCAGTTCAATTTCACAGAAAAAACACAGGAAACAGAAAAAATTCCCGCGTTCAAAGGAGGCCTAAATTAAGTATTCATCAATCTATTTTCCCGTACTATAAAAAAGAATGAAATTGAGGGCCGGAAGCCTCGAGATGTCAACTTGAGGGAGAATCATGGTGAGAGGTAGACCACTATAAAAAGGCGACTAGTACTTTCTGTTCCAAAACAAATGATATTTTTTTACTTTTAGAAATTAATGTTGGATCATCCATTTTATTAAAAAATTATAAATTTATAAAAATAAATAAGTCATACTTCATGTATTTCTAATAGTAAAATATTTCATAATAGAATAAATAATATCTTCACAAATTTTTTAAATAAGATGAATAGTTAAATGTTAAGGTTAATGCACTCTCGACTCTGGCATGTGCTAGATCAGTGGGGAGGGGAGAGATTCGACCGCCTATAACTTTCTATATATCAGAATATTTGTATTTAATAGATCCACAGCTTATCTAGTAAAACAATTCATCGCACTCCTTTGAAGCACATCGGTGGGCTATCAATCAGGATTAATGGGCCTTAACTCATTCCGTTGGCTATGTATAGGAACGAGAGCGCTCCGAAGGCGGCCCAAGCCCAACATCACCCATCACCCTCCCAGCAGCACCTTGCACTGTCTTTGTTTTGAGTGTCAATTATGAAAATGGGCTTATTTTTAAGATTTTGTAAGAATGAACCTAATGTTTAAATTTGAAGTAATTAAGTGCCTCTGTTCTATTATGTGCTCTAAACATAGTTAAATTCCATGCAAAATGACGTAAATACCTTTTGCAAAATTACCACTATTTTCTTTATGAACTTGTAAATTTACCCTTATATATCTCGAAGGAGAACTTGTGCCTGTTTTATATTAATACAAATTTAAACATGATTTTAATTATATTTTAGTCATATTTTGACTAAACTTTACAATCTACTAAAACTTCTCTTTCTTTTCAAGGGGCATGTGTAATGGGAAGAATAAAAGATAGGGGTACTTGTCTTTCCCCAATTACCAATTGAGTTTTTATTCTTTTTAATTTTTTATCGAGACAACACTTGACGGTGTTAAAAAAAGGAGCAAACAGAGTACTGAGTTTAAAAGACAAATCTGTTCTTACATTTGATGGGTTTATTCAATAAGTTCATTGAGGACTGTGATCTTAAAGAAATCAAACGACAAAAATACTGCTAATGTTAACTTACATTTGATGGGTTTATTCAATAAGTTCATTGAGGACTGTGATCTTAAAGAAATCAAACGACAGGAATACTGCTAATGTTAACTTACATTTGATGGGTTTGTTCAATAAGTTCATTGTGGACTGTGATCTTAAAGAAATCAAGCGCAGCAGCTCACGTTTCACATGGTCGAACAAACAGGTGCAACCGGTGCTGGTTAATCTTGATAGAGTTTTGGTTTCGGTATTTTGGGAGATCAAGTTTCCTTTATCAAGTGCTTGGAGTATTACTAGAGTTGGATCTGACCATTCTCCAATCGTTTTTTATAACGGTGAATCTGTACCTCCTCGACCAGAAAAATTTTTCTTTGAGCATCAGTGGCTCCTTGACCCTACCTTTGTCTCCCGGGTGGAACAAAGATGGGTTGCAGACAGGGAACGGTTTACTGAAAACAGTTGCTCACTTGACTGATGGCATGGTTGCCTTACGCGCTGCAGGCAGCTGATACGTGGTCTTGCCATTCAGACTAAAGGGGTGAAGAAACAAAGACAGTTGGATCTGTTACATCAGTTAGACATCTGGGATATGGTAGCTGAAACCCAAACCATGTCACCAGATGATTGGCAACATAGATATTACTTAGAGAATCTCTTGGAGGAATATTATCGACAAGAAGCGCTTTTCTGGCAGCAATGTGGCAAGATGAAATGGCTTTTACAAGGGGATAATAACACAAAGTTCTTTCAGCTTATAGCTAATGGTCGACGTAGGAAAAATGAAATCAAATTTTTGGAAACAGAGCAGGGGCTTGTTTCTACCCAACAAGAACTGATGGTACATGTAACTAGCTTCTACAAGCAGCTGTTTGGCTCTCGTGCAGACAGGGGTCTTCACTTTAGTGAGACTTTTTGGAATGAGGAGTCTCAACTCTCTTCGGATACTTGTAGTGCTTTGACTCAACCTTTTTCCGAAGATGAAATCAGAGCAGCAGTGTTTGGAATGAAGCCAGAATCGGCCCCTGGACCTAATGGGTTTGGTGTCCAGTTCTTTAAAAGCTTTTGGCACTGCATTAAACCTGATCTCTTAGCAATGTTTGATGATTGGTTCCGAGGGGATCTCGATTTACCTAGGCTTAATTATGCAGTAATCTCATTGATACCGAAGATCAAAGAAGCAAACACTCTAAGACAATTTCGTCCGATATGTCTGGTTAATGTGGATTATAAGATATTCATGAAAACCCTGAATAATAGAATTGCTTTTGAAGCTAAAGATATTCTCTGTATAGAGCAGACGGCTTTTACAAAAAGGGAGGAATATACTTGAAGGAGTGGTGGTCATTCATGAGGTCATTGAGTTAAAGAAGAAAAATCTACCCTGACTGATTGTAAAGATCGATTTTGAGAAAGCCTATGATAAGGTTAAATGGGGTTTCCTAGAAGAAGTCACGAGGAAAAAGGGGTTCCCAGCTCAATGGATTCAGTGGTTAATGCAAGCCTTCCAGGGGGGCAGGGTTTGTATTAATGTTAACGGTAGAAGAGGGGACTTCTTTCGTACCTATCAAGGCCTGAGGCAAGGGGATCTGTTATCGCTTTTCCTATTTAACCTTGTGGCCGATGCATTGGGTACAATGATCAAGAAAGCCAGAGACAAAGGGTTGATATCTGGCTTAGTAAGACATCTCATTTCTGAGGGCATCACTCATATGCAATACAATGATGACACAGTAGTTTTGGTTGAACCTCCTGTGAAGAATGTTAGAAACCTAAAACTTATTCTATATTGCTTTGAGCTTCTGTCTGGTCTCAAGATAAACTTCCACAAAAGTGAGGTATACGTGTTTGGCAGGTCTCAGAAAGAGAGGGACACTTGGGCCAACATGCTGAACTGTAAACTTGATAAACTCCCTATTACCTATCTGGGCATCCCTATTTCTGATCATGCTCTTCGAACGATTGACTTTGATAAGATTGTCACCAAGATGGGAGCTCGGCTTGACCCTTTGAAAGGTAAACATAACTCTTCAGAGGAAAGATTAATATTGACTAACTCATGCTTGAGCAGTCTCCCAACGTATATGATGGGCTTTTACCACTTTCACAACGGGACTCATAAACAAATGGACTCGATTCGAGCTAAGTTTTTCCGGCAAGGGGCTGACCTTAATCATAAATACCATATGATGAGCTGGGATGCAGTGGCTAAACCCAGGGAACATGGGGGCTTGGGCATTATTGATACTAGATTGATGAATGATTGCTTATTGACTAAATGGATTTGAAAAATCCATAATAACAAATCTGAACTTTGGTGCCGCTTACTTAGAGCCAAAGACATGAGACATAATGACCTTGAGAACTCAAGGAAACAGAGGGGTGTCTGTTCTGGAGGGGCATTCAACGGGTCCAACACTTATTTCAGTGGGGAGCGGTTTATGAACTCCATAATGGAGAGACAATCAAGCAGTGGAAGGATGTAGTCCTTGACGCCTTTTACTCCCTAATCTGTTTCGCAATTTTTCAGTACCCGGATGAGAAAATTGCTAGTTGCTGTGTTGAGGGTCAGTGGAACATAGCCTTCCGTCGTCAGTTTGGTCAAGCTGAAATGGAAGAATGGAGTTTGTTTTTGGAGCTGGTTAGCTCGGTCCAACTGGATCCTGAGGATGATGAAGTGTATTGGGCATTAGATAAGAGCAGTGCTTTTACCACTCGGTCCCTTTACCGCTTTATGTCCTACGGGGGTGTCACTGACCAAACCATCAAGTTGATCTGGAATAGCAAAATCCCTCTAAAGATCTAGATTTTCTTATGGCAAATGTTTTTTGATCGACTTCAGGTGGGTGCTATTCTGAAGGGTAGAGGTTGGAAAGGAAGTGAGAGATGTATCTTGTGTGGTCAGGTTGAAACGGTGAATCATGTGTCTTTCTCATGTTCCTTAGCAAGCTATACTTGGTGTGTACTAAGGGAATGCTTCGGATGGCACCGTAATCCTGGGACGGATTTCTGGGACAATTTCTTGGTGATTAATAGCCAATTTCCGAAATCTATTGGGGTAATTTTCTTTGCAGGTCTGACCTGGGCACTTTAGCGCATCCGGAACAAGATGGCTATTGAAAAGAAGCTCCCCAACCCTTCTCATGCTTTCTTCTCTGTGCTATCCTCTTTACAGAGCTGGAAGGCCCTTTCGAAGGGGGTACACACGCTGATCGCCGGGAGGAGTTAACCAGGAAGATTGCAGAGAAGATGAAGGCTCTCCCCAGCTCGACATTTACATCTGATGTTGTGTTTATTTGATAAGTCTAGTGGGCACTATGGTCATGTGTGCTCGGTTTCATCTTGTGCCACTGCTGCTTTAGTTTCAGTTTCCTTTGAACTCTGTTGATCGCTGCTTTCTATAAAAGCTGAGGTTTTTCTCTTGTCAAAAAAAAAAAAAAACCGTTCTTACAAAATTTTATAAAAACATGTCTATTTCCAGAATTGACACTAAAATCAGGGCTAATTTTGCAATTGCCCCGTTCCTGCGTGCGCGAGAGGTGCCACTTGCGCTTCCCGCTCCTTGGATTCGTGGTCGTCTTCGTCTATAAGCAGGCAGCATTACCTGGCGCGGCGTGGTGTAAGTAAAGCCGTCGACGCACGCGTGGGCGCATGTGCGTGCGTGTGACGGATCGGCCCGGGGAATGAGACGCACGCCGGCCGGCTGGCGGGCCGACGCGCGCAGACGTACGACCGTCTCGCGCGCGCATGCTCGCGCTTCGATCGGGGCGCGCCCTCATCTTCTCCGACGTCGGACATGTGACCCGGCGCCGCGGCCCGATCGTGCACGCGCGCCGGCACGCCAGGGGCCACGTGAGCCGACGGCCGCCGTGTGCGCGTCATGCGTCGTGCCTCGCCGTTCGTCGCTGTTGCCGATGTACGCGGCGTGGCCGCGCACATGGTGCCACGCTAGAACGGCATGGTCGCGCGCGCGGCGGCGACCGGGTCAAACATGGCTGCGTCGCGCGAGGAGCCTGCACGCCGGTTCGATCAGGCAGGGAGGAAGCATCCTTTGCTTTGGCGCTGTTGCCTTGCGATGCGTACGTGCTCTGCGTGCCAGCAGACGCACCTCGTATTGTTTACTGTGACGGAACATGGCTTTGGCGCCCAGGGCGCGTGCGGTCGAAGCCTAACGACTAACGTTGCAGAAACATCTCTCCCACCCTACAAACAGATACAGAATAACAATTAATTAGGGTAAGACAGATTTTCACTGTAAATTGGATTAACATTTAGTCTAGACTACAAACAGACTAACTATTATCTAACTAATTATTGTAATATAATTTATTGTAAAGTTCATACTCCTCTATTAAGATTTAAGGTAACCAATGCCATCAAATGAATTCTGACAAAATCAAATGTCATCGACAGAAGAATGTACTAGATAGTACATAGCTCCTACATCTTCCATTGTTGAATTGTTGTTTCCATTGACTCTTAAAATTATTTTTAATTATTCATTTTATTTTTAAAAATATGAAATATCGTATATTTTATTATAATTTGCTTTATCATTAAAATTATTATAAAATATAACTTATAATTGTATATATTTAAACTATTTTTTAAATAAGATGAATAGCTCAAGATAGTGTTAAAAATTAACGGTGATAATAATTTTAAAAAAGAGTATTTTTCAACGTGAAATATCAGACATTGTGCATAATTTGTGCAAGCGGTCAATTATGTCCACGACCTACATAGAGGAATCTATAAGGGCGGTCTAGCTATGTTCCGAAGCCCACCAATAGAGATGGTCAGAAATTGTCAAGTATCTGTATTTTTAGTGGGGGTGTTGAAACGGATTGCAAACCAAAAATAGAGATGGAAGAAACGCCAATAGCAAGCCACCTGACTAAAGAACAAGCTAAGACGTGGCAGTGATGTAAATACACCCCTGAGAGCTCATCCGGATAGATTATATTCTGTGCAGGGGCACTTTCATGCTCTGTGCTTCCATCCGCACTAGTGGGAATTTTTTTTATTCTGTTTTCTGTTTTCGCTGTATTGATGCAGCCCAACCAAAGAATTAGATCAGGAACAGAGAATTTTTTTTTATTTCTATATTTTTCTGTGAAATAGAATTGATTTCTATAAAATTTCTGTGAGATTTCTATGAAATTTCCGGTTCCAAACGAGAAATGGATGAAACCTTACAACTTCATGTCTTCCAGACACAAACATATCGGTGCAGAGACAATAGTGCACACGTACAATCGAAGTGGTCTGAAAGGACCTGTGGAGGAAAACCGATTACACCTACGACTAGGATCGAAGATCTATTTGTGCAAGCTACCGCCTACCTGCATCAAGGCAACAACAGAATGGAGCATTTCGATCGATCGAGTAACACATACACACTGACACTGATCTACTCTAGAGCACCGTGCTGGTCGCGCTCTCAGCTGGACCAATGTACACCACGGCGGCCACGGGGCGGCAACCCAGCACCGCGGACGAGCTTGCGGTGTCGTCCAGATCGTCGTCGCTGTCGCCTTCTCGGTACCAGCGCGCAGCCTCCTCGGCGACGGCGCCTCGGCTGAGTCGTCTCCCCTGATCCTGCAAGGCACGGGACCAGCTTCCATAGCTCCGCACGGAGGCACTCGCACTGCTGCCTAAGTAGCAACGCTTGCCAGAGAAACGGCGGCACTCCTGCTCCCCACCAACTTGCCGCGGCGCGTCGTCGTCAAGATGCAGGCGCGGCGGCGGCGGGCCGGACGACGCGTCGGAGACCATGGAGTCGTCGTCGTCGCACCCAACCTCGGCGTCCGCACGCGGTGGCGTCCACCTTCTATGACCGGTCTCGAGGTCGACGGAGTGGTCGAGATACAGAGTCCAGCCGGACTGGCACCCGCTGCTGCACCGTGACGGCGACGGCGGCGGCGAGCTCTCCTCCATGCTAGCTGGTGGCGCCAACAAAGACCGCTGATCAAGCTCTACCTCGCACTCTCTCTCTCTCTCTCGCAGAGAGAAGCTCACGTGCCGGCGCGGCTACGTGCTCACTTCACTTCACTCGGTAGCAAAGGTGGCGAGCGAGGGAGGGAGGTGACGGGCACGTATAAGAGGCGTGCCGGGTGCGGATCTGGAGGCGGGCGCCGGGCCGAACGCTTTGTTTTCTCTCGGGCGCAGGCGCGCGCAGATGGGGGACCCGAGCCTGGTCTCGGTTCGTGTCCGCGGGGCACATGCGCGTGGGGACGTGCTCGCGCGCACGAGACCTGCACGTGCGACCGCGGCTGTGGTTGGGAACGATCTGTGTGCAGCGTGCACGCTCCATGTGGCCGAGCGAGATCCAGTCCGTGTTGACTTTTTAGTTAGCGCGCTCAGTCACATGCTATTCGAATCGGCAAGTTACTCGAAGGAGGTCCTCCTCGTTCTGTAGGCTCTAGCTGGACCACAACTCGCGACGCGATGGGCCTCCGCGTGCAGCAGGGAAGTGGTAGCTATATGTAGCCACATGGACCGGGTTAAATAGACCAGCACAAGATCCAGCTATTTTAGCACGGTATGGGCATGGCTCGGGACTATAGATGTCCAAAAGAGCGCAAGATTTTCGAGCTAGCTCAACACTGTGCCTGCCAGTCCATGGGCTCCAGTATCAGTCCATTGCACTGTGCCTGCCGCCCATGTTGCATTGTGCCTGCCGCCTAGCAAGGAAATGTTTTCATCTAACAAAAACGTTCAGTTTTTAGTGCTCTGGAATTCAGATTACGTTGTCGAGGAACCATACCACTCGAACACGACCCCAGGGAGTAAAGTCGCTCGCCGTCAAACACGACACGGGCCGAACTACAACTACCTCGAGTCTCCTCCTCTCCAGTGCGTCCTTGGTCCGCCGGTTTACTCTTCCACCAAACAGGACGAGCCATGCCAGACCTGAGTTTCTCTTACGTTACACCTACCGGAAAGTCGTAGTTCGGACCTCGAACGCGAGTCAGAGGGACGGGGGCTCTGCCCAAACGGCCGGCGGCGATTTTGCTCCCCAAAGAGGATGCCCATCGTGGTCTCCCTGTTCGTTCGTGTGAATGAAGAAACAAAGCATAACAGCAAAAAATACGGGGAAAATCATCAGCAGCTTTTCGGGAGTTGACCAAGTAGCAGCAGCAACCGGGTTACAGCCTCTGTTTGCGACGTCAAACTTTAAGCGCGCACGAGCGGCGACACACAGCTTTGCCTTTTCTTTTAGCCTCCGCTCCACGACCAAGACTACCGAGTACCGACCCAGCCCGTGCAAGATCATTCTCCGTTGAACACACCAGCGAGCGATACCTACTAAACGCAAATATTCTTATGTTCTGACCTTGACGACGAGGAGGCTTCAAAGTTCAAACTGACACCAACGGTTCAAAACTCCAAACGCACGCGTTTCCGCGCCGTACCCCGCGCGTCGCTGGAGTGCTCTTCGCCGGACGACGACGACCAGCTCCAGCCTCTAGCTCGCGCGGCACTCGAGTGCGCCGCGCAGAGCTTGCAGGCGGTCGTCGGTTCAGACCGAAACAGAGGTCGGTGACGATGGCTGAACCAAACTGAACGAGTCCCTCCTCTCGTCGACCTCGCGCGTTTGAATATAACAAGGACCGTGAACCCAGAATGCGACCGCGTGAATTCAAACCACGCATGCGACCCCGCGGCCGGGCGATGTTCTGACTGACAGACCACGATCCAGCCGTACGACGACTCGGCCGAAGCCGGCAGCCTGTGCTGCGTATACATATACCAGCTCGTCATGGACGTCTCTCTTCCAACGCATAGTAGTTAGCCGAACGTGAAGCGAACAAGGCTCCCTACTTCTCGCTGGTGTTTGAAGATTGTGAGGTCGTCAGCTTGTCTATACATATAGTGCGACGATGGCGACAACGAGAGCGAAGGTGGCGCTGCTGGTCGTGGTCCTGGCGCAGGTCCTGAGCGTCCTCGCCGCGGCGGCGCGGCCGCTGGAGGGGAACTCGGAAGCCGGGAGCGGCGGTTGGCTGCAGAGCGGGATCGAGATGGTCACGCAGATGCTCGGAGGCGCCAAGTCCCGGGCCAACCCCGTCACGCACTGCTGCTGAACAAGATGCTCGCGACGAGTTCTTTGCTTGTTTGGTTGAGTTGATTGGAGGAAGCGTGACCACTGGCCACCAACCAAGCGAAGCGGGTGGCTATGCCTCGTTCTATTTTCTTTTTTTCTAATACTTTTATTCAGTTTTTCTCCTATGTGTGTCGGGAGATCAGCTGTTTTGGATTCCTTTTTTCTGAAACCTTAAGTTGTAAGTATGGCACGTGTGCGTGTACGTGTACATGATCGTTTTTGTTGAATATAGCAATTCTCACTCATTCATTTCAACAAGATTATGTTCATGCTCCCGATAGTTGTGAATTTGACTCAACTATTTCCTGGTTTACATTTGGGTATGACAATACTAGTTGTTTGCTGGAACGAGTTTTCTCATATTATATGGATTGATATGCTCTGTTACTGTTTTGGAAAACTTAGGGATTTCATAATTTTGCACTGTACGATAGCAAATAATAATAATAATACACCACATATAAGACAACAACCTCAAACTTATTGAATTTACCGACTCCATAAACACCATGAGATATACCGTAATTCATTTGAGGACTACAACACTGCTATGAGGTTCCCATTAGAATTTCACATGGAAAAGTAACCATGGGTTAATTACAATGGAAACTAGAAAACTATGATTGCCATGGTTTTTGAGCACAATAATAGTTATGTTGCAATTTATCTTTCATGCATGTCAAGCAACATGTATATCATCTAGATTAAATTAATCAAAGCAGTAGAACATTATGCTTAAGCCTCCTATGTAGCACATGATTACTCTTACATTTTTCTTTGAAATTGAATTGTATCATTCCAAGGGAGGACATAATTATAGATTGATATGTAAAGTCCTATGATATTGTTGGCACTAATGTATGATAGCGTGGTTAATAAAAAAACCTTTATTTTTAACAATAGGTGCTTATGTAAAGGAAAGAGCACTGACTTACCATCTGGTGCTTAATGGAAAGCGTAGCAAGGT
>BCLF01000117.1:726198-745048 GCA_001602275.1 Zoysia japonica | reverse complement strand
AGACGCGTACTGAAAAATGGAGGTCGGAGCTGTGATCTGGAAATCGGTGCAGAGATCGAGGCGAGGACGATGTGGAAATCTCTCGGGCGCAGGACGGCGTGCGGCCCTAACGCGGACGCCAGCGTCCAGCGCGACTCCTCTCGTTGCTGACGCGCGCGGAGAAACGAAGTAGCAACCGACGGACCGGTGGATCACGCGACGGGCTGAGGTAGACGGCGACGCGGTCTCGGGAACAGGCGACGCGGCTGGCGTCGAAGCTAACGGCGTCGGCGTGGACTGGCGACGCGGTCTCGGGACAGCGACGGCTCACGCGGAACGGTTACAGAGGCGGCGACAGCATGCGCGCGGCGATCGAGGAGGAGGGAACGGCGACGCAGAGGAGAGCAGCGCGCCCTGTGGAAAACCAGAACGGCGGCGCAGAGGAATCTCTGGAGAAAAGAGAAGGGGAAAAAGAGAACTAGGGTTAGAGGAATATTTATAGGAGGGTGAAAAATGGGGGTGGTTAGAAATAAATCCGAAAAATGATTGAAAAAACGTGAAGCAGTTAGGAAGACTGCAGAAATTAATTTGGAGAATCATTTAGAGATTCGAAAATCAATTTGGAAGATTTCTAAGAAATAATTTTAGTCAACGTAAAAATTACGCGGACTAAATTATTTCGGCACCGGATTAATTTACACGAACGGATTTCGGATTTAGACGACACGAATTTCGGAACGAATGAATTTTGATCTAAACGGAAAATTGGAACAGACAATTAAATTGGAATAAAAATTCGGAGAATTGTCGCTATATTAATTCGAAAATCCTGGGATGTTACACACAGACTCAAAGCTCCTCATTTCAGAGCCAAACTACAAATTTTACAAGAGCTAGTATTGACAAGGTGAAGGCTTAGTGACTAAGCAGAGCAGTGGCATATAACAAGTCACCGAATTCATTGGAAATTTTGAAGTGTAAACAATATCAGGACATCAGATCTCGGTCACTTTATGAAACTATTACCAACAGATCAGATGAAGTTGAATGTTTTACCCTTTACCAACAATTTATTGGACATAAATAAGTCATCTTTACCTACAAGCCACTGTTGGGAAAAGTGTGTCATGGTGTAGTTCTTGATTGTATTTTGTATTTTATCCACTCTACCTAGTCCTGCTTCATTGTTAAGAGATCTTGGCTTTTTCCGTCTGGTCACAAAAAAAACAAGATATCTATTAAAATCTGAGAAATAATCTTATAGATCTTATTGGGACCCAAACATCTTTCAACAATTTCATTTATAAATTATAGGATGCTATGTAGCTTCTTATGTGCTATCTGACGTGAACTGATTGGAGTTCGCTACCAATTCCCTCCATTTCAAAATTATTGTCATTCTGTCATGCATCTGAATTAACAAAAGCTTGAACATGTACCTTCTCAATGTTTTCCATCATAAATCCTTTGAAATCTTTCGCTTTATAAACCATGGAACTGAGTCATCTACCTGAAGAATTGGATACGTCGGTTTTTATTGTTCAGTTTCTCCTCTATGTTTCAGAGGACAACTTAATTTCAAAAGGCAATAATAAGGAAGAGGTCATCAGTGTCTATCAGTTTTGTTACATTGCTGTCATTAAAGTTCTCTAAAATGTGCTTTTCTTCTTTTCCTGATAAGATATATTCCACCTCTGCTATGGACCTATGGTCTGGACTTCAGTGCACTTGCGTCGAGGGGCGAAGCTAAGCTTTGCTATCGGTGTCAACTGACACCGATGAAGTTCTGCAAATATAATGGAAAACACTGTTCCTAACATTAGTGACCTCTGTAAAATTTGATACTGACACCGGCAACTAACAAGTCTGGTTTCGCCCCTGCAAGCAAGCATTGCCTTTACAACCATCCGTGGCAGCAGCATGGCTCCTGTTCAGAGGCAGCTAAAAGGGACAGTCTGTGCTACCCCTCTAGGCCACCACAACAATGCTCCGAGCTCATATACTCAGCTGTGATTGCGTTGGTGTGACCTAGTCTTACACATGCATGACCCACAGTGGCAAGGAATGTTTTGCAGCAGCATCCCTATCTTTAGCGGTGGCACACATCACAATGGAGAAGAGAATCGGAGTTGAAGTAGAAAGGCTTTTTATCATGGTGAAAACAACGACCATGCAACTGAGTGAAAGAAAAAATGGAGTAAGGCAGGGGTGGTATTGAGGTCCTAAATAGGTGTTATTTCCACGGCCTTGAGCCTTTGCAATGGCGACAACCAGTTAGGGCACCACAAATGTATACAGGCTGATTGAAGCTGTATGTGATTTTGCATGTAAGGGAGTTTGGCTATTCAAGACTGACTTCCGAATGTAGCACATTACCAATATCCAAAATTTTATCTCAGCGACGAAGATGTTTCCTACAAAATACCAAAAAGAACCGAACCTATGTAGTGTAAATCTCTCAATGTCTCAAGACAACATCAGACACAATTTTCTTTACCTAGACCATGCAAGATCATTCCGGCCCATGCAAGATCAATTCTCCGTTGAACACACCAGCAAGCGATACTACTGCAAATGCAAATATTCTTAATTATGTTCTGACCGGACGAGGCTTCAAAGTTCAACCCACACCAACGATTTCAAAACTCGAAACGCACGCGTTTCCGCGCCGTGCCCCGCGCGTTGCTGGACTCTTCGCCGGACGACGACTAGCCCCAGCACTCGAGTGCGCCGCGCAGAGCTAGCAGGCGGTCGTCGGTTCTCAGACCGAAACAGAGGTAGGTGACGACGATCGCAGGACCGAACTGAACGAGTCTATCCTCTTCGTCGACCTCGCGCGTTTGAATCTAACAACACGGATCACGAACCCAGCCGTAAATTTATAATACTATTCCGAACAGCATGAGTTCAAACCACGCATGCGACCGCGGGGCGATGCACACTGGCTGACCGACGATCCAGCCTTGTGCTGCGTGTGTATATACACCATCTCACCATGGACGTCTCTCTCCCAGAACACAGTAACCGAACGTGAAGCAAACAAGGATCTCTGCTTCTCGCTAGTGTTTGAAGATTGTGAGGTCGATCAACTTGTCTTTATAGCACAAAGATGGCGACCACAGCGAAGGTGGCGCTGCTGCTCTTGGTCCTGGTGCAGGTCCTGAGCGTCCTCGCCGCGGCGGCGCGGCCGCTGGAGAGGGACGCGAGCGCCGGGAGCGGCGGCTGGCTGCGGAGCGGGATTGAGATGGTCACGCAGATGCTCGGCGGCGCCAAGTCACGGGCCAACCCCGTAACTCACTGCTGCTGATGGAATCATGGTTGAGTTGATTGGAGGAAGCGTGACCACCAACCAAGCGAAGCGGGAGGCCATGGCCGTGCCTCGTTCTAACTTTTTTTCTAAAGGTTTTATTCAGTTTTTCTGCTGTGTGTGTCAGAAGATTAGCCGTTTTGGTTTCTTTCTTCTGAAACCTGAAATTGTAAGTACGACGCGTGTACGTGTACATGATCATTTATGTTGAATATAGCAATTCTCACTCATTTATTTCAACAAGATTATGCTGACTCTCCCAGGAGTTGTTAATGGGGTGCGACAATAATTGTTTGCTGGAACGAGTTTTCTCATATTATGGATGTTACTGTTTTGAAATCTTAGTGATTTTTTAATTTCCTACTTTAATATTGCAGCCAATAATAATAATAATAGCTGATGTTGCAAGGATTTAATTTTTATCTTATTATCCCTTCTTTTATTTTATATTATTATTTAAGCCAATTTTATTCATAGCTGATGTTGTGAGGATTTTTCCAAATTTACACTTGGTATATTTTGGGCAATATTTATGTAATAGTAGTAATAGTTAGTAATATAAAAACATGTAGAAGAGTGTATTAGCCTAACTTTTTCATAACGACAGTGGCTAGTAATTTACAATTTTGTTTTCTAAAATTTAAAGTTTTTTATAATGGCAATGAGGTGATTTAAAATAGGAATATTATAGCCTAATTTTTAATAACGACAATGGTGGGTAATTTTAAAACATTTCATGGGGTATTTTAGTCTAATTTGTTTTCATATAGTGACAGTGGTGTGTAATTCTTTTTCGATTATCCTAAGAATTTCCAGGTCATGAGAGCAAATTAAAATGGAGACTTTTTTAGCCAATTATATATAATAGATTTTTTTCCATCTATGTATTCCTGTTTATTTTTGCATGAATCCCCATCAAGCTAGTTGGTAAGCCTATTTCAGGTCTTACAGCAATAACGCTTGTTCTCTGTTCCTCTTTCCAAAGACTGTTGGAACATTCAAAGTCATCCACCTTGAAAGAACTACTACTGTTTTGACCTGAAATTTAAATACTTAACAAATCCTCCAGCGTAAGTAAACACGTAGCCATACATGAGGATTGGGTCAGACGTCTGCCAGTTCTCGGACTCTTCATCCTCCAGCAAACATGGACAATAGTCCATGGATTAATTAACCATTTCAAACCACACGTTGGAGAAGCTGGACTAACTCTGCAGCATAAACCGAAGTAGTGTCAACAAATATTGAACGAGTCCGTCACGAGATTCGATGAAGCTATGTTTGAATCCTTCAGAACACTAGTCCAGAAGTGGGACATTATCCCTCAATATAACATATGTTTAGAGCTGTGTGTAAATCATTTTATTAAAAAAAAAAAATCCAAAGCTAACTAACGCAATGCACACACGTAGCCATGCTCAATATTGGTCACGATCCTGCAAGTTCCGGGAGTCGATCTTCGTCTTCCGTTCCGGCGAGTCGATCGATCAGGGATTCAGGGGTGCGCGCGGCAGTGCATGCTGATTGTTGCTGAAGCATAAACCAAAGCCTCAAGAAATTGAACTAGTCTTGCACTACGAAATTCGATGCAGCTATGTTTGAATCCTTCAGAACAAAGGAGGGGTAGCTAGCTAGGGCCAAGAATACAAGAATTCAAGCCAAGAGTTGTGGACCAGCCATCAAACACTACCACGAGTGAAGACGACAAAAAGCGTCTATATAAACAGCCTCACCACGCAGAACCAAACCTTCTTTCTCGTCCTGAGCTAGCTGCACACAGACACACAGTTAGCTCGCGCTAGTAGCATCGAAACCTCAATAGCAAGCAATCAAGCGTTCTCTCTCTGGCCTACTGCCTTATTTTGTCGGCCGCAGCCGGAACAACGGCGTCGATGATGACCATGGCGAAGGCGATGCTGCTGCTGCTGTTCGTCGTGCAGATCCTGAACAGCCTCGCGGCGGCGGCGGCGAGGCCGTTGGAGGGGGCCGCGGGCTTGACTGGGAACGGAATGGGGATGGTGATCACAGAGTTGCTCCGTGCCGCGAAGTCAGGGCCCAGCCGGGGCACGCACTGCTGCTGATTGCTGTAGCAGCTGGTGATGCTGCTCGTTCCTAGGATAGATCAAAAGCGTTGAAGCATTTATCCGTTTCAAAATATAACTACTTTAAGTTTAGTCAAAGTCAAACATTTATCTATTTGACTACTTAATAATACATAATTAATAATATTTTATTATATAAAAATTATATTTTTTAAATTCATCATTAAATGAATTTTTATAAAAGTTATATTTTTATATAAAAAATTATGTAATTTTCTATATATTATTGGTACAAGTTAAAAGATTTTGATTTATTTAAACTTAAAAATACTTATATTTTAGAACGAAGGTAGTATATATAGAATTTGTTTATCCTCTTGTGGTTTGACTTTTTATTACAGTCAAATCCATGATTTGAGAGTTAAATATGTTGCTTTCGGTAGCCCATGTTGTACTACGCTCGATTGGAGATGATCCTTTCAAGTTGGAGTTAATATCTAAGAAAGAAAATCGTAATTGTAATTATCTTGATAATGAAGAATTTTAATAATCTGTAAAAACGAGCGATTCTTCTTCCTGGTTACAAGTTCATCAAATTTTTTTTCCCTTTCAAAAAAAAAAGTTCATCAAATTTTCCGTGCCGGTAATTCCAGTTGGGATCACAATCAGCAAACTTTCGGTCTACCAAAAAACTTTACTGAGGTGTACAGCTTCACAAAAGAAAAAGTCATGGTTTACACCCAGACTAAATATTCCAGCTTGCCAAATAAATATTTTAATTGAAATGTAAAGTAGATTTGTTGTACTAATGACAACAATTTGAAAACCTGGAGAGTAAATTAGAGCCCACACGCGGCCAGAGTCACCGATTCAAAGCGTGTTAACGTGTGCACGTCTCTTGAACTACTACTACTACTACGAGTAGGTAGTTCTGACAGTTGAAACCAGTGCACGTATTTCGTTGAATTCTGAATATCTCAATCGTCCTGTAGAATAGTATGGCGGATTGGAAATCAACCGATGACCGAGTCCTCGACGGACTGCTTGTTCTTTTGGAGTGGTTCAGTTGAAGCAGCCGGAGACTAATCCACCGATCTTTGCAGTTCGCATTTCATACAAAAGGAAGTGAAAGAAAAACGAAACTTGATCAACAGGTTACTGTAAAAATATGAATTAACGTCTTGCTGCAGAACAGATCAGTTCTTGTAACAGCTTTTGTACAAACGCGCGAAATTACGCTTGATCTTGATCGTATCCTAGACACTCGTACATGCACGCTAACTCCGTCAGCAGCAGTGCGTGCCTCCGCTGGGCCCCGAGTCGAGGATCTGCATGACCGTCTCAACGCCGGCGTTCTCCAGCCAGCCGCCTTCCCCGGCCACTGGCAGCCGCAACGGCCTCGCGGCGACGACGAGGACGCTCACGATCTGCGCCAGGGTCACCATCAGCAGCGCCAGCCTCGCCGTGGCCGCCGCGGCCATGGATCGTCTCGAACGATCAGCAACCGCGCCCGCGCTTCCGTGCGTTCGACTCTGCTCTCGTGCGTGCGTGCACGGACGGGAAGCACAGAGAACGCCTTGCTCGATTCGTCGTTCGAGCTAGTTTCAGTTGTTCGACGCCGAAGAGAGAGGTGTCGTGTCGCTTGACCAGCTCCCTTATATAGGCAACACCCCCCCCCCCCCCCCCCCCCCCCCCCCCCCCCCCGCAACCAAAAACAACAACGGCGGCAGCAAACGCGACGCCCCTGCACTGCGCATGGTGGCTTGACGTCGTCGTCTCGTGCAGTCAGTGTGACTGACCAACTGTTCCTACTAGTCTTGTGTTCGTGGTGTTGAATAAGAATTTTTTTGGTGCGTGGCACGACCGAGCCGGTCTAAACTGTTGATCGTTCCGGCCGCGTCTTGATCGACGAGTCACACACATGCAGCGTAGTTTTGAGTCTTACGGAGGTGGAACACTTGAACCTGCACCGGCCACGGCTCGGTCTCGGTTGGCAAATATCTGCGCGTGAGCCCCTGATCATGGTGTAATTTTTAGTTAGGTAAAATTATTAGCCCAGTACATTGGTTAAAATAATATCTTAGAACGCAAAATTTTTATAAAAAATATGATTTTTTTTAATAAGACGAATCAAAATTATTAAAATCATATTTTAATTGGAACGCATAAGCCTAACTTCGAAGTCTGCGTTCGTGATTGGAAATTGGAATGTTACGAATTCTTCCTTCAAGTACGTACCAGGTCCAGCATTTTAACCGTTCTGAGTTGACCATTGCTGGGTTATTTATTGAGTAAATTTTATAAAACTACACATTTTTTCATAAAATTATCACAAAACTACAAATTTTAAAAAAAAGTATCACAGAACGACAGATTTTATATATTTTTTATCATAAAACTACATATTTAAAAATTGTATAAAAAAACTACAAATTTAATGTTTATGAGTATCACAAAGCTAAAGATTTTGTAATGTTCAAATCTGTAGTGCTATGATAAATTACTCATTAAACTTATAGTCCTGTGATATATAGGTAGCAAAACTTATAGTTTTATGGTACACTTTTTTAAATCTATAATTTTGTGATAGAATGATCTACAAAATATATAGTTTTATGATGCATATCTTTAAAATTGTAATTTTGCGATAATTTTGCTAAAAAACATGTAATTTTTTGAAATTTACTCTACTTCATTTTAAGCCACTGCCGGAGTTACTTAGTCCTCAGCGCAAGAGTCGTCGGCGGAAGTATCAGCTACAGCAGAGTCGTCGGAGGAAGTGGCAGCAGGGGCAGAGTCCCTGAACTTGCACTGGCCGATACGAATGGATATAGATTAATTTGTTCTTTACTACTACCTTCGAGTAGAAACTTATTTCTAATTTTTATTGATTGTTGCTTTGATCAATAATTTTTATAGCTTTAGTTAAATTTAAAAACTTAGTATTTGTATTTTTAAATTCATCAACAAAAATATTTTATAATATATATTATTAAATTTATTAGAATCATTGTCAAAATTATAGTCAATAAAATCTAAAAATAAACTTGTATTAAAACGAAGAGAGTACAACATTTTTTTTTTCTGTGATCGGCCAAAAAATACTACACAAGTATATTTTTTTTCCGATGGGCCAAATTATTAAGTTGTATGCACCAACCAACCCTCTCATGTGTAGTTTATATTTTAATAAATCGTATCTGTTAAAATTTAAACTCAAAAATTCTAGATTTGATACGTATTAAGTTATATACACCAACCAGTTGATCTCAACAGCTTTAAGTTGACAGAAAAAGATAAGCACAAACCTGAAATTCATCCACGTAGATGGGCTCCGGATTCGAGTTCAAATGGGAACCCCAAAAAAAACTATGACTAAGATCGTCCATTGCTGAAGAGCTTGAACCGGCCGGCGTTGAGCGCGAGCTTCCGCACGGACGCGACGGCGCCGATGGTCCCGAGCCCGAGGAAGACGGCCATGACGGCGACGTTCACGAAATACGCCGGCGATGACCGCCGGGGCGGGGCGAGCGCGATGACGTACATGACGACGGGGATGACCACGTCCAGCGGGATGTAGCCGACGGCGCCTATCACGGCCACGATCTCGCCGAAGAAGGGCAGCATCGCCGCCACGAACGCGCACGCCGCCATGTACGCCGTCCGCAGCGCCAGCCGCGGGACCAGGTTGCGCCGCGAGAAACGGCCGCGCGCCGCGTCCGCCGACTTCCTCTCGATGATCTCGTACGCCACCTGTGAGTACACCTGCAATACGCGACCGACCGACGAAGAAGGCGTAGCGTTGAGCAGTTGTGTTTTGATCTATCTCTCTAGAATAAGCAGGAGCAGCCGGAAGATCGATCGGTGAATGGATCTTTAATTAAGGCAATTAATATGCTGACCAGTGCAATGGCGATTAGCTGGAGGAGGACGAGGACGACGGCGAGGATGAGCAGCCACTCCGGTGCGAGAGGCGGGCCCGAGTCCGGCATGAGGCTCTTGAGCACGTTGGAGCGCACCTGGTTGCCGAAGGCCCAGTAGCCGGTGATGGCCGGGAAGTAGAACGTGAGGAACAGCACCGAGTAGCTCAGGACCAGCGCCTTCGCCATCTTCCCGGACGCCGGTGGAGCCAGCGTGGCCTTCAGATCGTCGATTGACGAACCCAAGTCATTACTTATGTGTTCAGTTCAGACTGTGAGAAGAATTCGTAACTGAGCAGGCTCAGTTAATTCAATAGTACCTGGATTTCAGGTAGGATGCTGTTGCCGAAAACGGAGGCCAGGATTGAGATGGATAGGAACGCGTTGAATATCCTCTCAGACCTGGACGAGCTCAGCGAGTAGTCCTTCGCCGGAGCATTACTCGACACACCTGCGGAGGAGCATCACTTAGCTGTTAGTACATACAACCGGAGCATTAGGAGCTAGCTGCCATGTAGTCAGACGATCGAGTTACCTGCGCAAATGCAAGCAACTGACACGAGCACGGTGTAGCCGATGCTGACGACGAGCGAGCAGAGGTTGATGTGCCGCAGCGAGTGCAGCGACGGCATCTGCGAGAGGAGCACCAGCACCACGGCGACAACGATGATGAAATGGTACAGCTTCAGGGAACCGTGCGGCGCCGCCAGCCGCGCGTATATTATCTGGAGGCAGTCGGCGGCGAGCAAGAGGCTCCCGATGCTAACCCCGGCGTTGATGGCCGTTTGGACAGTCAGCACCAGGTAAGACGCCCATTTAGACCCTGGTAGAAAACGTTAATCAGTGCAACAACAACCAATCATGGCACTGTTAAGAATTACAGAGGTAAAAAACGTTACTAAAAACCTAGTAATGGAAATACCGAGGACGTCGGCGGCGAGCTCGCGGAAACGAATGTGGCGGCGGCCGGCGGCCTCGCAGTGGTCGAGCACCCTGGACACGAGGAGGTAGCAGTGGAAGGTGACGGCGGCGAGGGCCGTGAGCGCCGCGACGCCGACCCACCACCCGAGCCCCCGGAGCGCGTACGGTAGCGTCAGCAGCGCCGGTCCCACGGTCGCCGTAGTCATGTGGAACCCGGCGTGCCACCACGTCCCTGCACGCTCGCCGTCGATTGTGCATTCAGAATCGCCCTCATCTACAACTCGTTCAAAGAAGAAATGCGTGTATATGGATGGGAGGAGATTGAGAGCAAGCAAACACGCACGACCTTTCGACTCGAGCACGAAGGCAGCACCGGCGTCCGCGGCTGGCTGTTTGGCGTTGTCGGCGCCGGCCTCGACGTCGGAGGACGGGATGACGGCGTGCCCTGTCCCTGTCATGGTCACGGATCCAGACGGAGGGGTGGCACAGGAAACGGCGAACCTCTGGCGCGCCGGTTCCTCGCTCGTACGATGGATGACAGGTAGCAGCCTAGCAGGTCGTTGAGTGAGCCGGGGAGACAAAACAGTTTCTATCCGCTGGGTGTTTGGTACTCTAGTTGAAAGATTGGTCAGTAATGAGCTTAGGCGAGCACTCTTTATATAGAGTATGTGAAGTGAGATGGAAAGGTGCATTGAGAGGGCTTAATTTGTGTCGATCATTAAGACTAATAGACGTAATTAGCAAATACTCCATTATTATAAAAGCTCGATCGATCACATTGAATTAGACGAGACAGCGGAGAGTTCCCAAGGTGAGCGCCGAGCAGACGGGGGTTCGAATTTATTGGATTCTTTTCCTGGAATTTGTTGTGAAACGTTCATGGTCGTACTGCAGGGCTTAATAGTTCCTAGCAATTTGTGACCTGGAGCTTGTACCTATATGCAAGTGGACGGAGCGTCCTCGAGATTGGGTTCCCCCATCTTCTCATGTCCTTGTTTACGAGATGGGTTATAACTTCTCCTTCTGGCCGCCGTCCGCATGTGCCTGCCTGAAGTGTGCTTGCTTAGTTGTTGTTTATTTTATTATAATTTTGCTTGCCCATAGGCAGTGCTCACGCCTTTGTTGTGCTCCTTTAGCCAGGGGCTTGCAGAGATACAAATAATACAAGTTGTTGTGGTTTAAAGAATTCCTCTAAATTGTGTTGTTCTTGCTCCTTGTCATTATCCGGGTGAACGGCAGCGAGCTCAGCTGCCAACAAAAAAGATGCAACAGCTAGCTTTCTTTCTTTACACGGATTATGAAGGCAGAGACTGAAGCATACTCGCTCCGTTTTTAAATTGATGTCGTTGTTGACTTTTAATCTTAACTTTAACTATTTGTCTTATTTAAAAAATTAGTTCAAATATAAAAAATTTTAAGTTGTAATTCAAATAGCTCTAATGATAAATCAAATTATAACAAAATATATAATATTTATTAAAAATTTTTTAATAAAACAAATGGTCAAAGTTGAAATTAGAAGTCAATAACGATAACAATTAAAGAACAGAGGAGTATTTATCTTCTCTTTATAGGAGTATATTTCTTAGAGGTTTAGGTTAATTAGCTACATGCATGCCAAGTCCTTCGATTACTGGCCACGTACTTTTGACTTCCAACACGATAGCAGCCTCCCCAGCTACCGCGTGAATATGATACTACAGGCCACTAAACCGAACGCAGCACCGACGATGCCCGGCGTCCAAGTTCTTCCGGTTCCAGCTCCCAAGCGCACCTGCCGGCCGGCCGGCCGGCGGCGGCGACGGTGCGTTATCGCGCGCGATAAACGGGGCACGTCCCGGAATACTGCTCCAATGCCGGCCGGAGCAAGAAACGATCGATCGATCGATCGATCTCTTCGTTGTACTATATTCCAAAACTGACGCGGTCTAGAAGCAGCTGCTGACTATCTGCTCCATTCAGTTACAAAATAAATGACGTTTTTGACTTTTTAAAATCGATATTTAACTATTATTTTATTAAAAAATTCAAAAATAAATAAATCGAGTTTAAAGTACTTTTAATAATAAATTATTTCACAATAAAATAAATAATTTTTTTTAAATTTTTTAAAATAAAATGAATAGTTAAAAAAAGAAATTTAAAAATCTAAAATAATACTTATTTTAAAATGAAAGAAGCAGCTCGCAGATGAGCCCGAAGTAAGAGTCAGTGATGCTGCGCCATCAGCTTGGGTGTTGATGTTGCGCCATTCAGTGATGATGTCACAATAAAATAAATAAGTCTGAGATCGATCTCGACACGTCTCTGGGCGTTGACACCTAGCTCTCCAGGGGACAGCGTCCGTGGAAGACGGACGTCGCTGCTGCCTGCGTGTCGATCGGCGTCGACGTCGTCCTTCGCCGCCATTCGCAAACATCATCCGAGAAGAAAACTATATACTCTCTCCGTTTTTAATTGTTATCGTCGTTGATTTTTAACTTTAATCTTGACTGTTTATCTTATTAAAAAAGTTTAATAAATATCATATATTTTGTTATAAATTACTTTATTAGTAAAAGTATTTTAATAACATTTTATAATTTTATATATTTAAATTTATTTTTTTAATAAGATGAATGGTCAAAGTTGCGCCATGTTAAAAACAATTAAAAAAATGGAGGGAGTAACTTTTGAATTCGTGATTCGTACTCTAGCTGCCATGTTAACCTGGATTTTGGACCTGGTTGAAAGTTGCGCCACGATCGATCCGGTCCAGGCTGACTGTTCGTTGTCCATGTTGGACCGGATGCAATTTTTCTGTCTCACTCGATCTGAGCTCAGGAATCACGAGTCGGGAAAGAGTCCAGTATGCCTATCTTCTTCCATAAAAAAAAAAATTAGAGATGAACAGAGGTCCTTGCTAGCTCATGCATGGACCATGGTTCTCGATTTCAATGCCATCAGGAGCACGTGCCGGACGGTCAAACGGGATATGCTCTCTTTTGTTTTCTAATTTGAGGAGAAGGAAAAAAAAGGCTCTGTTTTGGACTGGGAAACCAGTGGCACGAAAATACCAGGCCAAGTCGCAACAAACTTTCAAGCCTTTATGGCCACTTTGGAACATAGGATTTTTCGCAAGAATTAGGTATGCATTTCATAGAAATCAGCTTAATTTCACAGGAAAAACACGAAAATGAAAAAAAAACATCCATTCCAAATGAAGTCTTAAATGTGAATCAAACATAAACGATAAAATATTATTAAACCCGAAATCACCAATAAAAATCGGATGGCTTCCATAAGAATGTTGGTCCCGTCGAAACCTCGTTCAAGATGGAGGAAATCGATGCGTTACTAATACCGCTAGTGACCTCCAAATTTGATCTCCATTTAATTGTTAAATGGCCCCTATGGCTCATAAATGAGTCTAATCGTAACCCAACTCCCTGGATTATAAAAGAGACATGCGAATAGACACAAATAGGAAGGCTTTTGTTGTACCTCATTTCTAGGACACATACCGTGATTATTACATATAATATCCCAAAAAGTCTTACAAAAATAGGTTTTAGATTACAAGCAAGCTAGGTGATCTACTCAACCTGAAAAACACACTAATAAACTGCAGCAAAAAGGGAAGTAAACCAAAAGTATCTCCACATACTAACTTGCATGGAGAATGAGACCTCTAAATGTTGCATCATCTTCATCATCATCTGAATAATAGTAGCAAGACTGAGTATGAAAGTACTCAACAAACTCTAACATTAAATAAGGTTTTATTCTGCATAGCAATTGACAAAGGAGGTTATTAGTTCTTTTTAGCGAAAGCTAATTTTTATGCAGGCTTGACTACAGAGAGGAATGTCAATGGCATGAGAAAAACCCTTTGTGGTCCAACTTTTAGTGGGTTTATCCTGTAGAAGACATTCTACGTTCATTTACCTCGACAGTACCCAAGTTTTATTGGGTCTTATAGCACACACCCAGACAACTCAAATATAGAGCTTACACTTTTGAAATCATAGATACTTACACCCACTCACTCCATCAAAAATAATCATGCCTTTGTCGTGCTCTTTTAGGCAGGGACTTGGAGAGTGGATTGTAACTTTCGTTTTCTCTCGGGCAAACGGCAGCGAGCTGCCAACAAGGAAATGCTCTGGCTGATTTGTAACCTGCGTTTGCAATCCATTCATATGTCAGCGATGCAAGATTGATATACCGTGAAGATGTTCCTGTAATGGGCCTCATGGCTACGACACATATTTTTCTACCTTAGGTATATAGCCAGGTTAGGTACTACACCTACATGATAACTTCTTTGATTACTCGCCCCGTAGCTTTTGACTTTGAACAGGATCGCAGCTAGCAGCCTCTCCAGCTAATGCGTGAATAGGATAAAAGTCCACTAACTAAACCGATTGGAGCACCGATCGATGATGACCTTAAACTTTTCTGGTCCCAGCTTCCAGTTAAGCGCACCTGCCGGCCGGCGGCGACGACGGGGAGGAGTCGTCACCGCGTTAACCCGGGGCACGCACGTTGGCTCATGATCTGTCCCTCAAAGACCACTCCAAATCCGGAGCAAGAAATCATCGATCTCTTCTGAAGCCGGCAAGCCGTGTCACGGCCTCACGGGCCCGGACGAAAGAAAGGGGTCAGACGGTCAGTGATTTTGCATCGATCAGCTTGGATCGCTCTGAGATCTTGACCCGTCTCCAGCGGATAGCGTCCGTGGAAAATGTCGCTGCCTGCGTGCCGATCGGTGCCGTCCATCCGAGAAGGAAGAAGTCAGTGCTGATGCATGCAAGAGAGAAATTTTGAAGCGGTGGAAGGAGATGCGGATTCCATCAAATTCGACCAAACAATTAGTACTGTACTCCCTCCACTCCTAAAATGATATCACATTGACTTCTAACATCAATTTTAACTATTCGTCTCATTCAAATTTTTTTATTAATATCATATTTTTTATAATTTACTTTACTATTAAAGTTATTTAAGTTATTTGAATCATATCTCACGCAGCCGCACCCTCTCGATCCCAACGCCCCTCTCTCTCACGCTCCACTCCCTCTCTCTCTCATGCGACGGCCTTTGGTGGACGCGCGCCACTCAGCTCCCTCGTCCTCGCCGCGCAGCGGCCGCGGCGGCACTTCGAGAGGTGGTGCCTTTGTCGGTGGCAGTCCCAGCGAAGGACCACCGGTGCTCCGACGCGGAGACGGCGTCGTCGACGGAGCGGTAAACTCGAGCCTCTCCTTCGACTGCTCCCTGTCCGCAGCCCTCTCGGCGGCGCCCTCCTAACCTCCAGACCGGGCGAGCGACGCGGCTTGGGCGGCCATCCGCGTGGCGCCGCTCGGGCCCAGGCCCAGCAATCTCGCTCGCGCGGGGACCTCCCCCACAACGACCGCGGCAACCTCCTCCACGACGGCATTGAGCGCCTGGGACCGCCGCCACCTGGAGCCAGCTCGACGCCAGTCGCGTGCCGCCTGGGGCCGCCGCAGCCTGGAGCCGCCTCAACCGCTGCCCCCTAGGGTGACCTCGGCTGCGCACCCCTGGGGCCGGCTCGGCCACCACCGCCTGGAGCTGGCTCGACGCCTGGGCCGTGCATCTGGCATTTTTTTATTTTTGGAATTAGCTAATGCACGCGGTAGACTTAATACTCTGCCTGCATTAGAGAGTTTTAGTGCAGGTGGTTGTCATTAGATAACCACCTGCATTAGAGTTTTTAATTCAGGTTGTTTTCATTTTACGGGCTCAAGAATGCAGGCTAATTGAAATTCCGCATGTATAGATGTGTTTAGGTCCGTCTGAAAAAACTATTTTTCTAGTAGTGGTTGGTGCTGTAGCTGGGTAGGTGTGGGTATATTGGTCTATCATTTATTAAATAGTTGTTTAATAGAAAGTGTGTATCTATGTGCTTTTATGCAAAAAAAATTCAATATCGTCTTTTCTTTGTTTTATTGTTACATGTTATTTTTTTCACATTTGTTGAGTATATCTTATACTCAACTTTGTTTTTATATATGCCGCTCAGTAGAAAGAAAAATCTGGGAGAACGATAAAGACCCTGAACGTTGAAGACTCTATATTCGAAGGCTAGGCGAGCTACTTTTTCGGTCAACTGTCTGTGGAAGCTCAAGTTTTTTTTAGTTATTTTTTGCTGCTTTGATTTGCATTAATTTCTAAGACTCTTAGTCATCATTGTAATAGGTTAATTTTTGTGTATTCGAGATATTGTTCAATTACTAATAATGAAGTTGCTTTATGTGTAAAACTTCATTCTGAGCACATATAACAGGTCACTTGGTTTTTGCCTAAAAACCGGGTGTGACAGGATGATTAAGAGATGGAACCGAACCTCCATCTACATATATGTTCATGTGGCCTCACTTTAGAATATTAGGAAGAGGACCAGTTCTTTAATCATCTCCGCATGCCTCTTCCTTGGGATCGAGTATGGTAATGGATCCGAGTGGATCTATGATAAAGATTTCTAAACAATCTTTGACCACCTGGTCCTTCGATTATTCCACGTACATCACCAT
This sequence comes from Zoysia japonica, assembly GCA_001602275.1. Classification (NCBI taxonomy): domain Eukaryota; kingdom Viridiplantae; phylum Streptophyta; class Magnoliopsida; order Poales; family Poaceae; genus Zoysia; species Zoysia japonica. The sequence continues at coordinate 728,346 of BCLF01000117.1, read as the reverse complement.
GTTCTAAAGAAAGTTTTGTCCAACAATCCACTCATACTAAAGTATAACAGCAGGAGTAGACATGGTTGGAGCATTCAGATGTATAGCAATATAACGATTGGAGCTGGTATGGAAATTAATGAAATATTTCTAGGTCTGGATGATTGTTTTTTGTTTTGTTTTTTCCTGATGATTTTTATAAATTTGGTAAACTTATAAACACATAAATTACATATTATGAAAATAGTTTTCATTAAATTTTTATTTAACTAAAAATTGATTCAATTTATAAAAAAATTTGGTCAAAAAGAAGAAAGAAACACAGTAAATCAAACCCAGAAATAAATTTTGTTGGGACAGATGGAGCAGTTCCTATTTCTTCATGTGCCACCTGAGTCACAACACAGTTTCGGTCGTGTAATAGCTCAAATCCAAATACGGTTTATGCCCACGCACACGCTACAAGGGCCACACCTACACAGTAACTCACTTACACTTTCATTCTCACTCCGTGTAAAATGATTAATCCAGAGTTACTATGCTATGGTCACTGGTCAATACTCCCACCCTTAAAGCACTCAACGTCCTCGTTGAGGCCACTCACCCACACAAAGGATAGATGCATAGGATCCTTCCTTGCTGGCAACGTCCGTTAAAGAAATATGTGACATGTCGTGACCACTTGGGCCCACGTGCCATGCACACACTTGTGACATAGCGAAGGTCAGCTCTACTACTATTTGTAATAGCTCAGACTCAAATACGGCTCATGCCCACGCATATGTTGCGTAGATCAACATCTACACAGCAACTCACTTACGTTTTCATTCTCACTTTGCGTAAAAGAATTAATCTGGAGTTGCTATGCTTTGAGTAACTAGCTATTCTAAGTTAGTCTATCCCTCTTTGAACTAGCAAGGTGAAACTATTTCTCATGATTTCCCACAACCAACAAGTCATGAGAGTTGAGTATTTTTCCATGGGACTCAGAGGTCCTGCATTACAAAAAAAAAGTGGGGCAGGAGATTTTGACCTAGTATACATGTTGATGCATAGGAAACCAACCAACTGGGCCTAGTTAGAGGCACAAAACAGTGATAATAAGGTTACCCTCTAAACCCAGAGGAAACCAACCAACTGGGCCTAGGTATGGATACAAAAAAGTGATCATATGGTTACCCTCTAAACCTAAAATAAACAAAGTTTTTAAAATTCCCTCCACTTTTGAAAAACTATTCATTTTTTAAATTAAAGAGGTTTGAAGGGTAACTTTGGTGCATCTATTTACCCTTTTTTTTACTAAATTAATATATGTATTTATGAAGTAAGAAAATACAAATACAGATAAAGGATACACCGATAGAAGCTAAAACACACAAAACCCCAAAAGCACTACTACAAAAAGGGTTTATCCCGACACCCCCTACTCAGAGTATAGACGGTTTTTAATTTTTTTCCACTTGTACTAATAAAAAAGTGGGTCCCATCAGTAAAACCGTCTACGAAAACAAATTAGTACAGACAGACTTCTTAAAAAACCGCCTGCACTAATATTTTTATTAGTGCAGGTGACTCTTTAAAAAGTCCGCTTGCACTGAAAAAATTAGTGCAGGCGGAACCTTTTGTGGGCCGCGTGCACTGCTGCTGAAATTTTTCAAACCAGTGGGCGCGCGTACTCCAGCCTGTCACGGGATCCGCGTGAGAGAGAGAGAGAGCTATCCTCCCGAGACTCGATTAAAATCTCTCCCACTTCACCTCCTACCACCGACGCTCCTCTCTTTCTCCACAGGAGACATGGAGGCACGGAAACCTTCAGAGCACGGAGACACGGAGGTGCGGGGCTCGCTCGGCGGCATGCGGCTCCCTCCGCAACGGCGCGGGGCTCCCTCGGTGGCGTGCAGCTCCGTCGGCAACGGCGAGAGGGGCCTAAGGAACGCGTGGGGTCCTCAGCGGCGCGGGCCGCGTGGCTCTCTCGGCGACGGCCAGGGCGCGCGGCTCCCTCGGCGGCGGCGCGTAGGGCTCCTCCCCTCACGGCGGCGCGGACTCCACCCCGCGCGTCCTCCTTTGCCGCGCGGACTCCACCTCGTGCCTCCTTCTCCCCACGCGGCGGCGCGGGTGCGAGCGCGAGAGGGGGCGACGGCCTCAGCGGCGAGCGCGGCGGGCGGTGCG
>BCLF01000117.1:649728-720867 GCA_001602275.1 Zoysia japonica | reverse complement strand
TTTTTTATCATTTGAATTAACCTTTATATCATATCTTCGAGCCTGCCAAAAATTGTGTCAACATCCAGCCTCCACGAGGCCAGCTAAACTAGCCTGACCACCACACGATGCCACTAGAATCACCAATACACCGGACGATGCAGGACACAGCTCCCACGATAGGAGCTGAACACGCTTGACCTCAACTCCGCAAGCTCGTTGCCGACGTTAGAGGAGAGCCCCACCGAGACAAAGGAGAGCTCAAAAAAACCTTATTAAGGAAGGATGATGCCGCCACCTGCCTCAATAGGAATGGCAAAGGGTCGTGTTTGGGTCGGGTTTTGCGAAAACCCACCTGACATAGAAATCGTCACGTGTGCAGTCTCAGACCCGAACCCGCATCCACAGGTGAAATTTCAAACCCGCACCCAAACCCATCGGGTTTCGGGCGGGTGTCAGTCCCCGTCGGGTTTTGGCACCAAGTGCATATATATCATAGTATGCACACAGATGTTGGGTCTTCGTCGGGTTTTGAATCATAGTATCGGGTAACCGTCGGGTTTTGAGTCCCTTGTCGGGTTTTAGACTGGATTTTGGGTCTCTTGTCGGATTTTAGATCGGGTTTCAGATCGGTTTCGGGTTTTGAGTGGTGGATTACGTCTAAAAGGCCGATTAGGCTATATAATTGGTTGTGTTCGAGGCCCGACGAGGCACCCGCGGGTGCGAAATAAAACCCACACCCGATATTATGCGAGTCGAGTGTGGATGCGACCTGCGAGTGAATTCTCGCCCCCGCACCCGCACCCGCTGGGTCTTAAAACCCGACAGGGACCTGAACCCGGGACTCGAATTGCCATCCCTATGCATCAACGCCATCACTAAAAATCTAACCCTAACCATTAGCACACAGAAGGAAACTAAACTACCCGCTGATGAAACACAATAGTCTCCCACATCTCATGGCCACCTGAGGAATATCAAAGGTGAGATAAATCGTTCTCCGCCGGCAGAGACCAGAACAGAGACCAGAAGCGACACATGGTGAGCTTGGGCGAGAGAGGCTTGCGGAAGAAGAGTTGGGAGCGCAACAACTCTTGCACCTATTTACCACTAGGCATGGGTCATCAACACACAAAGAAATCTGGCAGGATGATCAGGAATACAATTTTGATGTGTTTTGGGTCAATAAATCTGTCTCAAACTCTCTAAAGTAAATTAACTCCTCTGCACCTTATATTGTTAGTAGAATATAAATGAACTAGAAACTGACCCACAACTACCCATTAGATACCCACTTACATCCGTGACCAACCACAGCTTACTCATCGCATCCTCAACGGCATAGGGAGTCAATCGTGACCAACCGTAAAGTTTGACAGTAACATAACATCAGCGCTATTGCTCTTATAATGTAAAAAATTATCCGTCCGAATTTATAACACCTCCCAGGATCCAAAGACGGTACATGCTCCCCAGACAACGGTGCAGTGAAGCTGCATCTCCAGGGGCATCTTCCTCTATGCTCATCATGTGTACAACATTATACTACCACATTTCAATGGTACAAAGAAGGAAAGGGTGAGGAAACTAAGGGTGTGTTAGGTTGGGCTGTGGGCTGTGAAAAAGCTGCAGTGGGCTGTGAGCTGTGGAAAAGCTGCTGTGAGCTGTGAGCTGTGGAAAAGCTGAAAAGCTCTTTGGTTGAAGCAGCTGTGAGCTGTAGGTTCTGTAAAAAATGTCTGTATTACTCCTGAGGGCTTATGAGAGTGTTTATATGCAAAATGATCGTAACGCATCATATTTTTCACTGATTCGTATATAAATTACTATTTCAGACTGATTCATATATAAATTACCATTTTAGAATAATAAGCATAATAATTTTAAGATTTCCATCCATAATTAATATAAGATCCACATAAATACAAAATATATACAGTTCACATAATATTATTATCGTCATCACTTATCCTCCTCATGCACTAATCAAAGCATCGGCAATCCGACTACGAATAGTATTTATAGTATCCTGATTCTCCACATCTGGACTGTCATCTGCCTGTGTGTCTTCCGTGGCACTTGTCTCTTGTAATAGGTACTCATCATCAGCATCACATTTATCGAACTCAATATCCTCCAAATTGCTGTCACGAATAAAATTATGCAACGCTAGACAAGCAAGAATAATATGCTACGCTAGACAAGCAAGAATAATATGCATTTGAGTACGAGTCTTAAAACTTGGCATGCCCTTCAAAATATGTCACTTTTGCTTTAAGACACCAAAAGCCCGCTCGATGACATTTCGAAGGGATGAATGTAAGAAATTGAAAACCTCGTACTTCCCTTGAGGACGTCCAGAACGGTGCCGAAATTCTAGAATATGGTATGCGCTTCCTTTAAAAGGCTCCAAATATCCTATACGATTTGGATATTCAGAATCCACAAGATAATATTTTCCTATAAAACATATTCATTAGTGTCATAATAAAGCACACATTGCAAAATTCGTATTGAACCATGTATAACTTTTGGAGGTACAGGAAATGTAGGGAAATTTGCTAAGGCATGATTGAGAATCCGTGTATCATGTGCAGAACCCGACTAACCAGCTACCGCAAAGATAAACCGCTTGTCAAAGTCACAAATAGCTAACACATTCTGAGATGTATACCCATGTTGGCATGTGTGGTTAACAACTTCCTCTACTGGTACAACCACTGGGACATGTGAACCATCTATTGCTCCAATTGCACCTTTGAAGTAAGGCCAAAAACGATCCTCTTTGATCCTTTCATGCTCCACACAGAAAGTAGGATCCTTTGGCTTAATGATATCCTTAGCTAACTTGCGCAAACAATTCAATACTTCATGAAACTTCATGTGAACTGTCCAGAGTGACCTTGTGAATCGATTCTCCACTTGTGAAAATGATTGAGGTCCTCCAACGATCCACAAAAACATGGCCAATGACTGAACAGATGAAACATTGTTAGTTGAGGTCAAACCGTATGTCGAAACTAACAACTCATGCAATGCTATGAAAATCTCAACGCTCATCCGAAACATCTTATAAAAAGACCGCGGATGACCCATACACCTCATTACCCATTGAATTCCAGTTTCAGGTGTCTCTCTATATTCACCTTTGTGTAGATACCTCTCATAATACAGAGTGGCCATTTGACCCATAACAGCAGCATGATGAGAAAGTTGAGCCAGTTGGTGCAGTCTCTTTTGCCCTTCTTTGGCCGAATCTTCCATTTCATCATCCATCTACACAAGATAATTGTTCTCACATGATACAAGCAAGTAATCTCAATAAAAAGCTACGACAAATTACAACAATTCAGACACAAGCAAGTAATCTCAATAAAAAGCTAATAGATATTACAACAGCACAAGCAAATAATGAAACTACAGTATTAATGGTTCATAGATAGTAGAAGCAAACAGTGTCAACAACAGAATAAGATACTCATAGATCACAACACAACAATACGAATAAGCATGAAGTCGGGCGTTGGACATTTCCAGGTGACACGCAGCGCCGCAGCAGCTCGTTCCTTGGCCTGCCCCCGTCGTTTGGTGCCCCCGTACACACCTGCGCCAGATTTGACGACGCACCTGCCCCACGCCTCCTTCCTCGGCCCTGCCCTTCCTCAGCCCTGCCTTCTTCCAGTGCCAGCACGACGCCGAGCACGCCCCTGCCGCCATCCTCGGTTCCTTGGTTGCGCCCCTGCCTCCTGGCATTGCGCACCAGATTCAGAGCCAAGGTAAGAAGAAAATCTGCCCTTCTTCCTCTTTACTCTCTCATGAATAATGGAAAGATTACATAGAAAAACCAATTGAAATAACATGGAATGCTTGGTTCTGGTTTTCTGCAGTGAACTGATAACCTTTGAGCTATCCAATAGCAGTGTTGCCCCTAATATTCAGAACCAAGGTAACTAATTGTCCTATTTTTCCTATTTACTCTACAATGAATTTATTGATGCTTGATTTGTAAACAAAAAATGATGTGAGACATATGGTTGGTTGCCCGATTTGTACTAGCAGTCAGTTGTGTGAATGCTCAATTTTTTTTTTGCTTGCCTCAAGAATGGCCGATAAGGCAGACTGGGGTGATGCGTATGTGAGACATTTGATTGATGTTTGCAAAGGAGAGATAGAAGCTGGGAATAGGCCAATGGGATTTTCACTAAAACCGGTTGGAATAATCTGGTAACTAAGTTTGAAGAAAAATCTGGTCAAATGAGAACAAAAAAAACAATTAAAGAATAAGCTGGACAATATGAAAAAAGAGTTTACATGGCTCATGGAGTTCAAGAATTGTGCCACTGGACTTGGATGGGATGAGGCAAAGCAAACTGTTGTTTGCTCTACGGAATGGTGGGAAGAACACCTTGTTGTAAGAACGCCTTTCAGAATGTGTTCATTATGCTTTTTCATGATTTCATATGGTGTGCTTCCTAATTTATGTTTTTTATTTTTTAGAGATGTAATAATCAGGAGAAAGGAATCAAATGCAACCATGTGAGGTTTAAGAAGCAAGGACCAAAATACCTAGATGATCTGTATATATTGTTTGATAAGGTGTATGTTAGTGGGGCTACTGCATCCTGTCCAGAAGATATATCCTCCGGTGAGTCGAGTGATGAGGATGTGATTGAGGTACAAAAAACTCCTGATAATGATGATGTCAAGTTGGCTGCTTTGAAGAGATCAAAATCAGGAAAAAAGAAACGCAAGAGCTCATCTTCTGCTACTGAAGAGAAGGATGAGAAAAGCCCATTCTTTTTGACTGTACAAGAACACATGTTTAAAGATAGAAACTGCTGCTGAGAAGATATCTTCTAGTGTTGAAGCATCATCGGCTCCTCCGACCAACCTAGTTCCTACCATTGCAGAGGCTATAAAGATGGTGAAAGATTGTGGGGTGCAAGAAAAAACTGCTCTAATGCACACAGCAAGCTTCCTAATAGTGAAGCCTGAGTTTAGAGAAGTCTTGAGCTCCCTAGAAACAAATGAAGGAAGGCTTGATTTGATTGAGAGGGAACATGAGAAGGAGATGATGAAGCGTCAGTAGACCTTTTTTTTCATGCTTATTCGTATTGTTGTGTTGTGAACTATGAGTATCTTATTCTATTGTTGACACTGGTTGCTTCTACTATCTATGAACCATTAATACTGTAGTTTCATTATTTGCTTGTGCTGTTGTAATATATATTAGCTTTTTATTGAGATTACTTGCTTGTGTCTGTATTGTTGTAATTTGTCGTAGCTTTTTATTGAGATTACTTGCATGTATCATGTGAGAACAATTATCTTGTGTAGATGGATGATGAAATGGAAGATTCGGCCAAAGAAGGGCAAAAGAGACTGCACCAACTGGCTCAACTTTCTCATCATGCTGCTGTTATGGGTCAAATGGCCACTCTGCATAATGAGAGGTATCTACACAAAGGTGAATATAGAGAGACACCTGAAACTGGAATTCAATGGGTAATGAGGTGTATGGGTCGTCCGCGGTCTTTTCATAAGATGTTTCGGATAAGCGTTGAGGTTTTCATAGCATTGCATGAGTTGTTAGTTTCGACATACGGTTTGACCTCAACTAACAATGTTTCATCTGTTGAGTCATTGGCTATGTTTTTGTGGATCGTTGGTGGACCTCAATCATTTTCACAAGTGGAGAATCGATCCAAAAGGTCACTCTGGACAGATCACATGAAGTTTCATGAAGTATTGAATTGTTTGCGCAAGTTAGCTAAGGATATCATTAAGCCAAAGGATCCTACTTTCTGTGTGGAGCATGAAAGGATCAAAGAGGATCGTTTTTGGCCTTACTTCAAAGGTGCAATTGGAGCAATAGATGGTTCACATGTCCCGGTGGCTGTACCAGCAGAGGAAGTTGTTAACCACACATGCCGACATGGGTATACATCTCAGAATGTGTTAGCTATTTGTGACTTTGACATGCGGTTTATCTTTGCGGTAGCTGGTTGGCCCGGTTATGCACATAATACACGGATTCTCAATCATGCCTTAGCAAATTTCTCTATATTTCTTGTACCTCCAAAAGGTATACATGGTTCAATACGAATTTTGCAATGTGTGCTTTATTATAGCACTAATGAATATGTTTTATAGGAAAATATTATTTTGTGGATTCTGGATATCCAAATCGTATAGGATATTTGGCTCCTTTTAAAGGAAGCGCATACCATATTCCTGAATTTCGGCACGGTTCTGGACGTCCTTAAGGGAAGTACGAGGTTTTCAATTTCTTACATTGATCCCTTCAAAATGTCATCGAGCGGGCTTTTGGTGTCTTAAAGCAAAAGTGGCGCATTTTGAAGGGCATGCCAAGTTTCAAAACTCATACTCAAAAGTATATTATTCTTGCTTGTCTAGCGTTGCATAATTTTATTCGTGACAGCAATTTAGAGGATATTGAGTTCGAAGTGATGCTGATGATGAGTACCTGATACAAGAGACAAGTGCCACTGAAGACGCAAGCAGATGACGGTCTAGATGTGGAGAATAAGTATACTATGAATACTATTCGTAGTAGGATTACCGATGCTTTGATTAGTGCATGAGGAAGATAAATGATGACGATAATAATATTATGTGAACCATATATATTTTGTATTTATGTGGATCTTATATTAATTATGGATGGAAAGCTTAAATTATTAAGCTTATTGTTCTAAAATGGTGATTTATATATGAATCAGTCTGAAATAGTAATTTTTATACGAATCAGTGAAAAATACGATGCGTTACGATCATTTTGCATATAAACACTACACACATTTTTTACAGAACCTACAGCTCACAGCTGCTTCAACCAAAGGGCTTTTCAGCTTTTCCACGGCTCACAGCCCACAACAGCTTTTTCAAAGCCCACAGCCCAACCAAACACACCCTTTCTTCTCCCACAGCCGCTGGAAGCAGGCGAGGACGCGCTGTGAGTTTTTACTTGCATCAAAGCTGCTTTCTTGGGAGCACAGCCGACGGAAGACCCTCCTTTGGTTTGTCTTTTAGCTTTTGGAGAAGTAAAAGTCGCTAGGAAGTCGAACCAAAGGGACCCTAAACGGTCCAGTATCAAATGTTACACTTGTCGTAAGGGTTGAATTCCTCTCCCACTGATGGTCACTATGGCTGCCAGCTTTGAGATACATGGTTCTGTAGGATGTACAACATCCTTGTCCTCAGACTGAGTCGCTGGTTTACAGAAAAAAGAAATTCCTGATCCTGATTCTTTTTCAGGTTGTCAATCACTTGGTATGCTTTCTCCGTCTCCTGCCCTGCCAAGAAAGCCTGTCTCTGCAACAAACGCAAGACAAGCTTGTTCCAGTAAAAATGAAAACAAAAAATCTAATCTCACTCTGTAAACAAGTTTTACATGCTAGGCAGAGAATACATAGAATAACTATTAGAACATCAACAAAAGTTTATTTTCTGTATTTCTGGTAAATATCTGAGACATGCAGGGAAGCTATACCTTTGGCAAGTGCTTCAGCTTCTTCTGCATCCTTCAATCGCACAAGTAATTCACCAGCTGCATGAACAGCTTCAGCAGTATCCCTTCGCTATCCCTGAAGACCAACCTCAGCTGAAATGGATTTGATGAACTCAGCACCCTTCACGCCAGCCTTCACGGCTCTCATCTTCAAATCTTCTATACCGTTGCACATCTTCCAATGCAGAGCAACCAAACTCATTGCAGTTTGTAATGCTTCATTCCCTTCCAATGAGCAATTCTTCTCAGATTCAAATTCTGACAGCAACCTTGCAACCAGAGACTTATTTGCTTCAACTCTAACTCTAAGCTCTTCGGTGAGTGTAATCAACTTGCTCCCTGCGTCAGTCCAATCGGGAGCATCTCTAACATCGGTACCACCATCTTCTTTTGTTCCAGGTGAACAAATTGTCCCATGATACAATCGCATAGGAGCCAGAGTCAAAGAATTGATACAGATGATGAAAGCATATAGTGCAACTGATTTCTCAGATCCTGTACCTCTCTTGTAGTATTCCTTTCTCATCCACAGAATTCTTGAACATGTCTAATTATTCACTGGAGTCTCTTCTGCTCAATTTCAGGGTGTAAGAGTTCAAGATGGTTCTCATATTTATTTTGGAGGATCTGCATGTGTTTAATGGAATAATTGATAAGTAAATTCACTGAAACAAAGTGTAAAAAAAATGTATGAAGAACTCATAAACGTAATGTTCATTCATAAGTGGTACATACTCTTCATTAAAAACAGGCTGGCTACATGATTTAGCAGATGAATCAGGAGCATAATTAGTCTTCCATTCCGCCTTTCCCATAGATGAAAAGATGTATAGCCTCTTCCAGGGAGCTTTTAATTAAGTGGTTACAAGAAACGTAATTGTTCAAGCTTCCAGTATGAGATTTTCGACATCAAATTAGGATAAAAGCTGCAGCCCTTGGCTGGTACACCTTGCAGACAATAACAAAAATAACTTGAAGGTAAGTGCTCCATGCCACATCACTACTACCACTTCAGAATTGCGACCAAACTGTTGTCACTGGAAATGCAGTGAGTGAGCAATTAGCCTTACAGTGATATACATGCGCCACTGGAAAATAACATAGAGGATAAAATAATATAGACAAAACTACATGCATATGGAAGTGCATAAACTGAGACGCTAATCCTCCAATAATAGGATCCCAGTGCTTTTGTAAGAAAATGGAAGCATGTATTACTATGACACTGATCCCCCAATCTTAGTCTGGAGCCATTGCCAACAAGCAACAAAACGGTTTCCAGCACCTGAGGTTGAATTTTAGTTTTGAGATATCTTCAAAATTTGAAATAAGCTACAAACTCCTTTCAGAGTCATTAAAATGTGCTCTTCTATAGCTATAAATATAAAATGGACAAGATAACTTGGTATTTCACATAACTAAATAGACATTACTGCCTGCCTGCATCATTGTCTAGACAACGGGAAAACAACTATTCTGAAACTGTATCTACCTCGCCATAGCTAATAACATGTGGAAGACCCAAAGTGAAAAAAAAAAGAGCGAGACAACATAATCAAATACGTATACATTGAATGAAAACTTCAAATATTATCCATGGCTAATTACACTCTGAGTAACTCAGGAGCCCATCAACACAGACTGAATCAAGCACCTAAATTCAAGCTAGTCAGAACGACCATCCTGTCCTTTTAATTGCAATTTTCAGACATCCATAGAAAATTGTATATAAGCATAGCAAGGAAATAGCTCATAAAAAGGAGGGTGAATAAGATCACAGCAATTGCTGAAATATTCTAATAAAAATCAAACAACTGCTTCTCACCAACTGGACACTGGACAGTGTCCTAGAAAACTAAAAGAACAATATCACCTGGTGCTACCTTCTTAATTCGCATTAGCTCGTAGAAAGGAATAATTCTACTAATATAAAAACCTAATCCATATGTTTCAAAACCTAGGTCCGTAAATACAACAGGAGAATCAACCAACACTTAAGATCATATCGAAAGTATATCATCTGTGTGTGGCTCCCAAAAGAAACTGATATTTTGCAGGGAGCAGTCCAATGTGTTTCTGGCATGTCCCTTCAGAGAATAGAGAGATCAGCAACTTAGTTGTTGAAGCTTCAAGTGAGAAATTTTTCTCATCAATTTTGGAAAGATAATTTCCAGCCCTTACTATTTCACCTTTCTCAAGTAACACCCGGACCACTTTATTTAGCATTTGAGAGTTAGGTGCACAGCCATCCTTCTCCATGGATGTGAAGATTTCATCAGCCTCTACCAGCAGCCCTTCTTTTATGAAATTTGTCATCATTATGTTGCAAGTCACAACAGAAGGTGTTAGTCCATTGGTTGAAATTGTAGCAAACAAATCCTTGGCTTCTTCAATTCTCTTTGCTTTAAACATTGCAGAAATCGTAATAGTAAGAGTTACTACGTTTAGCTTCACTTTCATTGCACATAACTTTTTAAACAGCATGATTGCTTCATCAGTACAATTATTTTTACAAAGTCCACTGAGAACTGTATTGTATGTTTTGATATTCAGTGGTACTCCCTTTTCAATCATTCCATGAAACATTTCCCTTGCAGCAACGATTCTACCAACCTGAAATAACCCATGCAGTATGATGTTGTACGTAATAGTTGCGGGCTCAAATCCCCTGAGTGACATTTTCCTGAAAAGACGCAATCCATTGTCAATCTGTCCAATTTTACATATCTTGTGCCTCTGTTACCCTTCTTCTTTGCAAAGGTTGTTTATTATTGGATAGAAAAATGAAGTCTCATGACATAGCCCTTTATTAACCATTTCAGAAATCAATTTCTTGGCTTTCACAAAATCACCATGAGTACAAAAACCCAGAACTAGGCACTGGTAAACAGCTATGTTAGGTGAACCCAACTGATCAAGCATCTGTTTAAATTTTTCCATCGCATCATCCAACCTACCAACTCTGCAAAGTGGATCAATTACAGCTAAATAGCTTACCTCATTCGGGAGTAGCCCTAGTTGCCTTATCTCTTCAAACATAAGCATGGCCTTATCCATTAGCCCATGACTGGCATATGCCTTTATCAGTATGTTTAAAACATGGTTGTTGGGTACAATGCTGTTTTGTAGCATCAAATTGAAGAGATCGGTCATTTCAGCAAAACATCCTATCGTAGCATATCCGTGAAGCAAAGTACCATACGAGATGACATCAGGTTTTTGACCCTTCATATCCATGGAGGTCAAAAATATCTCTAGCTTCTCTGGTTCTTCCATGCCTGCAAAGGGAATCCATGAAAACATTCCAAGTGGCAGCATCTGTTAGAACACCATGTTACGTCATTTCTTTGAAACTGCATCCCTCCATCGTCCCATGGTACAATATTCATGGATCAAGCTAGTGTATGTCGTCGTATTAGGAAATACACCCTTTTCAATCATTTTTTGAAGGATTTTCTCTGCTTTGTCCATCGCTCTGACCTTGCACAATGCATCAATAATGGAACTGTACGTTACTGCATTAGGTCGAATTCCCTGCTGCATCATTTCATGGAAGAGATCACATGCTTTAGTTACTTCACCCTCCTTAAAGAAACCATGAATAATCGAGTTGTATGCTACCACATCAGGGGAGCAGACGCCACCTTCTTTAGCCATGATCCAAAGTAGCTCTAGTGCCCGCTGACTCCTCCCATCATCACAGAATCCCTTCAGAATTATTGAGTATGAAAATACATCAGGCTCACAGCCCACTTTAGGCATCTTGTGGAGCAGCAAGTCCATAGCCTCGTCTGTGCGGTTTGTATTGCAGAGGCCCTTGAGGAGGTAGCTGAATGTTATGACACTGATGCCCAGGCCCGTCCTGAGGAGCCGGGAGAAAAGGGCAAGCACGAGGTCCAGTCTGCGTGCGCGACAGCAGCAATCCAAGATGATGCCGTAGGTGTGGATAGATGGACCAATGGCGAGGGCGGGTCCCCCTCGGCAGGACTCAGAGAGTGGCGAACAAGCAAGGGCGGCAAGAAAGCCGTTCAGCGCGCGCACTGGGACGGGGTGGGTTGACGCAGCATTTCATCGAACAGGAGGTGGGCGTCATTCGGACGCAGAGTTTCGGAGCGCACGAGCTCCATTGCGGCGTCCAGGGCTAGGCGAGGAGAGCGCAGCGATGCTGCCGAGGAGGCAGCTGATGAAGTGGTGACGGCAGTTGACTTGCCGGTGGCGAAAATGGAGGACAGGGCAGCTCGGGACGACATGGCCGCGGCGGCGAGGAAGACGGCACTTGCGGTGGAGGCGGGCCGCAGTGGTGAATTCCGTGGAAATCACAGGAAGCAGGAGTCTGGGCGGCAGCCGTCCGCGCCGCGCGGCGGCGAGTCGCCGCTGATGGAGGCCTCGATGGAGGGAAACAAGGGTCGGGCAGGGGTCCGACCTGGAAGTATGGAATCCCCTTGGTCTTGGTCGAAATAAAAACGGAAAATGACTGGAGAAAAAAGCCCATCAACTAATCCTTGCTTCCTGATTTTATCTCAAGCAAGCAAGCAAGCACCTGCGCATCTGTTTTCAGCTCCAGGTCAGTCTGGTTTCCAGATCGACAAGGACAACAGTTTATGTTAATCTTTGCAATCTTGACTGGGTACATCTTGCCAATATCTAAAGTATTTTGGCGTGATTGATCAGTGTGAGCATTGTCAACCATTTACCTGCAGCTTGTGATAGCAACTCACTAATATTCTTTGCACTATTTATTGATTGATTAGTGCTTTGGCTTGTATTCTAGTATTACTAGTATTTTTTTTATTAGTGCTCCTTGTCAATACTGGATCGTTGTTCGCCGAGTGAAAGCCTGATCACTAATTAAACAGACGAAGTAACACACGGATTTCGTCGCCCTGCGATCCTTACGTCGACGCGGATTTCATCGCCCTCCGACGTGAGCGTGCTCAATCCAACCAGCACACTGCCACAGCACCTTCATTTTTTTTATTTTTTTTGAAAGGAACCGGCACAAAATAGTGCCAATTTAATTAATTAAAGAAGTGTACAGAAAGGCCATGGCCCTACTTGCAGAGGCAAGAATAAAAAATATACAAAAACTCATGAATTGTTTAACGAATAAGGAGTAAACCTGCAGGGCCGCTGTATATCAAGACAGAAAAAACAGAAAATGCAAGAAAATTTTGGTTCAACAATATACTTCTACTAAAGGCTAGCAGCAGGACTACACCACGGTTGGAGCATTCAGCTTTAGAACAATATTATAATAATTGGAGAAGGTATGGAGCATTCAACTTTAGAGAGAGAGAGAGAGAGAGAGGTTCTAACAGTAAATGCAGCAACAGGAAACGATCCAGGTGGGTCATGACGCACGAAGATACTATCTGGCATGGGAAATCATTTTAACTGGTTTGACAGTAATAAGATAACATCGCCGCTATTGCTTTTATAATGTAAAAAAAATGTCCATTTGAATTTACAACACTTCTCCCAGGATCCAAAGACTACATGCTCCTCACAAGACGGTGAGGTGAAGCTGCATCTCCAGGGGCATCCTCCTCTATACTCATCAGGTGTACAACATTATACTGCACATTTCAATAATTCAATGGTACAAAACAGGAATGGGTGAGGAAACTAATATGTCCAGTATCAAATGTTACACTTGTCGTATCCAGAAAACCACGAGTTGAGGTCTGTGCTCTTAGATGCCTCAAATGAGCCATCTTGTCGTAAGGGGTTGAATTCCTCCCACCACTGCTGCTCACTATGGCTCCCAGCTGTGTCGTACCTCGCAGGCTCAAGAACACAAAGGTCTGTAGCACGTACAACATCCTTGTCCTCAGATAATGCAGTGAGTCGCTGGTTTAGAGCAAGGATTTCATGGTCGTAATTCTTTTTCAGGTTGTCAATCTCTTGGTACGCTTTCTCCGTCTCCTGCTCTGCCAACAAAGCCCGCCTCTGCACGAAACGCAAGACAAGCTTGTTCCAGTCAAACTGAAAAAAAAATTAGGAGATAGCTTTCAAATTTTCATGAACTGAAAAGTAACTCTTTCCAAATTTTCATTTGGTCTACTGATGAGAGTGCACGATCGATCCAACAGTCGAGGACTAGACGAGATAGCTTTCAACTTGCGTCGCAGATGAGAACGCATTTGAACTGCCCGTGACACATGATTCCAGAGATGGACCACAGATCCTTCTTACTATTGTACTAGTGGAACGAAACGGTAGAGGGTTGCTACTTGCTGGGGTTGGGCACTGCATGGAGACCACCATCACATACTCAAGCCTTTATCTGGACGGGACCCCCCTAGATTTGGCCACTTTTATTAGTAGAGTGGCGCCGGCGTGTGTGGTCAGTTTCTGACTGACCTTGTGAGAGACTAGGGTGGCTTGCAAGCAACACCTAACAACAGTGGCGCCTCGTAGGCTTATCGTCATTGTCGGTTACGATTAGGACGCAGCTTCAGTTCTCGGCCATGGGCCCATGGCAATTTGTGGTATGGTCTACAGGCTCCAGCTCAGCTTGGTCTGAGCTCGATCGGCTCCGTCAAATCGTTTTCCTCCATTCCACGGGGTTTTGGCGACACTTCTGGTGCCATGATTTTATTCTCACTCTCTTCCTCGCAGACCTACACTATATATCCACAGAAGAGCTTTCTTCTTCTTCTTCCCTTCACCGTATCCATTCCCACCTACGGCAAGAAATGGCGAGAACAATGACCGCCGCCAGCTCCCTCCTCCTCCTCCTCACTCTCGTCCTCGCCACTTCACCAGCCGCTGACTCGGCGGGCGCGGTGGTGGGCGGGCGGAGGGACATCAAGGACGTAGGCTCGAACAAGGAGGTGCAGGGCCTTGGCCGGTTCGCGGTGGCGGAGCACAACCGCCGCCTCACCAGCCGCCAAGGAGGAGGCGGCGGCGCCAACGACCCCGTGCCCGTCCTCCTCTCCTTCACTGCCGTGGCGTCGGCGCAGGAGCAGGTCGTCTCCGGCAAGGCGTACTACCTCAAGGTCATCGCGCGTGACCTCGCCGCCGCCTTCGGAGGAGGAGGCGGCGACAGGCCGTTCGACGCCGTCGTGGTCGTCAGGGCGTGGCTCAGGTCCAGGGAGCTCGTCTCCTTCACGCCGTCTCCGAAATAAATAAAGCGTGATCGATCGATAGTTCACGCGCGCGTGCAGTTTCTGTGTGTGGTGGGTTTGCTTTCTTGCTTCTTTGAGTTCTGGTTATACGCGTGCGGTATTTGGTGATGCTTCGCTCTATACGGTGACAGCAGGAGCTGCAGATTGAATAAAATTTGGTTCATGTTTGTCGAACTCATGGCCTTTCTTATTTACTTAAATGGTTTGTTTGATTTCCCGGAGAGTCCACTTAACCAATAAATATTTTATTTTATTTTAACCTTCTCTTCCATAAATCGGTTCACTTTTCACCTTTGAGCCGTTCACTTATCCCAGATTTGTTATGTAGGCTGAAATTTTAGGTCACTTTGTAGTCCAACGGGTCAGATGACCGGTTGTTTGACTTTTGTCTTGCTGAGATAGGGTTCTTGAACGTTCCCAGCATGTCACTCTTGGTGTGCAAGCGTGTGTGCCCTATCAAATTAGGTCCGTTAAGTGGGAATCGGCAATTTTTTTTCTATTTCTTCATTTTTTTCCTTAAAATTGAATTAACTTCTGTAAAATTCTTGTCTTCCAAACGGGGTCTCAGTGAAAACTCTTAAAGTTGGATCACAAATCGCAAATTTAGGATAAACAAACAATTCAAAGGTGAATAATAGATCTGTTCATGAAAGTTCAAGATCAAGTTGTTGACACCTAAAATTTGCATTCTAGAAAGACCAAAAGTTTCAGTTTATCAAATCGTAAGTTCTGAATTGATAGACTGTATATGATCGAAAATGTTTAAGTTCTATCCAATAATGGTTATTTCACAATAATTTTTTAACATGTTTTTTAGGACATGGGAGATATTTTCGAAGAATTTGATTAAATTCTATTAAAGAATGAAAGAAGTGATTAAAAATACATGAAGATGAAGCCAAATTCATGATTTAAAAGCTACAAGACGTAGCTCTCACCGAGATGATCGAAACGGATATATGGATCACCTAAATCAGAGATTGGACGAGAAAATGACATCTTTAGCAAAAATGGTTGACACAGTACTGGAAATTCCGATCTAGTACCGGAGACTCCTGTAACACCCTTTCTGGAGGCGAATTTTAGACACGAAAGTGTCTGGTTATTGACTGGAGACTCTGGTAACCTTTTTTGGAGCCGAATTTTTATCTCATCGGAGTGTCCGACCCTATATCGGAGTATTCGGGTCCCAAAATCTTCGGCCCACTGCTGGAGTGTCCGAGAATATCGATTTTTGGTTGGTTTGAATGCACATCAGATCTAATTTGGTTTTGATTTGTTAGAATTTGTTCTTTCACAGACCATCCCACCTCTATATAAAAAAGCCAAATTGATTGAGAGACACTCTTCCAATCGTCAAACAATATATATGTCTTTACTTTTATCTCTTACACCCTATCTTTCTTCTAAACCTTAATTTATATTTTTTTTGTTCCGTCAGCGAATGAAGACCTAAAAAATTCTTGCTCCGACGGGATCTCTTCCGAGCTCAAATTTCCAAGGTGCTGTTGTAAACCAAAGATACCGGTTTTTGCCATTTCGATCCTTTGCACACAGACGTGCTTCCGTGTGTTAGACCTTTTAGCGTCAACACAATTAAACCAAATAAGATCTCATTTGGAACATTTTTATAAAAATTATACAAAAATTCCATAATAATCACTGATGGATGATGTTATGCTTATATCCAAAGAAATGACGCATAAGGAGTGAAGCCGAATGGGATCGCCTATTCTACAGTAATTGACGCGTTTTGCAGGATAGGCCAGTTAGATTGTGCTGTGGACATGTTCAATTAGATGACCAATCATGGAAGACAACTCAATGAAGCTGTTTACCACTCTCTTGTTCAAGTTTTTTTCTTTGCTGTGTCGGTGATTTGTCAGAAATAAATTCCTGACAGATTAAAATCAACAATCTTAATTGGCCCCATTGTCACGGCGTTGAGACTCCCATATTTACTATATTAAAATTAACAATCTCAGCTGCAAAACGATCCTCATACTGGCAACAATAAAAGCGGCAACATGAGCATCCTCATGCCAGAGGCGTCCCCGAGAATTAGGCACTGTACAAAATAATAAATGAGACCTAAAATTTTAGTGTCAATTTTTTTATTATTTGCTTTATTTTAAGCCTAATTTAAAACGTAAGAATTTTTTCATTTTCTACATTTTTCTATGGAATTGAATTGACTCTTATGAAATTTTCGTGTAATTTCTATAAAATTCCCGTCTTCGAAAAGGAGTGTTGTACTTTTGATTTTTCAATTCATATTTTCTAACCCGATTTATAAAAGATTCTACAAGTTAGAACAATTAAAATAAAGATTATAAATGTAAATATATACTTAATACAATTAGTAAATTTGAGGGCCCTGTTGCACAGCCTGCACGGGCCCTGGGACGCCCTTGCTCATACAGTAGGCAACAGTCTGTGGCTCTTATGATGCTAAGATATCATCATAATCTTCAGTAAGCTTCTTCAGCAGTCTCATTTGGAAAAGCAAGTACTGCAACAGGATTAGGACAAGATGAACATGGAAAATCTCAGAGGTGAAGACCACACATGTGCAGACGTATACGGGCACCAGGTCATCAGTGACATTGAAAACCGGACATCGCAAAAGTGGAACACCGGCTGAAGGAGTTGATGATGGAGCCATGGCGACGGCAAGAGCGAAGATGAGCGGCGGCAGACGATGGCGAGAGCGCAAAAGAAAAGCAACGCAAGCAATTTCTTTTAAAAAAAAAACCTTGCTCCTGCTCACCCGAACGACCAAAGATGAAGCGGACCCCTGGACAGGGAAAAATTACTTTTTTTTTACCCAAATGTGAGAAAGTTAGCCTAAAAAGGGCAAGCAGCTCGATTGGCCCGATCGGTCCCAATCCGATGGCAGCTCAGCTGGGTCCGAGGACAAATCGATGAGAGAACCAGCTTGGATCCGACAACGGCTCGGCCGGGTTCGGTGACTAATTGATGAAACTGATCTGATCCAATGGAAGAGGGGGCACCACGGCATTGGGTCAGCTTAATCCACATGGCAGTGCCCTCTTCCAACAAAGTCGAGGCTAGCAGCAGCTCAGCCATGATCAGCAGAGGATCAGCCAGGTCCTGCACCCAATCGACGATGTGGATGTCGGCGGCAAAAGGGTATAATATAGCTCTAACAATATCTATACAATGGGCTAAACATTCATGTATGACCTCGCAGCGTGAGGCAAATCAAATAAATTTGGCTTAAAAGTGAGAATTTTTTTATCACAAGTAAATAGGTCATCTGATTTTCTTTTGAAAAATAATTCACCAACTATAATTCTAGACGGGTTAATGACTGAAAGAATAGCAAAGAAATCAAGGAAAATAAAAATATTTTCACGAGGCTCTGGTACGCACGTCCAATCCTGACCGTGACGGTAAGGTAGGGGTTGAATGCCCAATGAACTTGATCATTCATAGTTTAGCTTAGAGATACGGTATTTGTGGATCAACTCTTAAGTAAGTCTGTGTGATTAATTTGTGAAGTTGGGGTGAATTCTTAGTTCATTTTTTAAAAAAAATTGAGTCATGGGTCGACCCAAAAAATAAAAAACCTGCATCCCTAGTTTAGCTCATGGAATAATTGGGGGGGGGGGGTTCACTTCTTCGAGCACACATCGTTCTCTGTACAAGTGGTTGACAATTTTTGTACTTTTGAGAATAGAGTGTTGGGATAAACTCTTTTTTAAGCAGTGAGTGGAATGATACAAGTTAATTGTTTGCACTGACGGAGCTATATGTCGATCAGATACAGACCCTTCTTGGCCTTTGCTGTAGGAAAATGTTTGAAGACTAGTGTACAATTTGAGAGAACGAGATAGGAATAAATTGTATGAATGATGGATGTATTGCATTGAGCAGTCGGTTTATATAGAGTAGATGACTTGAGGGCAAAGTTTAGCTGTTATAATATATATGGTAGGCAACTATGATACATTTATGATAAACTATAATAATAATATTAAACTATCGATTATACTCTAATATAATTCTTTACTATCTGTAAAACTTTATACGAAGTTCAACGACTAGGCATGTAAATATGGATCCGAGAACCGACAAGCAGCTAGTGCCTACCTATTCATCTTAAATTTGTACTAGCAAAGACACGGAGACAATATAAGAAATTAATATCATCATCAAAATATAACTGAAACAAAACACCAATACATGATGCCATCTGTACGGTTCATGGCTGGCTATGCCGCTTATTATTTGGTAGCCTGTACGAAATGATCCATATTTTTATTTACTTGACTTAAAGGAATGGTACAGCATATTGCAATTTCTTGTTTCGTTGGAAGACTCAACGAAATGGTTGCAAGAAGACCACGCGCATATGCTTAAACAACATCAGAGAGCTCTCAATTTTCTCATACTCACTCCATCCTAAAATAGTTGTTGTTTTATTTTTTAGAAATTAATATTTGACTATTCATTTTATTCAAATGATTTCGTAAAATATAAAATAAATAATTCATGCGTAAAGTATTTTAATAATACAATATTTTATAAAAAATAAATAATATTTTATAAAAAATTAAATAAGATGAATAATTAAATATTGATGCGTAAAATTTTAGAATAACAAATTACCACATGACTGCTAGATCTCCATCTCTTCCTTTTTTTTAAAAAAGCACAATTTTTTTTTCTATGTACACCTCACAAATTTTCAACGGAGATGCGTTAAACTACATGCACATAAAAAAAAGAAATATCTGTACAGACACTATTTACAAATTTAACATAGGGCCTCCTTCCGAATCTCTGAAATCTCATTGTTAATAATAAAATTTAACTACTCGAAATAAATATATGAGATCCAAAGAAAGTTGTTGAAAAACAAAACAAATTCGTTTCAGATTAATATTAATATTAATGATGAAGAATGAGAAACTTAATTTTAATTTTAATATATTTTTTAAATTAATATTTTTTTACACTATAGTGTTAACACCGGTATCAAGGCTAAGTCTACGTGGACTTTCAGGTACGCAAATCCAAGACCAATCCATTGGTTATAACAAAAAAAAATCGAATCTATACTTGTTTTGAGGGAGAAAGTGGATCAAAGCTAAAAATCCCTTCGTGCCGTGAACTAGAGCAGAGCAGAGAACAGACCATGCCGCCGTAAAAATACAGCGCGCATCGCATCCCGACCTCAGCACGCCATGCCGTCCCGCGCCCGCAGCCTCTCCTCCATCTTCACCGTCGCCGCCGCCAAAACAGCAGCCTCCTCCTCCGCGTCGGCAGTGTGCGCTGCACACGCCGCTCTCTTCGCCGCCGTGGAACGCGCGCGCTCCAGGACGCTCGGTTCGGAGGACGCGCACCACCTGTTCGACGAATTGCTGCAACAGGTCACCTCCGTTCCCGTGCGCGTGCTGAACGACTTTCTCGCTGCGCTCGCCCGCGCGCCACCCACTGCCGCCTGCAGAGATGGTCCCGCCCTCGCCATTGCCCTGTTCAACCACCTGTCACGATTTGCCGCCGGCGCATGGGTGGCATTGCCCACGCTCTGCACCTATAATATCATCATCGATTGCTGCAGCCGAGTGCGCCATCCGGACATGGCGCTTACCTTCGTCGGCTGCCTTCTCAAGAGGGGCCTTGGTATGGATACTCTTACTTTCACCAGCCTCCTCAAGTGCCTCAGCGATGCAAAGAGGATGAATGAGGCATTGGACGTGCTTCTCCATAGGATGCCTGAGCTGGGGTGTATGCCCAATGATATCTCATACACAATAATTCTGAAGAGCATTTGCAATGATAGGAGAAGTCAGCAGGCACTGGAGTTGCTCCGAATGATGGCTGAAAATGAAAGAATCGGCTGCTTACCTGGTGTAGGTGCATACACCACTGTCATCCACGGCTTCTTCGTAGAGGATCAAGTTGCTAAAGCATGCAATCTCTTCCATGAGATGATGCAGCAGGGAATTTCACCTAATGTCTGGACGTACAACTCGGTTATTGATGCACTGTGCAAGGCCAAGGCAATGGACAAGGCAGAGGTGGTCATCCAACAAATGGTTGACAAAGCTGTTCAGCCCGATAACGTGACATATAATACCCTGATCCAGGGATATTCCACTTTGGGCCAGTGGAGGGAAGCAGCTAGGGTTTTCAAAGAAATGACTAGTCGAGGTGTTCAACCAGATATTGTGATTTGGAACTCAATCATGGCTTCCCTGTGCAAGCATGGAAGAAGCAAGGAAGCTAGAAATATATTTGATTCCATGACTATGAAAGGTCAGAGACCTAATATCATCTCCTACCGTATTCTGCTTCACGCGTATGCTACAGATGGTTGCATGGTTGATCTTACTGATCTATTCAATTTGATGGTAGCAGAAGGTATTGTACCTGACCACAAGGTTTTCAACATACTCATCAATGCATACGCTAAACAGGACATGATGGGTGAACCTTTGGATATCTTGAAACATATGGCACAGCAGGGAGTGAAGCCTAATATGGTAACCTATTCGAAAGTTATTGCTGCCTTGTGCAGAAAGGGCAGGATGGATGATGCTATGGAGATATTTAATCAGATGGCCGATCATGGAGTACCACCGAAAGAATCTGCTTACAGAAATCTTATTTGTGGTTTTTGTATTCATGGTGGTTTAATAAAAGCCAAGGAGTTGGCTTCTGAAATGATGAATAAAGGTATGTGTGCTGACATTGTGTTCTTCCATTCGATAATAAACATCCTATGCAAAGAAGGAAGGGTAATGGAAGCACATTTAATATTTGACTTTGTTATAAATATTGGCCTGCATCCTGATGTTATTATGTATAGTGCTCTGATAGATGGGTACTGTCTAGTTGGGATGATGAAGAAAGCAAAAAAAGTTTTTTATGCTATGGTATCAGCTGGCATTGAACCTAATGTTGTAACGTATAATACACTTATTGATGGTTATTGTAAACGTGGACTGGTTGATGAAGGATTGAGTCTTTTCAGAGAAATGTCGCGCAAGGGAACTAAGCCCTCAAACATTACATACAATGTCATTATTAATGGGTTGTTTTGTGCTGGCAGAGCAGTTGCTGCAAAAGGAAAGTTCAATAAAATGATTGAAAATGGCATGGCTGTGGACATCATCACGTACAATATAGTTCTAAATGGACTTTGTAAAAATAATTGCTTAGATGAAGCAGTTGAGCTGTTCAAAAAAATGCAGGCCATTAATGTGAAAATTGATATTATAACTGTCAATATTATGCTTGCTACAATGTTTAAAGCTAGGAGAATAGGGGAAGCTAGGGATCTCTTTGTTTCTATCTCTGCAAATAGTCTGGTGCCTTCTGTTGAGACTTACAGTAGGATGATGGCAAATCTTATAAAAGAAGGGTTGCTAGAAGAGGCAGACAATATCTTTTCATCTATGGAGAAAGCTGGTTGTAGTCCCGACTCTCGGATGCTAAATAATGTGGTCAGGGCGTTACTTGAGAAGCATGAAATAGTCAGGGCTGGAACTTACCTTTCCAAAATTGAAGAGAAGAATTTCTCGCTTGAAGCTTCAACTACTTCATTACTGATCTCTCTTTTCTCGAGGGAAGTGACCTGTCAGAAGCTGTTAAAATTTATCCCTGTAAAGTATCACTTTTTGCAGGAGCCGGCCATGATTATTGCTTGATGCCTGAACTCAGATTCTGAAGTTTGCAATCGAGTTTTGTTTAACAGAATGGATATATTCTGCACAAGAAATACGTTCCGGATCCTTTTTTTTGTTCATTTTATGTTAACCCCTTAGAACGCCAAATAAATTGCTAATTTCCTTGTTTTTCTTATGTTTTTGTTGTATACTGATTTCTGACTAAGAACATATTCTGCCTGAAGTTAATAATTTTTTTCCTGCAAGTTATTGGAGCATGCACAAGCTTCACAAGTCCAGTTAGCTGTTATGGTGAGGAAGTACTATTTTGAAATACCACACTTCTTATCTGTGAATTTCTTCACATATGCATTGACATGGTATTGTGTGGAAAAGTTCTGGAATGTGATGTGAAAAAAATGTTGGTACAAGGTCTGGCAAACAAGGTTCTCAGTTCTGAATGAATTCTCCGTTGTGAATGGAATGCTGTTTTCTTGATTTGTATCTTTCTGATCCATTTTGTACCTTGGGGTGTATTTTGCTCATCATTACAAAAATTTGACAGTGTGGAATTATCATTATTCAGGATACTGTACTGGTAGATGCTTCAACTTCTAACATGTAACTGGCAATAGTCTCAATGCAAACCTCCATCAAATTTTTTGATTCTATCCAGAGAGGGGGAAAAAAGGTAAACGGCCATCCATTTCCTGGTGTTAGATTCTTGTAAGGTAATTAATTTTGATTAGTGTACTTGAGTATTGAAACCAGATACAAAAGAATAAATGAGTCACAAATTGGCTTTTATATTATGACACTTGCAATTTGTTATATTTTATATTTAGTTGAATTCATTTGCACTGAAAGCTAGGTTTCAGTGACAGTACTGAGTTGCTTTGAAAATCCATTTCAGTGACAGTACTAAGAAATAGGTGAGTTTTGTTTGGTTATTAAGTTCACTAGCCATTTATTGATTCGGATAGCTATCCGGCTATTGTGTGCTCATTATTCATTTGTTGAATCATAAGTCAAAGGTTGTTGCCTATTGTTTCATTAATAGGCATTACGAGGCAGTTGCTCCTAAGCATATATCTCCCGCTTGACTTGGGTCATGCATGGAATTTGATCTAAAGATGATGCTGTGTTGGCATGATAATTATACTAGGTATAGAAATTCTATTACTATTGAAATTGCATTCCATCCAACAGTTATTCCCCTTGTTTTCCTTGGAGGTTTAGTTTTGTACATTCGACACTCTTTGTCAGTTGCTTTCAAAATTTTGTCCTTGCTAAAGTTGTGGGCTCTACGATGCAACTGATGGTTTCACGTTCTTCGGAAACTAGCATGCGAGCACTACATTAATTGCTATTCTTTTTTTTAATACATTAATTGCTATTTTGATGACCCAAGGTAGGGACAACGGGTCACCTCAGCCCGGTTTTGTAGCACATCTAGTGCTTGAAACAATAGACAATGTGATTGTCAAAGTGCCCAAACAAGGTCATATATTCATTCTGATGAGCAGTGAAGATGAGATTACTAGCCTTACACTAGTCTGTGGTCGGCACTGAAAATTAGAGACAGATGTGCTATCAACCTGCTGTTAGAACATAGTGGTGTTATTCATATTTTGTGTCTTCTGATCACTTCTGTTTGGTGCCCAGTCTTTCTGCAGTGTTGCCCTAGGATTAAATGACGCTGTAATGTAAGATCGTTGCAAAACTTTAGTTCCATTCCAGTATCTACTTTCTTTCTGTGGTATGAGCTCTTGTTCGCTCAAGTATTCATGTTGATATTATTCTGAGCCTGCCTCAGGTCGCCTGCAAGTGTGCTAGGAAATGAACGCCATCTTCTTGGTTCTCAGATGTCCTAATGTCTATCACTGGGCTCTGTTGGAACTAAGGATTGACGAACGAATCGAAGAAATACAGGAACACGGATAATTTTACAGCGACGAACGCCGCGTCGCTTCTGTATTTTGGTTTTTCTATTATTTTTTAAGATTTCGTACACAGTAAAATACGAAAGGAGGTTTTTGCCGAGCGACCCACGGATGACAAACGCCACGGCGGCAACACAACGCCGGCACACTCTCTCTATCTCTTGGCTCACCAGTAATTGGGGGATTACATCGCCTTTTGTAGACTTAGGTGACGCAACACCCACGCTACTCCTACTCCAGCGAACTTGGCGTCTACGTACGCACGTCCATATGACCCGGCTCCTTCCTGTTCGTGGGCAACAAACTCCACACGCAGGAACCGGCCACCATCCCTACTGCATGCTGCATGCTCATCACCAGAGGACTGGGCCACCAACAGCTCGTGGATTGGCTCCATGACGCATGCACACGCGCGGTCCACTGCCCGGCATGCACGCAGCTCCTACCGGTGCACCACCGCACGCACGCGTCCTCGCCCTGCACCAACATGGCGTGGTTTATCCCAACAGGCTCATCTCAGGGTTTTCAACAATAAGACAGGTTTTGCTGCCTAGATGAAGTTGACTACGATACTATCAGCTCACTGGATCATCTCAGCCCAGCAGCCACCAAATATGTTCTCTAATTCTATTCAAAAACATTCGCTTGATGGAGCAAGACCGTATTTGAATACTATTCTTCATCAATTTGAAGAAGACCACCTCTGGTGTCTTGCTGGGGTAACAAGTCTGCAGAATCTACATCATGGATTTCAGATCCCAGGGTCTTGAACACTATTCCACTATTTTTATTAGTTGTTGCCTTGATGCCTTATAGTTCAAACAATCCTTTAAAGCTATTGTAAAGATCTTAGTGACCAAGAGGGGGGGGGGGGGGCTAATTAGACTTTTCGAACACTTCTACAAGTCTAGTGATGAAGCAACCAACTTCTAGCAAGATATATAGTAAACAAAACAAAAACAAACTAGGATACCAAAGATGAACACTAGATATATAAAGACTAAACTATGAAAGAACTTACAAGCAAGTCTATCAAGCAAGGCACACCAGCATGATAGCCACCAAAAGATAAGTAAAGCAACCTAGCAACACTACTTTGCAATAAGGTAAATGCGGTAAGAAACAAGTAGAGAGAAGGAATGCTCAGTGATTTTCCTAAGGATTCGGAATGATGGTGCCTTGCCCGAATCCTAGTTGGACCACTGCCGTCGGAGACTTGATCCGTCCCACCATTCCTGGAATGGTGCTCTTCAAAGACACGGTTCATTCCCAAAGTGAATACACCGGCGATCCCAGCTGTCCCGGACAATGTCTGCTCGCAAGACAAGCCGCTAAAGCTCGGCCAAAGCTCAGGCGATCTCTCTTAGTGTCCCTTTCAAGCGGATCGCTCACAAACTTGATGTCATCTTCCATAATCTTCTCGAAAGTTTGGACACCGATGTCTAACCGGTCTAAGTTGCAATAGACAAAGAGTAACAAGCCAAAGACACTCCTCTCAGCCTCACAAGCTCCAGGAATGGATGGATGCTCTAGCTACTCTTCTCAAGCACTTACGATCTCTCAAGATTCTTCCTTATGCTCTCCTTGATGACCCTTGGTTCTCAACAAATGTTCCTCTGTCTTCACTGGCTGCAGTTGACCTCCAAAACAACTCCTCCAACGGTTTTTATAGACAACGTGCCCTGAAATAGCCATTGGAAGCTGATGGCAAAAAAATATTTGCTTTATGTAGTCACCGGATTGTTTGATGACCCTGACCACCGGACTGTCCCGTGACTCATGTTTCCACCTCAGACATGAAACAACCTTTCTAGAGTTCATTCCATGTGACATTGGACTGTCCAGTGTATTCCTTCACCAGATTGTCCAATGATCTCTTTTGAACTACTAGAGACACCTTCTCTGTACTTCATCTTCATAGACACTGGGTTGTCCGATGACTTCCTCTGATCTGGTTCCAAAGACAACCTCTCTGAACTTCTGACTTTCAAACTCACCAGACTGTCTGAGATGAATGAGAATTATGAACTAACTTGTTGGATGTAGGTTCAACAAATACACTTCTCCTACCTCCGAGTTGGTTTCCTCAAGTATGATTAACGACTTTGTGAAGCTTCAAGGTTGAAGGCGGATTAAGGCTAAGGATGAGTTAAAGTCCTTTGTGGTTTAGTTGTAGGCCTTGAGTCCATAGAAAAATCGGTACTATAAAAGGGGTCGGGTCACTTCTCTTAGTTTTATAAGTGTTAAGGTGTCTGGATGCTTTAGGATCTTAGAAGGCACTTGAGTGGCAAACAGATATTGGAGGATGCAAGATACTTAAGCTAGAAATAAGATGGACTCCAAGACTACAAGTTTCAGCAGCAAAAGAAGAAATCATTGGACAATCCAGTGAGGATCTCGGATAGTCCAGTGCCTGAGGCCTCCAGGTTCCAAAGAAGATGAAGTTTACTAGAAGAATAAGAGAAGGTTACTGGACAATCTGGTGAGGTCACTGGAGAGTCCAGTGAGTCTTGAAGATCAGAATCTAAAGAGGTTGTTTTCTGGAGCCAAAAGAGAAGAAGTCACTGGATATATAGTATCGATGAGGTCAATGATCAGACATCCTGGTGTTTACGAAGATGAAGTACAGAGAAGTTGTCTCTGGAAGTAAAAAAAAAAGTTCACCGCATATGGAATGGGCTTCAAGGAGGGATATTTTTTGTCTGGGGGGGGGGGGGGAACATGAGTCACTGGATAGTTCGGACCACTACTGGATAGTTCGACGGTCAAAGTCATTAGATAGTCCGATGACTGCATAAAGCAAACAACTTTTTAACATTAGCTTTCAATGACCATTTCTAGGATGCCAGTCTATATAAACCATTAAGGGAGTTGTTGTGGAGGATATCTGCTGCTAGAAGAGATAGATGATCACTTGTTGAGAACTAAGGGTCATCAAAGAAAGAACAAGGAAGAATATTGAGAGATCTTAACTGCTATAATAAAATAACTAGAGCAGCCTAGACCGGTTAGGCGTCAGTATATGAGCTTTTAAGAAGATTGTGAAAGAAGTTTGTGAGCAGTTTTGGGTCTTCCGCTTGAAAGAGAGACCAAGAGGGAGCGACCGAGCTTTGAAGGCTTGCTCTTGCAAGGAGGTATTATCCGAGACAAACAGAATCACCGGTGTCTTTGAAAGTGCATCTAAGCCCCCTAGTGGGTTTTGGTGGATAATGACGAACCATTCAAAGAACTAATGACTTTTGTTAAGTGCAGCGTGAAAGATTCAAAAAAAAAAAAAGAAGAAAAGAATGATAAAGGAGAAGGAAGACCCCCAC
Source organism: Zoysia japonica (assembly GCA_001602275.1). NCBI lineage: Eukaryota > Viridiplantae > Streptophyta > Magnoliopsida > Poales > Poaceae > Zoysia > Zoysia japonica. Next base: position 693,333 of record BCLF01000117.1, on the reverse strand, counting down.
CCCCAATTTCTTTGGATGATCTTGTGGAGCCTATTCTCATGAAGAACACTAGTTTTATCTTTTCTTGAGTATAGGTATGCCGTACTATGAAGAGGGACACAAATTGGAGTATCAAAAGTGCCGAAAATGCTCAATCCCAATTCTGTCCAGGGACTCCTTACCAGAGTATCCGACACATTGCCAGAGTCCCTAGTAAGGCATATAGCCCAAACTCGAGAGGGCTTACCGGAGTGTCCGGCAAAGTGCCGAAGACTCCGGTAGCCTAGTAGCCCGCTTCCAGAGAAGGCTTGCCGGAGTATCCGACACAGTGTCGGAGACTCCAGTGGCTTCAACTTCGCAACTCGAGAGGGCTTGTCGGAGTGTCCGGCATGTTGCCAGAGACTCCGGTGGATCGGAGTGTTTGGCAAAGTGCCGGAGCATCCGGTCAGTGTATTTTCAGTCTAACGGCTACTTTTTAGAGCTCGGGTATTTATACCCCCTCAGCCCCACTTTAAAGGGCTGGCGACTCGCACTTGAGCAAAACACTCTAGAGCTTCAAAAACACTCTCTCACTCCCTTTCAGAACCTAAGCTTGCAAATTCTGAGCTAGAGATTGTGAGAGAGCTTCATCCACTCTCATTGAGCATTTGAGGCACCGTCGAGCTTTGATTTGAGTTTGTTACTCTTGGAGCGCTCCCAACTTGTTTGGTGACGCCCTAGAAAGTTTGTTCACCTTCCAAAAAAGGACTTGCTAGTGAAGAATCCAACTTCACCTTTGTGGTTGGTTGGGGGAGAGAAAGGATCGAGTGAGATCTGGTTTTTGTGAACCTCTCAACGGAGATGTAGAGTTCCTTGTGAACTTGAACTTAAGTGAAAAATTGTGTTTCCTGGTGCTTGTTTCTTTCTTGCAAGTTCATATTGTTCTTGTTGTTCATTCACTAATATTTACTTCGATCTACATGCTAACTAGTTTCTAGCGTGTTATTTCACTTAGATCTGTTGCTATATCATTATCTAGTCTTTTGATTCAAGTGGAATTTGTTAGAACTTGCTTAGATTCAAATTTTATCAAGTTTCCAGTCTGACCGAATTGTTCGACAAGTTACGAGACAATCCGGTGATCGGAGTGTCCAGCACATTATCGGACAGTCTGGCAGTCTAATTGTTCGTTGAGTTTGAATTTGCAGAAATTATTTTAAGTTGCATATTCACTCTCTCTAGGCAACTTTCAATTGGTGTCAGAGCCAAACTCTCCGAATCTAGCTTAACCGCTTGGAGAGACGATGAAGGGTCTAAGAAAAGTTCAAGTAAATGAAGAATCAAGCGAAGAAGTTAAACAATCCTTTTCATGGGAGAATGAAGAAGAATCCTATTCATTTCTCAAGAGGAAGGCCAAAGAGGAGAAGAAGAAAAAGAAGGGAGTTAGAAAGGACTACTCTGAAACTCCTTTCAATTATTCTCGTTATAATTCTAACATAAACTTCTTGTCATTACCCATTGGTAAACCACCTTAATTTGATGGGGTGAACTATACCTAGTGGAGGCACAACATGAAGTATCATCTATTTTCGCTCCATCCGACTATATGAGATATTGTTTGTACCGGTGTTTATCTTTCGGATTGTGATGATGATGAAGAACTCACTTCGAAACAAGAACATCACCGAAATGCTCAAGCGGTAATGGTTCTTCTCTCATCGCTAAGCCAAGAAGAGTTCAACAAAGTTGATGGGTTGAACTCGGCAAAGAACATTTGGGACACACTTTGAGTTGCTCATGAAGGCACCAAGACCATAAAGATTGCCAAGATTAAGATGATTAAGGGAGAATTAGAAAGATTTGTGATGGAAGATAATGAAACCCCTCATGAGATGTACAACCGGCTCAAGATTCTTATCAACAAGATTAGAGCTTATGGAAGCAAGAATTGGACCGATCATGAAGTTGTCAAGAAAATGATTAGGGCTTACACGGTTAGGAACACAATTTTGTGTACACTAATTCGTGAGAGTCCTAACTACAAGATGTCTCTCGATGAAGTGCTTGGCAAGATTATCAACCATGAGATGATGGAGAAAGAAGCTCAATATGTGAAGAACTTGTCAAATGGTACCACAAGCTCAAGAAATCAATACAAAGCACTCAAGGCAAGCAAAAAGAGCAAAGCCATAGGTAGTTGAAGAAAGCTTAAGTGATGAAGATGAAAACTCCGACCTTGATGATGAAGACATGGCTCTCTTTGTTAAGAGGTCAAGAAGTTCATGAGGAAGGAGCGGAACTACCGTGATGACAAAAAGAAATACAAACTAAAGTCAAGAGGCAAAAGAGTTTGCTACAATTGTGGAAAGTATGGGCACTTTATTGCAAAGGGCCCACATGAGAAGAAAGAAGAAGATGATGGCAAGAAAAAAAGGAGAAGTACTTCAACATAGATAAGAAATTTTCAAACAAGAAGTACACCAGTGAAGCCCATATAGGAATGGAGTGGGACTCAAATTAAGAGAGTTCTGATTAGGATGATGAAGGAATAGCTACATTTGCCATCAAAAAATCTTCATCAAGCAAATCTCTCTTCACCAATCTCAAGAATAACAAGAGCACTACTCATACATGCTTAATGGCAAAGAAGGGCAAGCGAAAGATAAAAATCAAATCCAACCTCCCTCATAAATATGTTAGTAGTGATGAGGAAATGGATAATGATAGTGAAGATGAGTTTTTTACTCAAAGGCTTAAGTAAAAGTGCAATAACTAAAATTAAGATGCTCATGAATCAAACAGTTGAGAGGGATGAGATTCTTGAGAATCAAGAGAACTTGCTCATCCTTGAAAAAGAGAGAAATCTTGAGCTTGAGAATCTCTTAGCACTAGAAAAGAAAAAGAATGAAGAGTTGGACCAATAACTTGCTTCAAGCAAGAAGACTTGTACTCCCTTTGTCCCACAAAAAGTCTATTTCTAGGTTTGTTTGACTGTGCTTTGTTCTTCACTTTGATCAATGATTTTTTAAAACTTGATAAACTTTATGAACACATAAATTACATATTATGAAAATATTTTTCATGATGAATTTAAAGATATAAATTTTATATTATTAAAGTTTATCAAATTTATATAAATTCTTAGTCAAATAGAAGAAAGAAACACAGTCAACCAAACTTAGAAATACACTTTTTATAAGACAGAGGTAGTATAAGTCTTGAGAGTTCAAGTGGTGCTCTTCAAGGGAACTATGATGCCTTGAAAAAGACTCATAAAGACCTTGAAGTGCAATTTGATACTCTTCGGTCTAACTCTATACCTAAAGTTGCACCTAACTCAACTAAAGCATCCACGAGTAAACATTGTGCTAGATGTAAGAATATTGATCTTGAAGCTTGTGCTACTAATGTTAAGTTGATTCATGGCTTGAAAGATCAAGTGAAAACTTTGAAAAGGCAAGTTCAACAAAGAAAGGAAGAACTTGATGGTTAGAAGGTTGAATATGCAAGAAGTGCATATTTGAACACAATGCGCCCTCATGTGAATGATGGTATTGGCTATGTACATGGTGGAAAACAAAATGCAAGAGACTTGAAGAATGGCCAAGAATTTCCAAAATTCACAACAGAGAGAAGCTACCAAAAGAAGCAAGTCAAGAGCAAAGTCACTAATGATCTTCCTATGTCTCATGATTATCATGCTAATGCTTCTCATAACTTGTCCATGCTATTTTAAACCTTTGATGCATCATATGTACTCATGAAAAACAAGCATAGTAGAGTTATTGCTAAGTATGTTGGGCCACACAACAAGAACTCAAAAGCTTGTATGTGGGTGCCCAAATCTCTTGTGGCTAATGTGAAAGGACCCAAACAAATTTGAGTACCTAAAACCAAGGCTTAACTTGTTTTTGTAGATGTACTCCTCTGGTGGAACGAGTTGGGTGCTAGATAGTGGATGCACCAATCATATGACCTGAGAGAAGAGGATGTTCACCTCTTATCAAGAAATTGAGGATTCAATGGAGAGCATCACCTTTGGTGACAACGGTCAAAGAAAAGTTTGTGGTTATGGTAAAATTTCTATCACAACCGAGCATTCAATTTCTAATGTATTGCTTGTTGATTTCTTGAACTATAATTTGTTGTCCGTCTCACAACTTTGTGAGATAGGTTATAATTGTTTGTTCACTAATAATGGTGTGATGGTATTTAGAAAGAGGGATGACTCAATTGCTTTTAAAGGTGTATTAAAGGGAAAGCTCTATCTCGTTGATTTTTCAATGGATATGGCTCAACTTGACATATGTTTAATTGCAAAGTTCAATATGGGTTGGTTGTGGCATCGAAGATTAGCTTATGTTGGAATGAGGAATCTTAGTAAGCTACTAAAAGGTGGTCACATCTTAGGACTAACCAATGTTGTGTTTGAGAAAGATAAGCCTTGTGGATCATGTCAAGTCGGAAAACAAGTTGGAGCGCCGCATCCCACCAAGAATATCGTGACAACAACAGAGCCATTGGAATTGCTTCATATGGATCTCTTTGGTCCAACTGCCTACATAAGCATTGACGGTAACAAGTATGGTCTTGTAATTGTTGATGATTATTCTTATTTCACTTGGGTGTTCTTTTTGCATGATAAGAGCGAAACTCAAAGAGAGCTCGAGAAGTTCTTGAGAAGAGGTCAAAATGAATTTGGCTTGAGAATCAAGAAGATAAGGAGTGACAATGGAAACGAATTCAAGAACACTCAAATGGAGGAGTATCTTGATGAAGAAGGCATCAAGCATGAGTTTTCGGCACCTTAGTCCCCTCAACAAAATAGAGTTGCCGAAAAAAAGAACCGCACACTCATAGAGATGGCAAGAACCATGCTTGATGAATACAAGACCTCCGATCGCTTTTGGGCCGAAGCGGTGAACATGGCGTGTCATGCAACAAACCAGCTCTATCTTCATCGCATCTTGAAGAAGACCCCTACGAGCTTCTTACCAGTAACAAACCAAACGCCTCTTACTTTCATGTTTTTAGAAGCAAGTGCTATATTCTCAACAAGAAACACAAGAAACAAGAAACTCAAACTCTCATGCCTATCGTGTCTTTAACAAAAACTCTAGTTTAAGTTAAAGTCACGTGTGATGTGGTATTTGATGAGACTAATGGCTCTCAAGTAGAGCAAGTTGATCTTGATATTTTAGATGATGAAGAAGCTCCATGTGATGCATTGAGAAGAATGGCAATAGGTGATGTGCGACCATGTGATCCAAAAGATATCCAAGATGATCCATCCTCCAATGTAGCATCTCCTCCAACACAAGATGAAGCTCAATAAGAAGAAGAAGGCAATAATCAAGGGGGAGATGATGAAGAAGATCAAGAAGAACCAAGACCCCAAGTGCCACACCCAAGAGTCCATCAAAGTGTTCAAAGAGACCACTCCGTATTTTTGTTGATATTGAAAAAGGGTAACTACTAGATCACGAGTCGCTACCTTTTGTGAACATTACTCTTTTGTTTCCTCTTTGGAACCATTCAAGGTAGAAGACGCACTTCGTGATCTGGATTGGGTGATGGCCATGGAAGAAGAGTTGAATAACTTCAAGCGGAATGAAGTTTGCTCCTTGGTGGAACGGCCAAGTCAAAATATTGTGGGCACCAAATGGGTGTTCCGCAACAAACAAGATGAGCATGGGGTTGTGATTGGCAAAAGGTTATTCACAAGTTGAAGGTTTGGATTTTGATGAAACCTTTGCCCTCGTAGCTAGGCTTAAATCAATTCGTATATTTTTTTGTCTATGCTACTCACCATGATTTCAAGCTATATCAAATGGACGTGAAAAGTGCATTCCTCGACGGGCCAATCAAAGAAGAGATGTATGTGGAGCAACCACCGGAATTTGAAGATGAAGAGTATCCTAACCATATCCATAAACTCCATAAGGCGCTCTATGGGCATAAGAAAGCTTATAGAGCATGGTATGAATGCCTTAGAGATTTTCTCATTGAAAGTGGTTTTAAAATTGAAAAAGCCAATTTCACCCTCTTCACAAAAAGAGTTGACAATGATTTATTTGTGTGCCAAATATATGTTGATGACATAATATTTGGTTCTACTAACAAACTTTTTGTGATGAGTTTAGCAAGACCATGACAGAAAGGTTCAAGATGTCCATGATGGGGGAGTAGACATTCTTCCTCGGCTTTCAAGTGAAACAACTCAAGGAAGAAACTTTCATATGTCAAACCAAATACACCCATGACATTCAAAAGAAGTTCAACATGGCGAATGCTAAACCTATCAAGACCCCCATTAGAACAAATGGCCATCTTGATCTTGACTTCGGTGGAAAAGCAGTGGATTAAAAGGTATATCGTTCCACGATTGAATTCTTGCTTTATCTTTGTGCATATAGGCCCGATATCATGCTTAGTATGTGTATGTGTGCAAGATTTCAATCTGCTACAAAAGAGTGCCATTTAAGGGCTGTTAAGAGAATTTTACGATATTTAGTTCACACACCAAACCTAGGGCTTTGGTATCCAAAGAGTTCCACTTTTAATCTCATTGGATATTCTGATGTGGATTATGCCGGATGCAAAGTAGATAAGAAGAGCACATCGGGAACTTGCCAATTTTTAGGAAGATCCCTTATATCATGGTCCTCCAAGAAACAAAACTCTGTTGCTTTATTCACCGACGAAGCTGAGTACATAGTTGCGGGTAGCTGTTGTGCCCAATTGCTATGGATGAGGCAAACCTTTAAGGACTTTGGTTACTTTGAGAACAAAGTTCCTCTCCTATGTGACAATGAGAATGCCATCAAAATTGCTAATAATTCTTGTGATCATAATCGCACAAAGCACATAGACATCCGGCACCACTTTTTGAGAGACCATTCACTAAAGGGGGATATATAGATATTCCATGTACCTACCAAAGAGAAATTAGCCGATATTTTCACCAAGCCTCTAGATGAGAAGCACTTTTGTGAGCTTAGAAGTGAGCTTAATATCATAGATTCTCGAAATGTGTCTTGAAGTAATGCACATCTAATTGTTGTTTTTTACTTGCTTATGAAACAAAGGAACTTATGAAAATATTGCGTGATTTTCTCGTTCTTGATCTTAGTACTAACTTTATTGTAAAGTGATCATAGGTTTGATTGTTGATTGCCGCTGATCACTATATGACAAAGTACTTATATGTCCATCTAATATAAAAGCGTATCTTTGCAAAAATTCTAAGATTTCTTTGAAAATCTGCTCTTGTCCATAAAGTCCTTACTGGACTGTCCGGCACTTTGCCGGACTGTCCGGTGGTTCTAGTGGCCGAACCTGAGAGTGGCCGAAGACTCCGGCACTTTGCTGGAGTGGCCGGTGGCCTAAAGGTATTTAAACTCTGTGGGCCCCACATTCAAGGTTCATCTCTCCATTCGACTCCAACAGCCACCGATGCCTCTCTCTCACCCAAAATCGCCACCCTCCTCAAATCTTCAGATCGGCCCAAGTCTTCGCATGGGATTCACATCCAAGACTCCTTGAGGCTTCCTCTTGCATTCCTCGGCGATTTCCTCTTCGGATCGAAGCTAAAAAGAGGTATTTCATTCAAAAACCTCATTTTTCGGTCTCTCTCCATAGGCCATTTTAGGGGATTTCCTTTGGTGAATCATCTCCTCTTGATGCTTCCATGTGATGCCGAAAGTTTGAATGCAATGCGTCGGATGGTTTGAGAGATCCCTTGGATTCTTGGCAAGAACACGGGCACCGAAGTGTCCGACAACACGCCGGAGTGTCCTGCGGACCGGAGTGTCTGGCACATAACTGGATACTCCGGTGACCAGACTGTCCGACATGTTACCAGAGGCTCCGGTGCAGCAGAGTTCTTCTGCATTCCTTTCGTTTCCTTTTTTCCTATCTTGTCATTGCTCTTAGTGGTTCCTTTGCACTCTTGTAGACAGATGGGTCGTGAAAGGAGAGCTCAATCGCAAGAAGAGCCGGAGATCGAAAGTGAGCAAGAGGAGGAGCGCCCCTAGCGCAAGCGCAAGGTGGCGGCCTCTAAGAAGTGATCTGAATCAAGACCAAGGGCACAAGGTCCTGTGATTCGAGAGGTTGCCCCCGGCACCACAACGCCATCTAGGAGGAGCACCGGAGGTGGTAATGGAAAGGGCATGGGGGTAGCAAGTGGACAAGGGAGTGCATTTGAGGATCCATTTGCTCCCCGTCCATTGAGTGGCAGAATCCACTATACCATCACAAGGCCCCAGTATGGAAACCAGCAGCTCTTTTAGACTCCCAAGAAGCCCATCAACTACACCAAGGGCACACATGACTTTACGGGCATTCGATATTCAGATCATTATGTATATGAGCGACAGTCCAGATGTGCTGATCATAGGTTTCACAACCTTTTCCAGATGGATTGGTAAGCTCAGAGATTATGGACAAGAAGGTCCAAAGTACTCCAATGAAGTGGATTGATTGGAGCTACATGAATGCAACCCAGGGCGCCACCTTTGATCAGATTGTTGATATATGTGAGCGGAGGGGTTGAAAGGCAACAATGGCTTCAACAAGATTGGTGTGATGAAATCACTGCCTAGTTCGACTCGACTCTTTGGATTGAGAGGAGTGGAGAGGACCCGATTCTCCATTGGGCACTTGAGGGCAACAAGTACCAAGTCACCTACTCTCAGTTTGCTGCTATTCTTGGGTTTGATGCGGATGACTTTGGGAGACACAAGATCCATTCGGAGCGAGTTCTTTAAGATGGAGAGATTGCCTTCCTCTATGTTCAGAGATATGGACCCGTCAGTCTTGGCAAGGTGCACGGAATGACTCACTACTTCAAGTACCTCAACTCTCTATTCCGTGTCACCTTGTGCCCTCGTTCTGGACATTCCTTGAGTGCGATGCAAATGGCCAGGAACTTACTTTATTGGATGCAAGACATTGAGGCCACTCAAGAGGGATTCAGTGTATTTGATTTCATCTTCCAGGAGATCCTCATCACCTCCACTACACCTATCTAGAGCTGCAGCTATGCTTCATATATCATATATATGATCCACCAGGTGACTGGTCGTTACCTTCATTGTGAGATGAAGCACACCATATCGCATCCGGGTCACTGCCAAATCTATTGGATCATCTTCTCAAGTAGTAGCTCCCTCTTCCTGTCGAGGTACTCCTCACCATGATCCTTCTTCTCATGGTCCTTCTCACGGTACTTCAAAGAAGTATCGTAAGTCTTCCTCCTCATCCTTCATTGCACGGGCTCTCAAAACTGTTTTTAGTGTTTGTACTCACAACGCTACGGAGATAAGAGAGCATCGCCGAGAGACCCGTGAGCAGTTTGCAACTCTAGGGTCAACACAAGATCGGATTGGCTCTCATCTTATCATGAATCTTTCTCCTCTTCTTGAGTATTTGGACTTCCCTCCACCTCCTATCTTTGATAACTCTTGCGATCCTCTTGTATATGCTCAATGCTTGGCTCAAGAGCATGAGCAAGAAGGTGGAGATGATGATAGTGAAGAAGAAGGAGAAGAAGATGCTGCCGCACCGAAGGTGAGAGTGAAGGAGAAGAAGAGGGAGAAGGTGATGAAGAAGAAGATGATGAGGGCAATGATGCCACTCCTTGATCTTATACTCTTTGCATTCTTTTCTCCTTTTTGGTGATGTGATGCCAAAGGGGGAGAAGAAATCTATCTATCTTCCGCTTATATTGTTGTATGATGGACATATAAGACTCTGTGTGTGATTGTTAGTGTTTGTAAGACTATTTGAGACTATTTGTGGCTTGTAATAACTTTGGCTTGTGAGATTTGGTTATATTATGTTGCTATCTATCTTCTTATACTTGTTGTGTGGATATTGTTATCATTTGCATCTCACTTATTGTGTCCACTCACATGTTGCACCGCACGGATGCTTGGATATAGGGGGAGCTCTTATATTTTTTTTTCCTTCAAATATGTGCATTTTAAATTTTAAAGCCAAAACAAGGAATTCAAATCCATGCACACATTTAGGGGGAGCTACCTATATCATAAGCATCCAAAATCATTGATTATATCTCTTTTTAAGCCTTAAATGGGTTGTCATCAATCACCAAAAAGGAGGAGATTGAAAGTGGATCTAGGCTCCTTAGTGAGTTTTGGTAGATGATGACGAGCCATTCAAGAAACTAATGACTTTTGTTAAGTGCATTGACAGCGCGAAAGATTAAAAAAAAAGAATGATAAAGGAGAAGGAAGACCCCCTCCCCAATTTCTTTGGATGATCTTATGGAGCCTATTCTCATGGAAGAACTTTAGTTTTATCTTTTCTTGAGTCGAGGTATGCCGTACTATCAAAGGGACACAAATTAGAGTCTCAAAAGTGTCGAAAATGCTCAATCCCAATTCTGTCCAGAGATTCATTACCAGAGTATCCGGCACATTGCCGGAGTCTCCAGTAAGGCGTATAGCCCAAACCTGAGAGAGCTTACTGAAATGTCCGGCAAAGTGCTAGAGACTCCAGTGGCCTAGCAACCTGCTTCTAAAGAAGGGTTGCCGGAGTTTCCGGCACAGTGCCGTAGACTGCGGTGCCTCCAGTTTCGCAACCTGAAAGGGCTTGCCGGAGTGTCCGGCATGTTGCCGAAGACTCCGGTGGACCGGAGTGTCCGGTCAGTGTATTTCCAGTCCAATGGCTACTTTTTAAAGCTCGGGTATTTATACCCCCTCAGCCCGCTTTGAGAGGGCTGGTGACTCAGACTTGAGCAAAACACTCTAGAGCTTCAAAAACACTCTTCCACTCCCTTTCAAAGCCTAAGCTTGCAAGGTTTGAGCTAGTGATTGTGAGAGAGCTTCATCCACTTCCATTGAGCATTTGAGGCACCGTCGAGCTTCGATTTGAGTTTGTTACTCTTGGAGCTTTTGCTCCTAGATGGCTAGGCATGCCCGGGAGCTCCCAACTTGTGTGGTGACGCCACAGGAAGTTTGTTCACCTTCCCGAAAGGACTTGCTAGTGAAGAATCCAACTTCACATTTGTGGTTGGTTGGGTGAGAGAAAGGATCGAGTGAGATCCGGTTTTTTGTGAACCTCTCAATGGAGATGTAGAGTTCCTTGTGAACTTGAACTTCGGTGAAAAATCGTGTCTCCTTGTGCTTGTTTCTTTCTTGCAGGTTCATATTGTTCTTGTGTTCATTCATTTAGATTTGAATTTGCTTCGATCTACTTGCCAACTACTTTCTAGCTTGTTATTTCACTTAGATCTGCTTGCTATATCATTATCTAGTATTTTGATTCAAGTGGAATTTGTTAGAACTTGTTTAGATTCAAAATGCATCATGTTTCCTTTATGACCGGAGTGTCCGGCAAGTTACTAGATAATCCGATGACCGGAGTGTTCGGTACATTTTGGGACAGTCCGGTGGTCTAATTGTTTGTTGAGTTTGAATCTCCAGTAATTATATTAGGTTGCCTATTTACCCCCCCTCTAGGCAACTTTTAGTCTTCACTCTTAGAGTGAAGCATACCTTAAAAGAGCATCGTTCCAGGAACGACGGGAGGGACTAAGTCACCGACAGGAATGGTCTAACGAGGATTAGGGGAAGGCACGTAAGATCAGAAACTATGTCGCTAGACATCATTCGGTGCATCTACTTATGTTTAGACGGCGAGCAACCCGATGGTGAAGTTGGTGATCTGGGAGGTGTAGCGGAGCAGGCGTTTGAGAGTATTGAACCTGCAACGCTAGGCAAGTATCCTACATATTTTAACCCCTTTTGGATAAGTCATGTAAATGGTTGTGCTTGAGTTGAATAATATGACTACATTAGTTTGGCATAATGCAAGCTTGTTGATATCCTATTTGGTGCATTACCTTCCTTGTTTTTATTATCACCCTACCTTGTTGATGAGTGGTTAAGTTCAAAAGTGGATTTTATCATCATTGCTTAGTGTGGCTTCAACTTAAATGGTAGAAGTTAAACGGTGGAAGGCACCATTGTTTGCTTGACATAGGTAGTTAATTGCGAATAATTGACCAAAATATTTTATAATATGAATGTTGGATGTGGTTTGGCTTTGGGGGTATTGGCCGATGAAATGTTCTGATTCTTTGGCTCTCTTCGTACTTCCACATGCCAATATAATGGTAAGATAAACCTTATTCTTTATTTAGTTGTGACCATTTGGCTTGCCAAGTTGGGGGTTGTTGACCCAAACTTTGTTCAAACAGTCAGGGCATATTTGGAAGGGTCACACCGAATTACTGCTTACTTCCAACGGGTAATTTCCTTAGTTGTGCTCTAGTTAATGTTGAAATATGTGAGTTTGAAACCCTTACATGTTCCTTGTTGTTGATATAGGAGTGTTATCCATATAATTTCACTTATGTTTAAAGTTTACAATTTAATTATTCTACGTAGTTAATACTTTTATGCAAATTATCACCCATGGCTTCTTCTTATCCAATGCCATGCATACTCCTTAAATATAGTTAGTGGTGTAAGTCATGATGAGTACCTTTGTACTCATGATGCGATTTGTTGAGTTTTGCAGGTGATAAAGAGTTTGCGTATGGGTACTTCTATCCCACCGGAAATGGTGATGGAGAGTAGTAGGTGGTGCTTAGGGTTGGCCACCAAGGTCTTTTGGTTTATCATTCTGTTGCGTAGTACTCTTGAACAAGGGCCATACGCTCATCTAGTTATGCTATTGTTTATGGTGCTGATCTTTGAAGTCATGTTGAGCTCAAACATTTATTTTGTTGTATGTATATAAGTTGAACAGCTTGTTATACAACTTTGAAATTTGCTCTCTACACATGTCTTGTAATGACGGTGGTCACAAATATAGCTTAGCGATATGCATATTGATCTTGGGTATAGATATGCATATTGGAGCATACTGGAATTATATTCATAAGGATCGAATATCTTGAGTTGGCAGCTCGAAATGAGCCTTGATACATGATGTGTCTGATGGTCTTCATCTCGTGGTAGCCAAAGTATTTGGTCATAGTGTATATAATTTAGGAGGTTCCTCCACAGCAGCTCTCCTATGTTCTCCTTGAAAGAAAAGTTGTCAAATGTCACCCTTTTTAGGGCAGCTCTAACGTTGCTTCTAAATGGGTGCCAAAGAGGAGGGTGCTAGCTTAGCACGGTGGTATACATTCCCTTTTTTGGGCAGCTCTAGCGTTGCTTTTAAGCGGGTACCAAACAGGAGGGTGCTAGCTTAGCACCGATGCTATACATTGGATCATTGGTGCTAGCTTAGCTAAATTCAAGTACTAGATGCAATTAATAAAATATTATTTTTGATTGTACTGTAGCATAACAACAAAGAAAGAAATTGACATGTTTGTTAGTGGGACATGCTTTAAAACATTTATAGGTGCTATACACAGAGAAATCATTGCTAGCCAAGCTTCTTTGACATGGCATTGGACTTTCACCTCCTCCCCATTATACATTGGAGCTGCCCTTAGCAAATGACTAACTTCATAAGATTTTGTTCGAAGATGCTGGATACATGACAGTATAACTGATGCTTTTTTCTTCCTCGCCAACCAAAGGAACCACTTCTAAGTAATCCAAGCATGATTCGATGGTTGACACAGGCATGGAAACAAGGAAAATCAACAAAATGAAATTTGCCCCTTTCAAATTATCAACATGACTTAAGGAGTAGAAATTGTATGAGCTGCTTGTTACTAAAAGTACCAGTACTACTGAGTAGTCTATCACAAGCATTAAAATTTGGAACCTGTAGCAGGCATCATGTGGTATGTAGTTGCAGTTTTCCTAGATCATTTACTTTGAAACATGAACAATAAAACAAAAACACAAGAATTTACTGGGTCAGACTTAGCATTTTGTATATCTACATGATGTGAAGACCATGAGGACATTCGCTTGAGCAGCTTACTCTTCACCTCGTTGCAGTACATTAGCCCTATGGTCTTATGTAGATCTCAGAGTCATCACAATCATGGATCTCCATGCAAGGTGGTGTACAGATGAAGTCATCGTTTCTTGATGAAAAAGATGTTGCTTTGGCACGGTCTCCATGTAAAACAATTTAAAAATAGCATAATTATATAATAGTGGTGCAACAATGTTGGAAGTGTTATTTTCACAAAGCACATGTCGAAAGTGCCATTTAGCGAAGCCCATAGTGCTACAATAGCGGGAAAATGCTACCCTATGCTTCCTCTGCCACTGCCCAGCTCCCCTGTTCATTAGCAACCGCTGGTTCATGCGTCGTCTACACTTCGAACTTTGGGCATAGGGGCGGCAGAGCAAGGTGGATGAGCCTGAGGCGAGGTGGCACTGGGGCGGCGCTGAGCTATGACTGGCTGAGACAGGTGGGTACCATCCATGCTAGAGAGGGGCAGAGGCAGCTATATAGGATGGGGTCGCATCAGGTTGGTTGGGGCGAGGGTTGCGTAAGGGCCACCGGAGTGGGGCAGCTGAAGAAAGTGGATTGTGCAGGGGGAGTCGTGATAGAGTAGAAGGCGACGGCATTGAGATGGGAGCTGCTATGCGAGGTGGAGATGGGCTAGTGCGTGGCAACCATTTAATGTAGATCGAGCCGTCATCACCATAAGCTCTGCCTTTTAAAGGTGAAATAAATCCTATTTTCTTCTCTAAACTACCAAGGTCTGTGTAGTTTCAGTCCCTCGGATATAAACCGGGTAGCATGAATTCAATACTATTTGTTTTTCCTCTTTGTTGGCTTTCGATGGTGGTTTCACCATATCTATAGTGGTTTTACTATTAAATAAAAAATTTGTGCAAGATCTAATTCTAGGTGGTGCATATATTTTTTTCATAATTTGATGTTAATCACTATGATTTGCTTTGGACCCAGGTCCACTGCAGTCAAGGAAGCTAATGTAGCTTCGCCCATGAGCACAGTGGCATGTGGCGGGGGGAACATGGCTAGCTGGGTGGCACACGCATTTTAGGTGAAAGTGGCGGGAGGCTTCAGCGAGCGAGGAGGCGGTAGCAGCCACGTCTGAGGCCTGCTTTCGAATCTACTCCACCGAGAGATAGTCCCCTTTCACGGTCGTGGAGTCACCCCTAGAGACTGCGAGCGCGACAGTGATGAGTAGAAGGGCCAAATGGAACATATTCGATTTACTGACCCTCCTGGTGGTGCCACATGAGATATATTCATGGTACGGTCAATCAAGTTAATCCGTGTCATGTTAGCTGAAACCACCATTGATAGCCGTCGAGGAGGAAAATCGAACATTTTCAACAGTTCAGTATTGTGGTACCCAATTTTGTAATCAAGAGATAAACATTCACTGCCATAATAGTTCATGGATAAAATATGACTTCAGAGCTGTACTTAGTGATACTAGCACCGATGCCCGTGCTAACGCTACGATCGAAGAAAAAATATTAAATTAAGAAAATAATATATTAAAATTAAAATTAGAAGTTTCTCATTATTCATCACCATAATAAAAGATTAAAGTTTACATACACCATATCTAAAACTTGATGCGCTTTAAAATTTTCTGAACAAATATAGCTATATTTTCTTTACACTCGTTATCTTGGTACTTCAATAACTGTAGCAGAAATTTAAGCCTGAGTATATTCTCATCCTGCATATGTATCAATATGCATCATGATCAAATCAATGCACCTATTTTAATATTATTATGCTAAAAATAGTAAAGAAAAATACTCACGGTAGGGATTTGATTGACTAATGTTTTTCCATCCCAACCATATATGAAGTTCATAATCAAATAGCCAGTCAGACACCTAGAAAAAATAAAAATTTAGTAAATGCATGTAGGACAATTAATGTTGAATACTACCACAACCATATATTAATCACAGGTTGTAAGAGAGATACCAGTCTTCTATTTTTGGAACACATGATGACAATAATCGGCGCCATACATAGATATCATCATCCCACGCAGGGTTGGTTTTTCCCATGGCAAGGTGCAAATTATTCACAACATAATGTAATTTGTGACTATAGTAAAGAGTTGGATTAAGGCCATGAAAGCAGCTGGGTACATGCTCCGGGTCCAGTATAGTAATAGACCTAGCCTTTAGGTCAATTGTGAAAAGTATAAAATGGCCATAATAGGAGTGTGACAATAGAATCTGTAATTATTTTTTTCATGTAACTGACAAACTTCGTGTAATCATAATTCATAAAATAATTAAAAAAACCTAAAAAACATGTAGCATCTTACAATTGTAGATTGTGAGACGATATATGGTAATTCAGTCCAACATTCAAATAATGTTCCCAATTGTTTGGCATTAGGCTTGGGACGATGAACGCTGGACAAAATCGGAGATATTGTGCTACCTCAAATAAAATATATTTAATTATTAACATGAGACATAAAGTACATTTGTTCATTAATTATGAATATCAAACAAATAAAACAATAAAGTATAAAATCTATTGCACTTACACAAAATTGCAGGTTCAGAAAATGAAATTTATTGTCAAAGGTATCATTATACCACAAAATCTCATCACTGCATGCCTCGAACCGCCAAGTTGAAGCAATCAATATCCATTGGCATACGGATATTCAAAATTTGTTGAAGTGTTTTCGGACTTAAAGAAATAGAATTAGGACCAGGGCTCTGAACCCATTCATTTCTACAGAGACCAGAATGATGATTATTGTTTGTCAAATTAAAATTCATGATAAATATGTACTGGTATAATTGTAATTGGAAATAATAACTTACTCTATGGCCAATGGATTATCTATTGACATGATATACATGTAAAGCGCATCCAATAACTCTTGTGTGCTTATCACAGATTTTCCAGGAGAAACAACACATTGTGCAGCAATTGACATGCGTGTCGTCTTGCACAACTTGTGTGGAATATCAATTATCTCAATGTCACTTGTACTTTCTTTAGATTCATCAGTTTGGAGTGGATGTTTGTTTACATGCTTCAAGTTTAATCTTGAGGTATATAATATCACAGCTAGCTTAAATCTGAAATTCATTATATCTTCTTGCAAAGGTGAATTACATTACATATATTATAAATTGGTTCATAAATGTACTCGTACTGTAAAAAGGCATTGTGATTATATAGTACTAATAATTTGTGAATATACCTGAGTCACACTACCGGATAGCTGAGAGCCCGTCCAATACTCCATATAGTTTATCATCCACAAACCACATGTTGACCTATAGACATGATGATATAATTTTGTTGGAAAAGAAATGTATAGAAATTAGAAAATAAAATATATGGAGTATATATGTCAACAATTTCTAATTTTCTAATTTATAAGCTACACCCATCTTCTTGCATTGGTTGTTGAAAAATCTCTCTAATAGGCCAGCTTGCAATGGTCAGGTCGTGCCATTTCTCTTGATTCAACTTTTTATGTTCTAATGCAATTTTTATTTGCCTCTGAAGTCCAATTAGCTGTCCGCATAGTCAAATCATAAATCACCATAAATAAATAAATAATGAATAATGAATTTGAATATGATATAAAGGAATAGTAATTTAATATTATAACAGGTACGTATAATAAATACTAGCAGTTTTAAGTAGGTCTGAGCGATCCATTGTCCCCAACGAATCGAGCACCTGTACTTCTGATTTTGAGGCATTAACAACTGCCTAGGCACCAGTGGAACTCTTTTATGTTAATTGGAAAGAATACCTGCAGAAATCAGTACCACTAGTAAATTAGGAGATGAGCATGGAGATATGTAGCATCCTTCAAAGTATAAGGATCGTGAAGTTTCATAATCCTATAAATAGATATAGACAGATGTGGGAAGCAATACATTTACCATGTCATGCTCTAAATAATTATCCACCCTTGTTTGGATGGCATCACCGTTATAGCTTATTTTATCAACTGAAATTTCACCATCGTGCTTCAGAATGCTTGTGACCCATGTATTTTCCAGGAAGACCTTTCCACCATCTCTATGGATCAGATGTTGTTCAACACGGATACAGTGGATATATGCACTAATAACCTGAAGTAGATGAAGTAGTTTATATTACAAGGAAGTATCTTACTAACCATACATATTTTCATAAATATATATGTATGTGTTAATCTACATGATGATGTAAATATACTTATATCGCCATTCAGTTTAGTATTATGACGAAAAAGGCAATCCATATGCAGTCTTTCCACAAATGCACCACTAATGTTGACCAATATTTTATCTTTATTTTCTGCTAGCATTTCCCCAATGATCTCAATGTTTTCATTCGTGCAAATGTAATCTACAATGCATATGTATATGAATAAATAATATTATAATTAAATACATTCACGTGTTTATGTATCAAATAACTATCCATGAAAAATAGGAAATGAGTATACCTTCCCATGTAACCTTTTGTACATGTGCCTTTTTAGGTTTATTGTGTTGAGAAGACCTAAAGTTTTCTATATCGGCTTCACTTGACAAGATTGTTTCAGAACACCGTTGTTTCTTTAACTTTGACGGGTTATCAATCGAGGTTTCATCCTGCAAGACCGAAAAAATTAGATATTAAATGTGATGCCAAGAAAGTGATGTCTAAATTATATATTAAAAATGAAACGATTACCTCTATATCTCGATCCTGCGGCATCGAGCCAAGGGTGACCTGCCAATGCCAATGGGTTCACTCGCATGTTTTTCCTCCAAACCCTCATCGACCATGATTTTCACATCATCTACAGATACAACAGTTTAGCTATAAATATGTATAGTTAATTATACTACAATAAGGGACAAATTCTAGAGAGGTTTATGTGTTACCATGGTACATATCGTGTGCTTTATCCACTTCCTCAGAGGTCTCGGAACACAGACTTAGCAATTCATCTAATTTGGATGCGCTGTGGATTAAGGTTTCATCCTTCATGATTAAAAAAGTGGAAACATGATCAACTATAATACAAACTATCGCGCGATATGTTATTTAACCTTTAATAAATGTCCACAAGAATTACCTCTATATCACAATCGCTGCCATGTCCAGTTTGGGATGACCTATGACCTTCATTGACAACGACATCAGATCCACTTGCGAATTTTTCCTCCAAGGCCTCAACGACCATGGCTTTCACATCATCTGCATATACACAATTTTAGTTCTGCAATAGTATATTTAATTTAATCATATATAACAACTAATCTATCACTACTCCTTAAAAAGAACAGCATCAATGCATTCACAGGACATGACCTTGGTTGGCAGTAACACAAAGACATGGCAACTTCATATCCGCAGGGTGACATAGGACCACTGTTGCCAACATTGTTGGGTTGAGTTGCAGGAGATGGAAGTGATACAAGTTCCGTGAACGTAGCAATCGTCCCTATGCAGCCCATCACTTGTCTCTTTATCTTCAGGATCATTATTTGTTATTTCCTGGGTGCATGTTGTTTGCAATGTTGTCTCATCTGCAGTTACGCTGTATGAAGCTTGGCCTAACAAATAAATAAAACAAGCATCATTAGTGTTGTGATATCTATCTACATAATAATACATGATAACTACAAAATTACCAAGAACAGTTGTATTTCGGTTTGCGCTTCCACAATCGGCTGGGTCCATAATAGTACACTTCATAGGTGACATTTGATTGTTGGTAAATAGCAACTTTTCACTGAAGAATTCAACATGGCGCGTAATACTTTTATGTGTTGCTGAGATTGGACTATCAATGTTCGACTCATCTTCTACAAAATAGAAAATAGTAATCCTAAATATACAACTGTAACTGTAATTATTAAGAAATAATTAAGCATCGTGAGAATTTATTTGCTTACGATTATAAACCGGGTAGCACGAATTGAATACTATTTGTTTTTTCCTCCTTGTTGGCTTTCGATGGTGGTTTCACCATACCTATAGTGGTTTTACTATTAAACAAAAAATTTGTGCAAGATCTAATTCTAGGTGGTGCATATATTTTTCATAATTTGATGCTAATCACTATGATTTGCTTTGGACCCTGGTCCACTACACTCAGGGAAGCTAATGTAGCTTCGCCCATGAGCACGGTGGCATGTGGCGGGGGGAACATGGCTAGCTGGGTGGCACACGCATTTTAGGTGAAAGCGGCGGGAGGCTCCCGAGGAGGTGGTAGCAGCCGTGTCTGAGGCCTGCTTTCGAATCTACTCCACCAAGAGGTAGTTCCCTTTCACAGTTGTGGAATCACCCCTAGAGAGTGCGAGCACGACAGTGACGAGTAGAAGGGACAAATAGAACATATTCGATTTACTGACCCTCCTGGTGGTGCCACATCAGATATGTTCAAGGTACGATCAACTAAGTTAATCCGTATAAGGTCAGCTGAAACCAACGTTGATAGCTGTCAAGGAGGAAAATCAAACATTTTAAACAGTTCAGTATTGTGGTATCCAATTTTGTAATCAAGAGATAAACATTCACTGCCATGATAGTTCAGGAGTAAAATATGACTTCAAAACTGTACTTAGTGATAGTATAGATAACACTTGTTTGGGCCTGACCTGGTATAAGATGGCCCTTAACTGGGCTTTATCCTCCAAAGAATGGACACATCTCCACCGTCGGAGTGGCCGCCTTCCATATTTAACGCGAGTCCCTAGGGTTTCGCTCGGCTCTTCCCGCGAGACCAAACGGAAACAGCGGCGGGCCGGCGGCGCAGGAGGACGAGGGGAGCAGGAGTCGGGGCAGGAGCCGAGTCAAGCCTACGCCGCCACCATGGGTGAGCTCCGTCTGTTCTCCGCAACTTCTCTAGTGGCTTGTGCTGGTCTCGCGCCTTAGTGGATGTTTCTGGTGCTAATGGCGGCTGCCGTGGTTGTGCAGGTATCTCGCGTGACTCGATGCACAAGCGCCGGGCCACCGGTGGCAAGCAGAAGGCGTGGAGGAAGAAGCGAAAGTAAGGGCTCTTTTGTGTCCTCTTGTATCACTTAGATTCCTGTAGATATACTGCGTAGTGCTGCGTGTAGATAAGACGAGTAATAAATTTAGATCGGTGGTTAAGGTGTAGATATTTCTGCATTACGAACTCCCATGAAATTATTGTGTGGATGCAACTGTGTTAATGCTCTGAGTTCAAGGATTCTTGTTCTAGATGATCACCAGTTGTCTGCATTTCATGCTTTTAGTGTCCCCTTACCGTTCATTGTTCTTTTTGGTCCTGCATTATCAGCTGTGTCAATTCAACAACAAAGCTTCTGGCAATTCTGTAGTTGAAATTTGAAATCTATTTTTTATTTTTTTAAGTCCACTAATCTTGGGAAGAGTCTATGAAGAGAGATTTTAAGGATTGAGATATCGCCAAGGAGTTAGCCTTGATAAGAGTTCGTGGAGGCTAGCAATCCACGTGCTTGAATCTTGGTTACCGGTTGTTGCTCCTTTTTGGTTGTCTCTTGGGGTTTCATCTCTAGCCTACCCCAACTTGTTTGGGACTAAAGGCTTTGTTGTTGTTGTTGTGTAAGTCCGCTAATCTTCAACTTATGGTCGTTCATCTGTTTGGCTATTGCAGTGCATTTCTGCTATGTGCTTGATGAGACAGGACTGTGTTTGGGATAGTCAGGTTTTTAAAGCACGAACAAAATTTCATCAATTCTTTGTAGAAGCACTAGCTTAGGCCCTGTTTGGCACTTTTTTTGTTGCTTCAGCTCTGGCTTATAGAGGATCTTTCACACTGTAGCCATAAGCATTAGGAAAATGAACTATAAGCTGGGTAAGTCAGAGAAACTGGCTTATCTGGCTCATTTGAGCGGGATAAGCCTGAGGCATGCCAAGCGCCCCCATAGATTCGTTGTATATTTGGTTATGGTGAATATTTGGACTTTATTCATATGTTAATTCTGCCATTTATTTGTCTTGTAGGTATGAGCTTGGTCGTCAGCCTGCTAACACCAAACTGTCAAGCAACAAAACAGTCAGGAGGGTTCGTATCCGTGGAGGTAATGTGAAATGGAGGGCTCTCCGACTGGATACTGGCAACTACTCATGGGGAAGTGAGGCTGTTGCCCGCAAGACCCGTGTCCTTGATGTGGTCTACAATGCATCAAACAATGAGCTTGTAAGGACTCAGACCCTTGTGAAGAGTGCCATTGTGCAAGTTGATGCTGCCCCATTCAAGCAGTGGTACCTCACTCACTATGGTGTTGTAATCGGTAGGAAGAGGAAGACCCCTGCTGCCAAGAAGGTTGGTTCAGAGGTATTCATCTGCACATAGTTAATTGCTTATTTTAGTTGCAAGAAACGATTACCATCCTTTTCATAGAATTTTGGTTGAATTTAGCAACTCTGATCTGACTTGTGCACAAGTAAATATTGCTTATTCTGATGCTGCACGGCATCTGTACATTATATGGCAATCGACAGCATCCTTTTCTTACCACTGTTTGCATCCTTTTCTAACTACCATTTACATCCTTTTCTAAACACCGTTTGCTTGTTTTGACATCTTTTGTGTATTGTAGCATACCATGTGCTGTTATAAATTTGCTAGTAAGCACTTGTAGGTCTGGACACCTAAATTAATTTTAATGGCTTTTGGAGTTGACACATGCGTTTTGAACATCATGTGGGAGATATCCTGTGGTTCAATTAGGTTCCTTGGTTCTGATATTATTGTTTTGGTTCCCTTGCTGATGGTCATTTATGGTTTGATGTTAATTTATCCAGGGACAAGAGGTTGAGGCTGCTTCCGAGGAGACAAAGAAGAGCAACCATGTCCAGAGGAAACTTGAGAAGCGTCAGCAGGGGCGTACGCTTGACCCGCACATTGAAGAGCAATTTGGCAGTGGAAGGCTGTTGGCGTGCATTTCTTCCCGCCCTGGCCAGTGTGGCCGAGCTGATGGGTAAGAATAACTACTTTGTTTGCTTAGCATATGAATGTGGGTATGTCAGGAATCAATATTTGCTGAAGTGATGATTCAAAACTACCGGTCGGATGTTGTCACTGTTAATCATTTCATTGGCGTAGCTGCTGTCGTTTTATACCTTTTAACATCTTGCATGCGCAGATACATCCTTGAGGGTAAAGAGCTTGAGTTCTACATGAAGAAGCTCCAGAGGAAGAAGGGCAAGGGTGCCGCAGCTTAGAGCATTGGGTGTTCTACAGTGAAAGGGTGGCCTCAATTTTTATTCTACTCTGGATTTTGTTAGTAGTCTCAAGTCAGTCTATGTTATATATATTTTCAGACCTACTCCCTCTTTCCCAAATTATAAGTAACTTTAGCCTTCTCAAGTTTTTCTAAATTATAAGTTCTCACTTCCCGATACAACTCTCTCCTCAATACCTCGCCATCTCTATGTCTCTCTTCATTTTCAGAATATTCCACATTTTCTATTCTTCTTAATTCCCGTTCTTAATTCCTGTGCTTAGACCTAGAACGACTTAATGAGACTTAATGAGACGGATGGAGTAGTGAACACTGTTTTCAAAAAGGGTAACCTGTCAGAACTGAGAATTTTCACCTGCCTTGGGTTGTGTATTCTCGTGATGTGGGTTACATGTTACTACTTCTCTGACTTTATTATTACTGTTTTTTTTTTGTCGCTGATATGTGGTCTGCGGTAATGATGAATGACATGCTGCATTTTGTCTGTTATTGCCGATCTGTGATGCTGACTAACTAATGGTCCTATCACAAGTGCAATGACATAGGAGAAACTGATTTTGATTAGGCTTCATTTGTTTTTGTTTCCATTAGAGATTTTGAGATTCTGTTTCTAGTCGTGCTAGTGGAAATAAACAATTTAGATTTTGTTTTAGATTCTGCTAGCTAAGCTTCTAAAATTTAGAATCTCACAATCTATTCTTCCCCATTTTGTTACATATCAACACACAATCTCTACTTTACACTATCATAATTTATTTGTTTTTTCCAACTTTTGTATCATAGTTTTTGTATAGATTTTCACAATCCGATGGATTGCGATAATCCGTAGTGAAAAGGTTGTTAGGTCTTGTTCCGATGAATTGTTTTGCTACACTGGAGCTGAGCATGGGTTACAAAACTGACGAAAACAGCTTGGTTTTAAAAAATAAAAAATTGAAAAAATTGAAAATCAGTAATATAAACTGGTAAAATCCAGGGTAAGCTTGTGATGTTGATAAATTGGTAAAATTGAGGGGTAAGCTGGTGAAATCAGTGGGTTTTAAATTTTAAAAGTTCAAAACCGATGAACAAAACCGATCAGTTTAATGTAGCATTTTGGTCGACTTTCATTTAAATTTTGATTTTTATATTTATAGCTTTTTATGACTGATTGTCACAATATTTGCAGTTTTCGTCGTACTGGTATGGGTTGGTTTTTTTGGCTTAAACAGTAACTCAAAACCTATATCCGACGGAGTAGAGCTTTGATTCCAATGAGCCCATTGGATACCTCTCAACATTAGGTAATCACACAAAAAAATGAACCAAAATAGATAGAAATTATGTTTCAGCGGTCATGGAGAAGTTTTTGAAATCTGTCACATTTGAACTAGGAAAAACGGTGCCGAGATTAGTCACTAGTATACATAATCATAAGAACGACACATTCTCGATAATCATGGCCTCATTTGCTAAAATGTTGAGTCTCAAATGTTTATGCAATAAGCTAAACAATAGAGAAGAATAGCTAGTTTAATAGGAGAAGCCCCAACCCTGTTCTTGTGATTCAAGAGGATTTCTCTGTGAAATCTGCTTATTTGCTTGCGGTATAGAGGAGAGAGGGAAAAGGGCAGAGATGCATCAGAGCTGAATTTGGAGGAAGAAAGAGAAAGTACTACAGGGTTGTGAGTCGTGGAGAGATAAAAATCAGCATGTCTGGTCTTTCCCTGGAGATATACAACTGAAGATGTTTACATTGCTCCAGAGACGATCGATCATCACAAAGCAAGGCTAATGCAGGGGAGAAGGTGGTTCCTGGAAACGAGGTCTGCACACCAGTTCTTTCTGGGTTATTTGCATCCTACCATCACTTTAAAGTGAGTTTTCATCAATACCATCAGGTTAGTTGTTAAGCTATTGCTAAAATATTCCTTGTGCAGTGTAAACTTCCTTATTTGGACTACAATGATGCATTATGTTGAATAGTAAGGGCCTGTTTGGCATGGTTCGGGCTTATCGTGAGCTAAATAAGCTAATTTCCTGGTTTACGCGGCTTATAGTTTATTTTTATTCTAATTCATATAAATATATTTTAGTCAGAAAATATTAGAAAGTTTTTGCAACCCATATAAAACAAGCACTTCATCATGTTTGAGGTTTTCCATCACAAGACCTTATTTACATATCTAGACACAAGCACTGCCAAGCACATATACGGATGTCATTGGTTACTTTAGGCCTTTTCAGATCACAAGCACAAATGGTCTCTATAACCCCAAATCCATGTTTTTCAGTTCAATGGTGATGCACTGCCTTCGGATCCTTTGTCTCCCTCGCGACAGTTCTCTGGAGTTTCATCAACTTCAGAGTTTGGGGGGTTGACAATTCTTTGGGCAGCTGTGTTGCTTTCAGTAGAGCCCTGCATCTCAGAAGTACCATTGTCCATGGACTCTACTTCAGCAGCATTGTGATCACCATATGAGTTTGTGACACCACTTTCAGTAGCACTTTGTCCTCCAGTAGGGCCTAGATGTATGCAAACACACAAAATAAAACATCATTTATTTTCTTATGTGGGTGAATTGTGGCTTTTGAGCCATGATTAAGCATGCAATGCTGAACGTACAAAATGTAAATACTTGATAATCTAATTGTTATTTGATAAAGTAAAATAAACATTGCTAGACGCAATGTTTTCACCTTGCAAAAAGTGCTGAATTCTCTCCATCCTATCAGCATCACTTAGATCAAGATACTGCCATATGTTATGCATAGCAGATTCTTGCAAAGGTTTCTTCGCCACAAAACGTGCACCATGGACGACAGCTCTTGTGAATAAGCCCCAACTAGCCTCAGCAGACATCACTAAATTAAACAAAAACCATCAGCACAATCACTTGATAACAATTTAATTATATTATTCAAGAAAGGTACTTTGAGTGATCCATGCATGTATAAGAGCTAAAATAACATTTATATAAAATCATTACACTTACAAATCACTTGAATGTTTCTATGCATCTTTGTAGCAATGTCAAGGAACTGAAAACCTGACATCTGTTCCATGCTCACTGCTACAAATACAAAATCAACATCTTTGGCGTGATCCTTAAGAAAGTTGAGTGCGCTTCGGGAATTGGTGTTAACA
The DNA here is from genome assembly GCA_001602275.1 of Zoysia japonica. NCBI lineage: Eukaryota > Viridiplantae > Streptophyta > Magnoliopsida > Poales > Poaceae > Zoysia > Zoysia japonica. Next base: position 667,140 of record BCLF01000117.1, on the reverse strand, counting down.
GTCACTGTAATGAGCAAAAGAACAATATAATTAACACAAAAATTATAAAAATTAATCATTCATGCTAGAGAAGTAATTTGGTTGCATACTGAGAACATATTTTACTTGAATTCAAAGACAATTCAGAAAAATTACCATGAAAGAATTGAAGGAGCATGGTCCTCATATAGTTGGCGTGATCTTCATCTTCATCGACAGCAAGAACCCTAAGCTTCCTTGGTGCCATGACTTATCAAGATTAGAGTTGATGTTCTAGTGTTCTATGTTTGAAGCTTTGAGCATATCGATGGCTATTTATAGAGCAAAAACGTATGATGTGCACAATTATTTATCGCTATATTTATCCATATATCTCTTTCTCTATCTATCTTCAGCATAGACATGTAATCGCCATATGCCGGCACGAGCTAGCTTATTATTGCCGCACCAGATGAGGCAACTTTTAATATCCATCTTGTTCTATGGAGAATCGCCGCAAATATGGATCTTACACAAAGGTCCATATGTACTTAGAAAATCATATAACTAGAAAGACAGAAGTGTCTTTTACTAAGGGATAACATGAAATGGCAATTCGAAAGATATAGGATTGTTTTCATTTTTTAATGCCTTGGTATATGCATGATTCATGGAGCATTGTGACGATCAACTTCAACTGTAGCGAGAATAGTGTTCAAAGAAGGACACAAAGGAACGGTAAGTTTCTTGCAAAAGTTACATTCAAGCATGTGTCAGTGGGACATCAAGTTGAAGATCATTTATATATGATCCTAAATGAGATGCTTTCTGAATCCACCGTAGGGATAAATATGCCTCTGTTTTGATGTGGCAATGCATACAATGGCATATTAAATAAATGTGTCTACTCTGACATGGTATGTATATTTGTTAGAATATAACTATAATAAAAGCCCTCTCTGATCGACCCAGACCTATCCAGCGAAAAAGCCCTAAAAGTTGATTTGGATTACTTAGGATGAAACCTGTTTGGGGTACTCACTAGACATTGTGATGTGGTACCCAACTAAGTTTATGGATTACTTAGGATGAAACCTGTTTGGGGTACTCACAATTCTTACTTGCAATGCTTCTTCTATGGTTCTTTGAATATCTACATTCAACACAAACAATTTTGGATTTTATTAATGGAATTCATTTTTATTTTACTTAAAACAAATGAAGCTCATTCTGACACATGCATACCCGAGGTAGTTTGGTATATTTGACAAAGGAGGTTAATATATGTTTATTTTCTCAAAATGTTCTGGCAAAGAATTGAAAAAGAATTACACCTTTCAAACATAATTATTCTTGCATGTCACACTAATCAATATCAAAAGTGAGGAGAGGTGATATCAAGGGGTTTGGGAAAGAAAAAAAAACATAGATTTTTAAGGAAAGAGTAAGATAAACTGATGCACTACCATACGTCAGAATTGGTTTTGGGATTGTGGCCAATTTTTGTTACTGCATCTATCAGAATATGCTATTTAACATAATTGCCTCCTCCATACATCCAATGGCAATATATTTTTATAATTTTTTTTCCTCGAATATGTGGGAGAGCTGCATATCTTTCTATTTTTATAATTCTTTTAAAATGTGATTTTATTGGTGATTTGAGAGTACTTAAGCATTCCCTTAATCTAATTTATGATCTTGAAAGCATAATGTTTAAGGTATGTGATATTACATCACTGGATAACGGTGATAAATTGAGCGATAATTCAAATTTAATGCAAGTGAGAAAGGTTTCAGATGCCATTTATAATGAGGAAATATACAATTATGAATGGTTATAATTGTGTTGTCATTTCTTAATCTGAAGGGACCCAGGGCTGTGAGCAACATGGTTCTCCGACGTGGCCATTACCCAATCAAATGCAAGATTAGAAACCATGGCCCAATGCTATCTTGATCTCTGCCACAATCGTGATGATGTGTCAATGCCATGCCACCAGTATCCACTTGTTAGTGATCAAATGGAAACATGATCATTCTCCATGAATTTCACACCCTTGATACCTTGTACTATTGTTGTTCCTTCAGATATAATAATGGGAAAAGTTCCATTATCCACTTGTTAGTTATCAAAAGAAGCTAGTCATAGTATTACAAACTCTGCCACTTCCATCTGCATCACTACAGCAAGAAAAGATGCAAATATAATTCAGATGAAAAACCATAATTAAAAGTAAATTTTCTTCTTTTTCACCACCAGCATCATCTTGAGTGACACCATCTCTCATCATGTATGCTTCTCCTTGCTCTGCCTGTTCAAAACAGTCATCTGAAAGATGTTCATACGTCAAACACGATTCCGATTTGCAAAACCTTTCACATTGCTTCATATATCTTGTTGCCTTCAGTTTCTGTAAATGAGAATAATAAACATATCCGAGCGCTCCTTAGGTGAATGATCGATATGGATAGGTTTACGGTTGCATGCTGTTATACTCAAGGGCTGCTTCTTCACAAGCCTTCAAAAGTTTTGAGCTTGAGGTGTTCTTTTTAGATTTCTTTGAAACAATATAATTTTTAGTTCCTTGTACATCCACTTTATGTTTATGGGAGAAACATTAGTTGTAAAATCCTAAAACTACTCAGATCGAGTAGATGATTTGAGTGCCCATAATTTCATGCCACTTAGTTCCCCCAAGGATGGTTATGCATGCTTTTAGTTCTCAACAAGGTCAGTCAGTTGTGGTCATATATTGGCTTCACAATAACATGTAACTCCTCCTGGTGGTTGACCAACAAAGATAGGAGTTCAGTCAGTCGTCAAATTAATTATAACCTTTGAATAAGTTATTGATTTTTTTCCCATAGTACAAGTCCTCCGATCACGGTATTCTCATATGTAACATGGAAATTGGTATCAAGAGGCTTCTTCAGTAAAAAGCCTGTGCTAAGGTCCAAGCTTTTTTGGCATCTCTCTGGAAATGTCAAGGAACTTAAAAGTTAAAACCATGCATCTCTATCCTATGCACCCGCACCAAGACAAAATCAGCATCTTGGTCATTATACTTCAGAAAACTGAGTGCTCTTTATGGGGCTTGTGTATACCATTGCTGAATCAAACAAAAGGAAAAAAAACCATAATTTCAGGAAGTTTTAATTTGTCTCACATTAAACAGAGAAAAATTGTCTAAAAGAATATGCAGTTATTCGTACGAAACCCATCGGAATCCTAGATCCAACGCATTTAAGAAATATGCATCGTTAAAACATGGAAGGGAGACCTACGTGCAGTTGTTTGTGCTGCGGAGAGCTACTCAAGGCATTTACCTTGGAAATTTGACTTGGCAAGAGTGTGTTCCGTAGCCTCACATGGAAGGGATTTTCATCTATGACGATGAAACGAAGCTCGTCGAAAGACCGCCCTTCTGTTAGTTGCATACCCATATATTTGTACAAGAAAGATTTTAAAGTAGACCCAAACGAACATGAAACTATTTATATACACGGATCTAAGAATAAAATGTTCTTTTACCTCCTAAGAGGTAAAAGCTTTTTAATAATTTTTAATTAATATAATATTCATTTTGGAAAGTAATATTATATTTTTAAAAACTTATGCATACATAATTTTAGCTACTTACAAAAATAAACGTTTCGGATCTATATTTTTGAAAATTTATGCACGCATCAGTTTTGCAAAAGTAACATAAAACAATAGAAGTTGGTCTACCTTAAAAAGCCTCTTCTACAAGTCCAGCTATCGGTACCTTCATATAGTGCCAGCTTGCTAGGAAGCACCATCTATTAACACAGACACGTGCAGGTCGGACATGTTATGCTTACTGCATGTTTTGGTTTACCTGGTAGAAAATAAGTACTATACATGCAAGATGTACTGACACGTGTGGCATGTAACCACAATGCCAGAAACCGGTATCCCTTCTGTTTGTGCAGGGAGGGGGAAATGTTGAGTCAAAATGTCCCACTAGATCACTATAATTTAGTATCTGCAAAAATATTGTAAATCATAGATACTGTAGCACCTAATAACAAGCAGACTCCATTACAGCATACATGACGCTAGAGCATGCATCACACCAATTTAAATGGTTACAGAGATATATAACCATAACTATCCCCTTGTTTGCTTGAATGATATTACAACACACCTTTTTCTCCACTGTGTTTATACACCGCATAATCAACGGCACATTATTGGCAATTGTAGCAGATATAATTGTAAAAAGCCCTTACCATTTCTAACTAAATCTGGTTTGGATCTCAGTGTTTTCTTAGAAACAAATACAAAGCTTGGCAGGGTCCTTTCTGATTTTTTTTAATTTAGGTATACTAATAAATGATCCCGGCCACCATATATAAATAAAAACTCCTAGATATGATGATGCGTGAAGAGCAATATAAAATACATACTGGTTTTAAATTATATTCGAGCCTCCCTATCCCTGAACTAATGTGAGTATATCTTGCATCTGCAGAAAAGCATGCAAATAATCAATTAAAATATCTTTCTGGTGCTCTAAAATATAATATGGTTTGGAGATGTGCTGATCGTTGGACACTATAGCACCACCTTTATAAATAGTCATGAATTAATGAGAATATATCTTGCACCAACTTCATAAATAGTCATAGCTCTCTATGGAAATGGTTGGGTTGCGACTTCCTGTGGATATTGTTGTGATATTGGTACCGCATTAACTCCCTATGCATCCACGAATGTGATTAATTGATAACTCTGATCAAATCCATATTAGCAATCTTTGGTTATTCCCAAGACCTACCCGATTATTCTATAAATAAAGAATGGACAAATTTGATCATTGATTTTTACGTATAACATGCTCTATTCCATAACCTCATTTTGAGCTTGAGATATATGTAATATTGCAGATAGATGTGATGATGCATGCAGTGTATATGAATAAAATATATACTAGAAAATTATATGGGATAAAGAATGGTCATGTCTCTCAATTTATAAGAGAATATATCTCCTACATTGAAAGAGTAGCTTGGGCATGGCGTCCATTGGACTTCATGACATAGTGGCATCAATAATCTTTTTTTTTATATATCCAGTCTTGGAGAATATATATCCAGTTTTGGAGAATATATATCTTCTAGTGAAATATATTAATCTACATGTTATTCAGCTTGCATATGCATGTAACCAAGTTGAATTGAAGTTTGGAGAATTATATTTGTATGCACACAGCATTTTCAGGCTTATTAGTGTGTAATTCTATCTATCCAATATTTTTTTATACGAATGGTATGTTAGAATTAGCAAATATAGAATTAAGAATTAATACACTGCAAGTTATCTTATAAGAAGCGAATATTGATTCTGAGGCATATAACATTATCATACACTGGAAGCCCAATGGTTAGCTGGGCCAAAGATTTGGGCTCAAAACAAGTCACAAGCCTCACGTTGTAGTCAAGACAAACCAAAATGATAAGAACAGATTCATGGGCTCAATGATTAGGTGGACCAGTAAGCACGGTAAATAGGAACTCTGAGAATGCATTAGAGAATTGTGTGTTGCAGTGCTAGCAATACTTCTCTTTAAAAAAAATTGTGTGTGACAAAAATTGTTCCTTACATGCTCCCTCCGTTCTTAAATTAATGTCACCGTTCACTTTTATCATCAACTTTGACCATTTGTCTTATTCAAAAAACTTGCTCAAATGTATAAATTTTTAAATTGTGATTCAAATAACTTTAATGATAAATCAAATATATCAAAATATATGAAATTTATCAAATTTTTTGAATAAGACGAATGGTCAAAGTTGAATTTAAAAGTCAACGGTGACATCAATTAAAAAATAGAGGGAGTACATTAAAAATGAAACTTTCAAACTTAAGATCCAAAGATGACTATACCTCCTCTGCCTCTAAATGTCCTAACCACCGAAACCTAGTTTCCCCTCACTTTCACCTCTTCATCAGAGAAGTGTTGAGGCGCATTGTCAATCACCACAGCCGCCACCTCAGTTGTCTTGGCTCGCCATGAAGGTACACAACACAAGAGAAACATACTTTCAGCATCCATTTCCTCTGATCGAGCTTCTAAAATCTCTTCTTATCGTAGTTACAGAAAGGTTCAAGGTCTTATTGTGTAGCGATACCACTTCATGGGTGTTCTTGTGAGTAAGAGCAACAAGTACTAGGTATCAGTCAAAAAATATACTCTCTCCGTTCTCAAATTGATCGTCGTTCATTACAAATATTAATTTTGACTATTCGTCTTATTTAAAAAATTAATTCAAATTAAAAAAATTATAAGTTTTAATTCAAACAACTTTGATGATATAGAGCAAATTATAACAAAATATTTAAGATTTATTATATTTTTTTAATAAGACAAATAGTAAAAGTTGATATATGTAGTCAACAGCGACATTAATTTGATAACAGAGAGAGTAAAAGGTGAAATATAGCTCTTTTTTTAACCAGCTCATTTACACTGGTTTTTTTACACCAGTTTCGAGCAAATCTGCATTTCTTACGAGTTTTTATCATAAGTCTGCAAATCTGCGTTTCTTACGAGCAGATTGATGCCGATGAGAACATAAATGGCTCACTCGCTTTGCTAGCAAAGAGTAGGACTCTGTTTACAGGATATTTCTCTCTGAGTGTACCAGGTCTTTCTCATATCGTAAACTTATGAAATTTGCAATGTACATATGAAAAAACAAGTTCCTGCGGAACATGAGGGTATGCCTGTAACAGGACAAAGGAGAGCCAGAGCGTTATTTTTTTTTTCCCAATTGTTCAACATGCAAGGAAAGCACAACCCAAAGAGGATCAGAGGAAAAATCACATCCAACTGCGCAATGCCAACATATTTAGCAGGAAGCGATGGTGAGAGTTCACCAAGCATCCATTTGACAAAGTCAACATAATACAGAAAATCTAATGTCCCGTCCAGCAATTATCAGGGCGACATGAAGGGGAAAGGAAAATTTGATATTTCTACATCTTTCAACGTTCAGTGGCCTCACCCCAAGGTTCTGTCAATTAGGTCCTCTCTCATAATAACTATAGCAAAGCATATTGATCACACGAGTTGCCTTCATGGCTTATCCATGCTGAATTCTGCTGCAGATGGCGTACAATAGAAAATATTTACTCAGTAACCATGCCATTCTCTTCATTTGTGACAGCTTGATCAGAAGATAAAGCAGCTTCTCCATTTATACCAGCACCAACTGTTGGAAGTTTATTCTTATCATATTCCAGATTACCATCAGTGGCATCAGCATTGTCCTCTTGAGCATGTTCTGCTGCTGGTGGGATAGGACCTACAAATTCCCCATCTGCGTTACTGTTGTCCACATCCATCTGATTCTCATTAATTTGCTTGCTTCCTGCAGGTTCTTCATGAGTAACACTATCCGTCTGTCCTTTCTCCTCTTCAACATTAAAGTTTACTTCACTTTCTTCCTGAGCTGCATGATTCTGCGCCTCAACCTCTCGAGCACGATTTTCTGCTTCTACTGCTTCCTGTATCTTAAGATGAGTCCGGCGCTCCTCAAGCTGCTCTTGGATTCTTTGGTAACTCGATAACAAATCACCATAGCGGCTTTGTAGTGTGCGTTCTAATGCTTTCTGTTTATTCACTTCTTCAGTCAAATTTCTAACGCGGTACGTAGCTGCCATCTGTTCCTGTTTCTGGAGCTCTTGGAAGCACTCCAGTTCAGTTGCAGCAGTGTCCATCTGCTTGTATGTGTCTTGGACCTGTGACCACAATTTTCCAGCTCGTGCCTGAAAAATCAAATAAGTGAGATTCAAAGCCTTACCATTATACACAAAATTAAAAATAGAGAAATAAGATGTGACCAAAGGTTCCAGTTAAAAAAAGATGCATTATAGTTCAGATGATGCATGATCTCAGCTTACCTGGTACCCTTGTGTCAGAAGTTTGATCTTCTGTTCAAGCCGAGAAGCCTTCTTTGCTTCATCGTCCATCCTCTTCTTAACAATTTCGAACTCATTTTGCAAAGCAGTGATCTTATCAGTGTTTCCAGCAACACTGGCAAGACCATAGCTGTTGTTTGTTGGGAAATACATAAGGTCCTCCTGGCATGCATCATGTGCTTTCACAAAATCTTCAAAAGATTCACTCTCATGACCCATGGCGACACGAAGATTTTGAATCTCTTCCTCAACCATAGAACTAGCCTGCAAAGAGAGAAATAAGACCATTTGAATATGCACAGGACACATAATCAATTAAATACAAAAAAAAACTAAAAGGAAACTAGACGATAGGACTCTAAACCATAAATTAAACTAAGATGTCTAGCAAACAACACTAGAAATTCAGTACCCACTAATGTAGCAACCATAGCACACTGAAGTATGTTTACAGTTTAATATTTTCACCCAAACCACATTTCAAGTTTTCAATTCACCATGATATGTTAGAACTGCTAGAAATTATGTTTCCTTGGTTCTAACTCAACAACAAAAGAGATGAGTATTTATGTATGGCGATTCTATTGCAAGTATATTAAATAATCTGTATTTATCATGATGTTTAAAGTGCATATAAAATAATAACTGAACTATAAGACTCAAAATCCAGAAAAGAAAAAAAATTTGCGCTACATGTTGCCAGAACTAGTGCAATTGACAACATTTCCATCTCTATTTTCTCAAATAATATCCAGTTATCTACAGTATTCAAGGGAAGTCAATGGTTAACTTCCTTGCAAAACAGGCATTACATGTATGGCCACCTACCTTCTACTATACAAATTTGCAAGCTCATAAATTACTGAATTCACAAAAGTCTAATGAATGTAGTATGAAATTTCACGGACTGGTTTGAAAATTACAACATCCATCAATCAAGCAATATAAACAGCTGCAACAGGATGATTATAGCGACCAAAGCTCCATCATCCAATTTTAACTTTTACCATTGTGGCTCTGTTACACTCTACTTTATACATAGGATGAAAAAAATTGTTGCCTCTGTATTTCTGTTACACTCAATACTTTCTATGAAGAACAATACTAGCTATTCAAAATTCATTTCTTTGAATTCTAAAAGAAAACTTGACCTGCGGAGGGCAAGACAGCCCCCAGGTATTGCATTAAGAAGAAGACCTCCACAGGTCAAGAAAACTCCTGAACCCCTGTCCCACCCTTACACAGCGGAACCATAAGCCATGTGAGAACAGCCAACGACTTGGACTGGACCTTAGACCTGTGCTTTGGCATGGGACGGACAAGGGGATTTTTTTTACTCCAGGCTGAAATTCGCTCCCATGGGGAGTCAAACCTAGGACCTAATGAGTGCTACTAGAGCCAACAAACCAACTCAGCTACAGGCCTGTTCACATTTCTTTGAATTTTGATCAGTGTAGCAACACAGTAATAATCCTACAACATACACATCTACAAGTATACAACTATCCGTCACACGGATATGGATACGGGGGTACGGCATTTTATCAAAAAAAAACCCGATACGTGGATACGTTTTAATATTTTTTTAAAAAAAATCAAATCTATAAATATTGAGAAAAGATGGGGAAAATCAGAATGATGTTGGGCCCATTTTCCACTCCCTTTTACCTCACCTCAGCCTTCCCCACCACCAGGCGCCACCTCCCTCTCTCTCTCTCTCCCTCTCCCTCTCCCTCTCCCTCTCCCTCTCCCTCTCTCTCTCTCTCTCTCTCTCTCTCTCTCTCTCTCTCTCTCTCTCTCCTCCTCCTCCTCCTCCCTGCTCCTTCTCCCTGCTGCCCCACCTCGGCTCCTCCTCCCCGCCGCCCCTCCTCGCCGCCCCACCTCGGCTTCTTCTGCTCGCCGCCCCACCTTGGCTCCTCCTCCCCCTGCTCCTGCTCCTGCTCCTCACCCCCCGGCTCTTTCCTCCTAGATCCCGGCGGCTCCTCCCCTCCCAGATCCCGCCGCTAGCTCATCCGCTCCCCCTCGTCTCCCCTCCCAGATCCCGGCGGCGGCGGCTCCTACTCCTCTCCCCCCTTGCCTCCACGCATCCGTCACACCACCGGGGGCTCTTCCTGCACCCAAAATCCTGCGGCTCCGCCTCCCCTGGGTCGCCCCAGCTCCAAGTGGGCTGGACTGAAACGTATCCCATGCTGGGCCAGAGTGGCCCAATACGTATCGGGCCAAGTATCTGAAATTTGTGTATTTATTTTTTTCCGGATACTTCCTGGATATGTATCCAGGACGTATCCGATACATATCCGTATGGGATACGTATCCATCGCGTATCCACGCGTCAAGTGAAGTATCCGTGTTTTGTAGGTATACAATTTAAATTATCAATTATTTTCATGCCACCCCATTTACAGAAAGAAACACTAACCAGAACTAAGGTAAAGACTGCAGAACTTTGACAATCAGAAGCAATGATACAGAGATTGATAGCTTACAGCTTCTGCTATATCAATTTAAAATGCTAATATGAGATATACAGAAGACAAACTACATAAAAAGTCTACCCGAAAAACTGAAGTTATCAGAAAAATGTCAATAAGATTATCATGAATAATCAGATTATACTATAAAAATATCAATAAGGGATGTACCTCTTTTAGTTCACCCTCATCAAAATCTTCAATTTCAGGAACAAACATTGCACCATTCGCCTGCCTCTTGTTCCCTTTCTTTTTCTCTTTCTGCGACTTTTCATCAAGCGGATACTTAGCATTGTCATGCTCAAGGAGCCTAAGGAGCTCCTCGCTAATTAGATCATCAGCCTGTTCGAGTAATGTTGGAGGCACAAAGGTACTTCTGTTTCTACTTTCACCACCTTTAATAAGAGACTGACGGAGAACCTCTACTGAAGCAGCAGGTGGCCTAGGCAAACTTCTCTGTAACACTTTGGATCTCTTTCTAAGCAATGCTTCCTGCCTCGCTTGTTCCTCAGCCCTCTGTCGTGCTAGCCTGTCTGACATATCCTCTTCAATTTTCTCTTCAGCTTCTTCCTTCTCATCCTCTGTGATTGGTGGCATAACAATCTGGTACTCATTCTTAGGCTGTGGAATAGAAGAAAAACCCGATCGAAGACTTTTTCTTAGTTCAGCCTGCCTACGAAGCTCAAGCTTAGCACTGTCCTGCATGTCTACCTCTTCATTTATGCGAAGCTCATCCCGAAAAGGTGTAACTTTTGGAGTTAAGCCAAAGGAATTCCCGTCTCTGGAGGGAGTCATACCAATCTGTGGAGTAGCACCAGGGCCAGGGCTTGCCAATGGTGTTGCCATGGGATTTGGAGTCTGTATCTCTCTCTTGCGTGGCGTAACACCAGAGAAATCTGAAGGATGAAGATCTGGGTTGTCCCCTCCTAAAAGTGGTGTTTGTGATTCCCTTAGACGTGCAAGATTTTCTGCTTCCATCATAATCGCATCACCTTTCCCAGCTGGAGTACGATGTGGTGTTCGCAAGGGTGTCATACCAAGCCTTGGAGTCTGGGAATAGCTAGATAGCAATGCTCTTGTGGCAGTACTTCCTTCGCCAATCTCCTCGACTAGAGAAGGATCACCGGCACTACCCATCTTTGCTATCTCCTCTAACTCATGATCAGAAATTTGAGGGGGTGGGAGCATTAGTTTGGACCTTTTTGTGACAGCTTCAGGGTCATTCAGTTTATTGGCTTGCATTATTGCAGCAGGAGCATCCTGCCTCTGCAGTATCTTATTCCTGGCAATGTCTTGCTTTCTTAATTGTGTCTCTATATCCACTCTTCTTTTCCCTTCCAAGTCCTCAATAGTGGTCGGAAACTGCACATGCTCAGGAGGCTTGTCCTCACCAAATGTATCATAAAAGCCTGGAGGTGGCCTCTTTTCAAAAGGAATCTCGGCATTGTAGTCAATACCCTTTCTCTTTCTGTTCCTCTTCCGCGTATCAATGCCAGCTGCCTTCAGTTCTCTTCTTTTTTGCAGTGATGCAAGCCGTCTAGCCTCCTCAAGTTGTTTCTCTCGCGCTTTCCGCTTTGCCTTCTTACCCCTGGTATTTGCCAATCGAGCCCTTGCCTCTGAGAGCATCTCCTTTTCATCTTCATCCATATCGACAGGATCAGGACGAGCAGGTTTAGACTCAGGGTTGGGATCAATTTCACCAGGTCGCAGCTTCCTCGGGTCATCATTAGGTTCATAATTCTCATCCTTTGCACATGCAGCATCAAGCAATTTCTCATAACGCTCAAGGCACTGAGATGGAGTCCTACCAACAATTGGTGCAATTGTCCTCCACTGAGTAGGCATGAGTTTAGCAAGATGGAGTAGCTTCTCATCCTCTTCCCTTGTCCATTCCGTCTGCAGTCAAAAGGAATTAATTAGTAGGTCAAAATGAAATGATAAAATCACAGTCGCCGTGACATAAAATCTGCCAGCAAGGTAGATCCATCCATGATAATTATTTAAAAGTAGATAAACAACTGAAAGGAGCATAACTCAAAGGTGCAAATGAAGACTAAGGCCCGTTCGCAAACCATGAAGGGAAACAATTAAAGCTCGGTTTACTTTGTTTTGAATACTATGGCCGTCTACATTGGCAGCACAGACCACAGTATGGATTAGAGAAGGGAACTTAATTGGATTCAGTTAGGGTTCTGTCATTGGAATTTGCAACCTATGACTACAGAAACGGCATATAGTTTTGCATTGACGCAGTTGCCAACCAAAATAACTATCGCAACTGTGTGAAATTGGAGTCAAATATAGCTCTGCACTCGAACAACATTTCAAAAATCGATGTAAAGTTCCAAGGGCAAATTAAAATAAAAACAGAGCACTCTGCTGTCCATCTGCTTACCTTCTTGATGGACGGGTCGAGCCACTCGTACCATCGCGCCTTGCACTGCTTGGCGGACTTGCGGACGAGGAGCGAGGATATGCGCGCCCACTGGTTCTTGCCGTACTTCATTACAGCCGCCTTGAGGATCTCGTCCTCCGTGTTCTTCCACACACCGCCCTTTATCATGATCCTCATCTTGCCTCACCCGCCTGGCGCGGCGCCCACACTCCTCCACCTCTGTTTCTCCTCCAAAGAGGGCGCGGCGGTTGGCCTCCGGGTGGCCCGGCTCAGCTGAGCCTGGGTTCTAGGGTTCCGCCGAGGTAGCCGAGGTGGCTGGTGGATGGGACTAAGGGGAGGGTCGCGCGGGTACTGCGGCTTGCGTGGGTAGGGAGGGGACGGCTAGGGATAGGATGGGCGGAGGCGGGGTCGACTGCGCGGTGTGAACGGCGACGGGCGGCGGCGGCGGCGGGGGGTTGGGGGTGGGGTGAGAGGGGAGCGATGGCTAGGGGATGGAGTGCAGCTCTGATTTGGGCTTTTTTTTTTTTGGGCCTGACGTGTCTGATGGGGACGGTGAGGCCGCGGCGTTGTGATCCGGCCTGACCCAACCTCGGGCATTTTGGGAGCGATTGGATGGGTGTACCCGAGGCAACAGGCTGGCTGTGCTGATCGGTTCTTGCAGCGGGTCTGCAGTCTGTCTCGGAACATGCAAATGACTTGCGCGCGTCTGGCAGCGGAGAAACGGATTCGAGTTCCGTTTCTCTCCAGCTCGGCTCGGCGAATGCAGGTTTAGGTAAGATAATTAATAATATTAATAAATTATCAATAATATTTAAATAATATTAATATATTTAAAAATAAATTAAGATTCAGGTAAAATAATAAATTATATTTAAATATAATAAATATTATTTTAATATTTATTTTAGTTTTTCAACTTTTATATATTATATTCTCATACAGCTAATTAAACATCATCTCCTTTCAACCAGACTGTCTGCTCTCATACAACCAATCAAACAAATAAATATCGCATCCACACAGCCTAGCTCATATGAGCCTGACTCACTCATACGAGCCTGGCCGGATAGAACAAGCAATCAAACGGACCTAAAGGTAAGTATAAAACAATAATACTAAAAATTTGATTTATGGGTTTTTTGAGATGCTATAAGCCTCTTACTAGCTCCATTACAGATGCATCTTAGCAAAAAAAAATCCTGAAATTTGGTACGACTATTCCTAAGAGCGGATTGGATGCAAATTCTGATAGTAACATTTGAAACAAGTGAACTCATCATTGTCTCAAATTTTGGATGAGAGATAAATAGGATTTATTAAAAACTAAACTAAACCATTAACAAAGTCAGTTGTTTTGTTCAACACGAAAAGAACATATTACTTGAGAAAGCATAGAGAAGAAACACACACAGGGCAAAGGGCTCATGGGAACGTAGCATTTCACATAAACTATATATATAGCTTTATGGAAAATAGTCCAATTCACGTGACTAACGTAGATTTGAGAAAAATTTCTGTAACTAGTTATAATGCACATGCTAATGCTACTGCCTAAATATAAACTCAAGAAAAAAATTACTAAGATAGATAATATTTATATTTAACTTTCATCATTACAAAAAAAAAATTCAAACAATTACAGATCACAAGCAAAAAAATGCAACTCATTTTCAACATATATGTACCAGAAAGAGCACATTTGTCCAAGCAAAATGCATCTTCCTGGAATATTTGTTCATGAAGCATCTTATTTTTCAACACATAATTCTATGTACAGACATATACAAGAAATATAGAATAATAGCAATACCAATGCAGTGCCCAGATAACAGCAGAAAAGTAATATCATACACAATGATCAATCTGCCCTGAGAAAAATAAATTGGAAAATAGATTTAAAACACCATAGAAAAGCAATGTCATATACACTGATTGATCATACAAAAGCCATCACAGATGCAATCAGAACTATACCAGATTAGAAGATACATTGCTCAATAATGGCATGGAAACTGATAAACCTTATTAACCAGGAACTCTACAGCAGTCTACTCGATCATTTTGTGATTGGTATATGATGAAATAGATTTCCTATGCCATCAGATCCATTTACAAACTCAACAACATGATGTTTTCCTCCTGAAATATAGGAGACAAATCACTCAACAGATCCAAAATAGGTTCACATGACATGGACTGAAGTTCTGTTGCGAAGCCAAACACTGAATAGGTAATGCAGTTTTGTTGCCATGTGAACTCTAGCTAAGAAATGTGAACTTGGTTGTAGCCCGAGCTTAACATTTCTTATGCTATACATAGTTCTTATCTTGCTTCTAAAACGCATTGCCATGTATTTGCTTCTAAACCATTAGACACACAGCTTTGTCATAAAGTTTAAGCTTACCTAATGCTTGATGATGTAAGTCAATAAATCAACTAATAATACAGTATGATGAGTCATTTAAAACTAATAGTACCAATTGCAAATACACTTATAACATATAACTCAATAATTAAAATAGATAGCTTGACAAATGCACAGTTCTGTGAATGTAAGCATACCAATTCTATTTTGTCAAGGGGTCCAAATGCAAGTATAGGAATTTGAGGAACCATATAAATAGGAAACTCTGCAGCAGTTTCCTCGATCTTTTTAGTGTTGGGTGTCATCAGACCCATAAATAGAGTCAGTCTATTCAGTGACCCAAGGGATATCACACTGGTTCAGAGCATACGCTTTTTTGAATCAGTAAATTTATTGATGAGATTATGCAGATTTTGGAGCCACCATGTGACTGATTCAAATATCGTTATAGTATCTCTCTTAAATCGAGAGTTACCACGACTTGCATAAGATCAAAAATTGTGAGGAACCGTCCAAGTTGAGTTCCAATTAATCGAATTAGCTTGATATTCAAACCAAACTCAAGCTCCATTCAACTAACGAGAAATCAACCCCGTTAGTCTCCCGACATGCTTCTCAAACACTGCCCAAGACAATAGCATATCAGTATTCAACGTTGTACACATCACATAGGGATCTCACATCCATATATAGAAGTTATTACAAACTTTAAGTAAAAGTTTATAATTGGAACAAGATTGAGGGCAGCAAGGTTGAAGTTTTAGCTCTCAAACTTCTTAAAACATAATTAAACAAGTACTAAGTTTTTATTTAGGTTCTACATGATGGAGAGTACTACGCAGTAGAAAACATTTTAAAACAAACCGAAAGACAGTGTGCTCAGCCCACGAACACCACCGTCACGCAAAGGAAGAACACGGACTATTCATCCCCTTCGCCAGCATCGGCAGGGAAGAAATAGCCAAAAACCAAATCATCCTCACCTGCAAAACTTCAACATTGCAAACGTGAGTACGAAGGTACTCAGCAAGACTTACTCCTGGGACATACATTTTGACTCCAAGGATCATGAATGAGGCATTAGCAAGGATAATAATGTAATAAAGCTTAATTGCGGAAAAGCAATAGATATTAATAATTTAAAGCGAAGCATAAAGACTCATGGGCAACTAATTACTAACCCAAGCAATTAAACAATTTTACAAAATCGTGATAAGAGATGTGTCAACAATACATCTCCAATATATCTCACAACTTTACTTATCAGTGATTAAAGAAGAGAAGTTATTAGCTACAATAAAAATCAATGGACACCAAGCTTGGTCATAACCGAGACCGCGACGATTCGAACCGATTATACACCCTGCAGGGGAGTTCAACTGTACCCACACGACTTGAGGACTATCCAGTTTATGCAACTCGCGACGTCGCATAAGAGAGTACTCATGTCAACCTTTCTCTCATCCATTCTCAAACGGTTGGACAATCGACATGGCAGAGAGGACCGGTCCCGTGTCTCGTGGGAGCCCAGCGGTCACTCGTGCGTGTCAGTCAAGACATGCCGTCATGGCCAAACGTTGGTATACAAATGAGATATTCGGCTTGTCTTACCATTATATGCGACATGTGGCATGAACGAAAAGTGCTTAGACCAACAATTAACAACGACCGGTCCTTAACCGACTGTGACACCCCAAAATTCAACCATTTTCAAATATTAAAATTTCGAAATTTAAATGCATTTCACAATTTAGATTAGAATGAATTTTTTTTAATAAATTGCTAAGGCGCATCATATCATTTCATGTCATTGCATATCATTTAAATAATTATTGAGTGAATAAATAATTGATCAAAAATTTTAGAATCAAAGAAAAGGATTAAAAAGGAATAAAGAAAAGAAATAAAAGAAAACCCCAAACTCCCACCGGGGCCCCTTTTTCCTCTCCCCCTCTCCTCCCTGTCGGCCCAGCCTCTCTCCTCTCTCACGCGCAGCCGGCCCAGCAGCCCATTTCCCCTTCCTCTCACTGCCACGCGGGACCCGCCTGTCAGTGCGTCATCCTCCTCCAGCCGCCTCCGCCGCGAGTGCTGCCAACCGACGTTGACTTCTCCGCGGGAGTTGAGCCCCAAGCCGCCCCTGACTCGGCCGCCCCTCCTCCGCTATTTAAACCCCCTGCCCCTCTCTCCCTCTCACCCGAGCGCCCCAGCCCTAGCCGCCGCGCACCGCCTCCCGGAGTCGCCCCAGCCCGAGCGACCCCGTGCCGAGCTTCCC
>BCLF01000117.1:626287-649111 GCA_001602275.1 Zoysia japonica | reverse complement strand
CCCCGCGCTGCGCTGCCCTTGCCCGACTACTTCTCGCCAAGCGCCGCCGCCCGGACCGCCACCCCGTTGTTGCCGAACCCCACCGCCAACCCTTCGTCGACGAGACCCCCCCGTGCAGTCGTCGACGACCTCCTCGGACCCCTAGGTGAGCTCCCCCTCGTCCCCCTCAGCATTTTGAGCCGCTCCACGGCGAGATCCGTGCCCCGGTGAGCCCGGACGAGCTCACCGGAGCTCGCCGGCCATGGCGCCGCCGCTCCGGCCTCTGCCCGCCGTCCGATTCAAATCGGACGGATCAGATCGGCCCCCATCCTTTTAATAAGATCCATCAATTCTCGGCCACCCGATCTAAATCTAAGCATCCGCAATGTGCCACGTTGCCAAATAATCTCATCCATCCGATCCAAATCCGACGCCCCACATTAAGCCACGTCACCCAAATAATCAGATCCGTTCAATTTGAAATCAGCGGCCTAGATTAATTCCCGAATTAGAAATAAAAATAAATTAGATTTATTATTGCGTCAGCATGACCTAAGCATGATGTCAGCATACCCGATTAATTAGAATTAATTAGATATTAGATTAATTAATTTCATATTAACCAATAATTATATAATTAATAATATTATCAACCTAGAAAATAATTATAATAATTATTTAATAATTTATTTAATAATAATTAATTATAATAGTTATTTAATAATAAATTATATTAATTATTTAATAAGTAATTATGACACTTTTGAAGAAAAGCCCCTACACTTAATTTTAATTATAAATTAGTCCCTGCTGAGTGACAAATTTACATTTTAGCCCCTGAATTGCAGATAAGCCCCCAGTAATTTATTATTAATTATAGATTAGTCCTTGAACCTTATAAATGCCATAACTTTTGATCCGTAACTCCGATTTCAACAAATAATATATCAAAACGATCGTATTGAAATAATCTATGCATTCATGACATCATCATACTGATTTTGTTCTGTTTTGTTGCATTTGATAGATTATTTGTGTTCTCGTGCGTTAGGCGACTTCGTCCCGGAGCTGCAGTTCGTCGAAGACTTCCAATAGCAAGAGTTCGAGACCGTCGACTTTTACTCCCAAGAGCAGTAAGGCAAGTGTCCTTGACCATCTTGTGCCTATTTTTTTAAAACATCTATCTTGTAGATTGCATGCTTGTGTCAAATTGACTACGTACCTATTAATAGAAAATTTTTAGTTTTTCACATTATGCCTTGTCGTCTTAGTTTACTTACTGTTGGGTAGATCACATGCTTAGATTGCTACTGTCGGGTTGGGTGTATTTAAATGCATCATTATACATGCTTCACGAGGATTAACGGGAGATTAATAGCAACTTGGATAGTGATGATTTGGGCGATATGGTTGGTGTTGGACTGTGTGTAGGGTTACGGGCACTGTTCCTTGGTAAGTTATCTTCCCAAATCTACGGACCGGTTCGTGGAGCGACCACCCATGTGTTCCCATGCAGCCACGATGCCAAGAATGGGCGCAGCCTGGCGTAGTAAGTGATGAAAACCAATTCTGTGCGTGCCAAACGGTGGAGCGGGGAAAGCGGGTTACGCCTGGATCTGCTTGGAGAGAGATGTGTGGGGAAGAGAGGGTTACTCCCGAGAACCATTCGGCACAAGAGGGGGCCTCTCGGGTTCCGGTTAGTGCCCGACGGGTGAAACCTTAATGGGCACATACAAGCTGGCGGAAGTCATGGAAAAGCCTTGGAGTGATCTCTTGGCTCTCACACCAAAGGAAGTGTGCGAGTGCGACGGCACAGGCATAATGGAGATTCTTTTTAGTCACCTGGCAATAGGGGATGAAATCACTACTCGTGAGAAAATTTGTACAACCTCTGCAGAGTGTAAAACTGTCATGACAGCCGTGCTCACGGTCATGAGCATTGCATGGACCCTCACATGATTAGCGGGAATTAGTATTGGTATTGGTATTGGTTTGGATTGGTGAATCACAGTGGGAGACTGTGATTTGGTTCTGTTACTTATACTACTGGTTATAGGTGCAATATCTTTCACTTAGTAAATTTGTGCTTAATAGGAAATGAATGTCTCTAATGTGTGCTTTTATGCAACTAAACCCTATATTGCCTATTTCCTTGATATTTGCCACATGTCATATACTTCCCACACTTGCTGAGTACATACCGTACTCAACCTTGCCTTTATAATTGCTGCTCAGTAGAGGGAGAACTTTGGGAGAACATTGAAGACTCTGGATCCGACGTCTAGGCGAGCTATTCGGTCAACTGCCTGTGGAGCCCAAGACGTTTTCGTTTCGTTTTCGCTGTTTGGTTTGTAATTTAATAAGACTCTTAGTCTATTTTTTAATAGTTTAGTTATTCGAAACATTGTTCTGTTTTACCATTAATAAAGTCACTTTATGTGTGAAACTTATTTCTGGGCACACATAAAGAGTCATTCGGTTTTAGCCATAAAACCGGGTGTGACACCGACACAGACAGGGCTACCGCACACAGGACTCCTTTCCTGCTGTCAACCTATACTTCCTTGTTCGATCTTCAATTCATCATCCTCAAGTTTAGACCAACCATATGAGTAACAAGTTGAATAAAGATCCTATACCCGTAAAAAGATGGTGACCTTCCACCGATTCGACTTCTACCGGTCTAGGTATAGCTAAGCAAGACACACCGAATCTAAGAACTACCAACTCCGCCTATAAACCTAAGACTCCAAGGAGGTGGTAATAATCAGATTCCAACATAACCACACTTCACCTATTGCCCAGCAAATAAAATAATAAAACACTAATTCATTTCATAATTTATATAAAATAAAGATAAACATGTATGATACCTGCCTTGCGATGTTGAAGTCTCCCCAGCAAAATTGCCCACGGGTGTTTCACCCTCTGGAGCACCCACGTCACTCTCGAGTACGTTGTTCACTAAACAATGAAACAACGACAAAATAAATATGCATGCTATGTAATGCCATGACAAAAACAAACAGCAAAAAATTTTTATTTGTAACCTTTCTATTGCTAGGGGGAGTGGATACTATATTTTTAGGTAGTTAATCATTTTAAACCAGTAGGGTAAAAATATCAATTGTGTTTAATTAACTACATTAAGTAAAATAACCAAAATTTAGTAAAAATAGTTAATCGCTAAAGCAATTCACTTAATTTGGGTAGACAAACTAATTTAATACTACTCAATAATGTTTTCTAGACTCTAACCAATTTTAATAGATCAAGATTCAGTAAATAAAATTTAGAACCAAATTTGGTTAATTATTAGCAAATATTCTAATTACTATGAATTAATTATATACAGATATAAATTCATTATACAATAATTACCGAAGAAATTAGCCTAAAACATTTTTATAATGTTCTTTAATACCTTAGGGGACAATTAAGCAAATTTTTGATAATTTAAAGTGCACACATGATTAATTAAAAATTAAACATGCATTAATAAATTTCTCTAATTAATCATTATTAAACAATTAATTACTTTTGGTTATTATTTTCAATAAATATTTTATGAGTTTAGAAGTCTAACAAAATTGGTTTCATATTTTTTCGAGCTATTATGAATTTTCTGTGAATTTTACAAGTTTTATTGAATTTCTGCGCTATAAAAAGGAATTTTTCGGAGTGGATAAGATGTTCGGGCCCACTGGGCCACGTGGCGGCTGGTGGGCTCAGCCACAGGGAAGGCCCGCGGGGCTCGGCCACACCAAATCTGGCCTGGCCACACTGGATCCGAGGCGAGCTCGGTCACCGGCCATGGAGCAGGCGATGGCCGGTTCGCGGCAGCGCTCGCCAGCGCGCCATCCCCGGCGGTCGCGACCCCGGGGCTAGCCCAAAAAGGGCCACCGTAGCACGAGAAGGCGTCTGGGGAGGTCGTCGTTGCCACTAGCTCACCTGAACTAGGGTGACGGCGTGCGGCGGCGCGAAGGAAAGTTCGGCGAGGTCGCGACGACTCTCCGGTGCACGAAACTTGAAGCGGTTTCTTCGTAGAGCTTCACGGTGCCGAGGAGAAGGCTGGCACAGGTGAAGATGGCGTCGAAAATGGCCGTAGCTACCTCGTCACCGGCGAGGTCCTACGGTTCCGACGAACTGCAGCGAAAGAGCTTCAAATTTTCTACAGAAAACCACGAAATTGGATGAAGCTTCGACACAGGAGGTGCGCCTAGTCCTAAGGAAGTAGGATCTGAGAGTAAATGGGAAGAAACCAGCGGGAGCACATTGGATTTCACGAAGAGCGGCCGGCTGCACCGAAGCTCGGGTTTTTGGGAAAACTATGAAATTCTGCGAACTCAGTGCAGGAAAGGAGAGGAGGAGAGGGGAGGAAGCTCGGGGATGGAGTGGCGCACGAGCTCGTGGAGGATGGAGTGCTGAGAGATGGGCGGCAGTGGCGTTCCTCGGAGGCGCGCCGTTGCCAGACGCGCGCAGGCGAGAGTGGAAGTGTGAGAGTGCCCGGAGGGAGTGAGAGAGCAGAGGGAGAGTGAGGGAGAGGGTAGAGCAGGGGCGCGACAGGTGGGGGGGGGCGCGCGGCGACCCGGGCGGCTAAGCTCGTGCATGCACGCCGCGCGCGGTGCGCGCTGTCCGCGGGCAGCTGGGAAAGGAGGAGGAGAAGAACAGTGGCCGACAGCCGGGGTCCGCAGCTTTTTTTCAATTTTTTTCTGATATTTTTCCGAATTCCAGCGACAACTTCTGATTTCGCGGCAAAAACTCAACTTCCCGAGTTCCGATGAATTTGAAAATTTGCGGAGCTGAAGAACTTTTTATGAGGAACAACTTTCATTTTTGGAGCATCTTCAAATTCCCAGCGGATTTAATTCTATAAAATTAGAAAGGCAGATAGCTGATTTTTTTGAGGAAATAAAACAATTTGGGGACTTACATTTTTGGTTTTAAATTTTTTAAAAAAATCCTTTTATACTTTCTGAACCATGTGATTATTGATAGATAAGAATTGTTTCAGATATTACTTTGAATATTCTTGAGCTTGATTTCTTTGAATTTTTAAATTCACATCAATTTTTTAAATTCACATCAAATTTGAATTTCTATTGACTTCGGTTAATTGAATTCTAGTTCAAATTTGAATTCAATGCTTCGAAACACGAGAGACGTTACACCCCTCCCACCTTAAAGAAATCTCGTCCCGAGATTTGATAAAATAGAAGAGGAGTGCAGACAAAAAGGAACTCGAAAAAGGATGGAAGTTAACTAAAGGATTCAGAGGACGGTAAGGAATTTAAAGAAAATTCACTTACAACTTTGAGAAGAATTCTGGATACTTGTCACGAAATTTATCTTCCGGTTCCCAAGTTGCTTGTTCTTCAGAGTGATTACTCCATTGAACCTTGACAAATTTAATCGTGCGATTCCGCAACTTGCGCTCTGCCGCGTCAAGAATCTGCAACGGGTACTCGACATACGAGAGATCCGGCTGTAGATTAAGAGTATCCACAGCAATGACTTCGGTGGGCACCCGAAGACATTTCTTCAATTGCGAAATATGGAAAACATTGTGTACACTTGAGAGAGAGGATGGAAGCTCTCATTGGTACGCCACGGCACCATGCCTTGCAATAATCTTGAAAGGACCAATATAGCGAGGGGCTAATTTTCCTCTCACTTGAAACCTTTGAGTGCCACGAAGTGGAGATACCTTGAGATAGACGTAGTCTCCAATTTCAAAATGAAGTTCTATTCGACGACGGTCCGCATAGCTCTTTTGTCGAGACTGTGCCACACGCAAATGATCTTGAATTTGTCGCATTTTAGCCTCAGCCTCGTTGACCAAATCAGGGCCAAAGAAAGGTCTTTATTCCGATTCAGACCAATTCAACGGTGTTCTACACCGTCTCCCAAAAAGAGCTTCAAAAGGAGCCATCTTTATGCTCGACTGATATCTGTTGTTGTAAGAAAATTCTGCAAATGGCAAACAAATTTTCCACTTCTTTCCATAGGTCAACACACAAGCCCTCAACATGTCTTCAAGGATTTGATTAACTCTTTCCGTTTGGCCTCCAGTTTGAGGATGGTAAGCCGAACTACGTAAAAGTTTGGTATCCATCGCTTAATGAAGACTTTCCCAAAAGTGAGAGACAAACTGTGAGCCACGATCTGATGTGATGGTTTTTGGAACACCATGGAGGCATACGATGCGAGTAAGGTAAAGCTCCGCATATGCCCTTGCCGTATATGCCGTCTTGACCGGAAGAAAATGTGCCGACTTTGTCAACCGATCAATAATAACCCATATAGAATCATAGCCGTTGGCGGTTTTAGGCAACCCGACTACGAAGTTCGTACCAATATCCTCCCACTTCCATGAAGGAATAGGCAAAGGTTGTAGTGTACCTGCCGGTTTTAAGTGGCTTGCTTTTACTCGTTGACATACATCACACTGGGAGATGTACCGAGCGATTTCTCGCTCTATGCGAGTCCACCAAAACTTTTGCTTCAAATCCTAATACATTTTAGAGCTTCCGACATGGATGGACAATAGAGAGTCATGTGCTTCATCCAATATCTTATCTCGAAGTTCTTGTACTTTTGGAACCACGAGTCGCTTTCCGAACCAAAGAACACCTTGCTCATCTATAGAGAAACAAGCAGCTTGACCCTCATCTATCTTGGAACGAATTTGGGCCACGCCTTTGTCATTCTTTTGAGCCTCCTTGATCTGATCCAGAAGTGTGGACTTCACCTCTAAGTTGGCAAGAAATCCTTCTTCAACCATCTCAATACCAAGCTTTCGAAACTCATCACATAGTGTGTTTGTTTCGGCTTCAACAGTTAAGCAATTGCAATGACCTTTGCGACTCAAGGCATCTGCCACAACATTTGCTTTGCCCGGGTGGTAATGTATCTCTAATTTGTAGTCCTTGATCAACTCAAGCCACCTTCTTTGCTTCAAGTTCAGGTCATCTTGAGTGAAAATATACTCGAGACTTTTGTGATCGGTATAAACATTGCATGTTTTACCGAGAAGGTAGTGCCGCCAAATTTTTAAGGCATGAACCACAGCGGCAAGTTCAAGGTCATGAGTAGGATAATTCTCTTCATGACGCTTCAATTGACGAGAGGCATATGAGATGACTCTCCCTTCTTGCATAAGTACACACCCAAGTCCGACACATGAAGCATCGCAGTAAACATCAAAGCTTTTGTTAATATCGGGTTGAGCAAGGACGGGTGCTGTTGTGAGAAACGTCTTCAAGGTTTGGAATGCTTGCTCACAATCTGCAGACCACTCAAACTTTACACCTTTTTGCAGCAGCTTGGTCATAGGCTTTGCAATCTTGGAGAAATCCTTAATAAATCGTCGATAATAACCGGCAAGACCAAGGAAACTCCGGATTTCAGTGACACTTGTTGGTTGTTTCCAATCCAACACATCTTGAACCTTAGCAGGGTCAACTACGACACCATTTTCAGAAATGACGTGTCCAAGAAAAGCCACTTCTTTCAGCCAAAATTCGCATTTGCTAAACTTGGCATATAGCTGATGTTGTCATAGCTTCTCAAGCACAACACGCAAGTGGCGTGCATGCTCTTCCTCAATCTTTGAGAAGATGAGAATGTAGTCAATGAAAACCACGACAAAGACATCAAGCTCTTCTATGAATACGCTATTCATCAAGTACATAAAGTACGCAGGAGCATTTGTAAGACCAAAGGACATGACACGAAACTCATAGAGTCCATACCGGGTTGAGAAGGCCGTCTTCGGAATGTCCTCTTCTCTGATTTTTATTTGATGATAGCCAGATCTTAAATCAATCTTGGAGAAGAAACAAGCACCGGCTTCATTTTGCAGTTGGTGAGCAGCGAAGAGAACCTTGTCATGCTGCCCACACCGCACAAGATTCAACTTCTGCTCAATGGTGCGCAACCAGTGATCAGCGTCCATAGGATCCTTGGATCAAGTGAAAACTGGTGGCTGAGTGCGCATGAAATCCCCGAAATCACCATCACGAGTAGCTTCACCTCCACCGCAGGGAGCTAAGTACTGGGCGATAGCTTGCAGAGCGCCAGTCTGGTCTCGACGATTACGTTCAATCTCGATGAGAACTTCGGCCAGTGTCAGCGGTGGTGGTGGGTTCACATTTTGGGCATTGGAGCCCTCAGGAACATCTTTGCTGCCATTGTTGTGGGTACTCATCCTGTTGCCAAACAAAGTCAGCAACGTAATGAGCCACCAGCATGACAATTGAGATTATAGCAGCAAAGACTTGTCCAAACAAATAGAAATTTCCAATGAGATAAAAAGATATTATACTTCCAGATTTGGATAGCATAAGAAAAGATGATAGACTAAAGGGACACAAGGTGAGGGGTTGAAAATCACCTACGGATAACAATTTATGCTTACATAATTTTTCCTAGCATAGGTTTTATTTGTTTCCTTCATAAGAGCTAGGTGGAAATTGCTGGAAGTGGCTTGGGTGGCTGATTTTTAGTAGTTAGGAAACATCAATATATATATATATATATATATATATATATATATATTGATGTTTTTATCTTTAGTGACCAAGAAGGCATGCAAAAAGTATGACATGACATGGTATGCATATACATGCACTAACGTCCTCGCACGAATCGAAAACTCTCCCCACCCCAAAGAAAAACAAAATGACACACACATGGGCAATTTTCGAAAACAAAACTTTGTAAACACAACTAGAAACACACATGTCCTAACAAAATCTAGGGCTGCTAACTTAATCCCATAATTCACCCCATATGTATGCAATCAGTTTACTTAATTACAGGTGAGACAAACAATTCTAAGATAAGAGAGGAATAAAAATTAGCAGCCACCTTAATCCAGTTTTAGTTGAATTAGTAAGGTTGAGCATATTTTAATTACTCATGTTGCTAAGCAAATTTTAAGGGTATGTGTTAAACCATGCTCTGATGCCACGCTGTGAGGAACCGTCTAAGTTGAGTTCCAATTAATCGAATTAGCTTGATATTCAAACCGAACTCAAGCTCCATTCAACTAACGAAAAATCAACCCCGGTAGTCCCCCGATATGCTTCCCAAACACTGCTCAGGACAATAGCATATCGGTATTTAACGTTGTACACATCACATAGGGATCTCACATCTATATATATATAATTAAACAAGTACTAAGTTTTTATTTAGGTTCTACATGATGGAGAGTACTATGCAGCGGAAAACATTTTAAAACAAACCGAAATACAGTGTGCTCAGCCCACGAACACCACCGTCACGCAAAGGAAGAACACAGACTATTCATCCCCTTCGCCAGCATCGGCAGGGAAGAAATAGCCAAAAACCAAATCATTCTCACCTGCAAAACTTCAACATTGCAAACGTGAGTCAGCAAGACTTACTCGTGGGACGTACATCCCGACTCCAAAGATCATGAATAAGGCATTAGCAAGGATAATAATGCAATAAAGCTTAATTGCGGAAAAGCAGTAGATATTAATAATTTAAAGCGAAGCATAAAGACTCATGGGCAACTAATTACTAACCCAAGCAATTAAACAATTTTACAAAATCGTAATAAGAGATGTGTCAATAATACATCTCCAATATATCCCACAACTTTACTATCAGTGATTAAAGAAGAGAAGTTATTAGCTACGATGAAAATCAATAGACACCAAGCTTGGTCATAACCGAGACCGTGACGATTCGAACCGATTATACACCCTGCAGGGGAGTTCAACTGTACCCACACGACTTGAGAACCATCAGCTTATGCAACTCGCGACGTCGCATAAGAGAGTACTCATGTCAACCTTTCTCTCATCCATTCCCAAACGGTTGGACAATCGACATGTCAGAGAGGACCGGTCCTGTGTCTCATGGGAGCCCAGCGGTCACTCGTGCATGTCAGTCAAGACATGCCGTTATGGGCCAAACGTTGGTATGAAAATGAGATATTCGGCTTGTCTTACCATTATATTCGACATGTGGCATGAACGAAAAGTGCTTAGGCCAACAATTAACAATGGCCGGTCCTTAACCGACACAGACAGGGCTACCGCACACAGGACTCTTTTCCTGCTGCCAACATATACTTCTCTGTCCGGTCTCCAATTCATCATCCTCAAATTTAGACCAACCATATGAGTAACAAGTTGAATAAAGATCCTATACCTGCGAAAAGGTGGTGACCTTCGACCGATTCGACTTCTACCGGTCTAGACATGGTTAAGCAAGACACACCGGATCTAAGAACTACCAACTCCGCCTATAAACCTAAGACTCCAAGGAGAGGGTAATAACTAGATTCCAACATAACCACATTTAACCTATTGCCCGACAAATGCAATAATAAAACACTAATTCATTTCATAATTTATATAAAATAAGGATAAACATGTATGATGCTTGCCTTGCGATGTTGAAGTCTCCTCAGCAAAACTACTCACAGGTGCTTCACCCTCTGGAGCACCCACGTCACTCTCGAGTACGTTGTTCACTAAACAATGAAACAACGACAAAATAAATATGCATGCTATGCAATGCCATGACAAAAACAAACAGCAAAACAATTTTATTTGTAACCTTTCTATTATAGAGGGAGTGGATACTATATTTTTAGGTAGTTAATCATTTTAAACCAGTAGGGTAAAAGTATCAATAGCGTTTAATTAACTACCTTAAGTAAAATAACCAAAATTTAGTAAAAATAGTTAATTACTAAAGCAATTCACTTAATTTGGGGGGACAAACTAATTTAATACTACTCAATAATGTTTTCTAGACTCTAACCAATTTTAATAGATCAAGATTCAGTAAATAAAATTTAGAACCAAATTTGGTTAATTATTAGCAAATATTCTAATTACTATGAATTAATTATATAGAAAACAGAGATAAATTCATTATACAATAATTACCGAAGAAATTAGCCTAAACCATTTTTATAATGTTCTTTAATACCTTAGGGGACAATTAAGAAAATTTTTGATAATTTAAAGTGCACACATAATTAATTAAAAATTAAACATGCATTAATCAATTTCTGTAATTAATCATTACTAAACAATTAATTACTTTTGGTTATTATTTTTAATAAATATTTTATGAGTTTAGAAGTCTAACAAAATTGGTTTCATATTTTTCCGAGCTATTATGTATTTTCTGTGAATTTTACGAGTTTTATTGAATTTCTGCCCAATAAAAAGGAATTTTTCGGAGTGGATAAGATGTCCGGGCCCACAGGGCCACGTGGCGGCTGGTGGGCTCAGCCACAGGGAAGGCCCGCGGGGCTCAGCCACACCGGATCCGGCCTGGCCGCACCGGATCCGAGGCGAGCTCGGTCACCGGCCATGGAGGGGGCGACGGCCGGTTCACGGCGGCGCTCGTTGGCGCGCCGTCCCCGGGGCCAGCCCAAAAAGGGCCACCGCAGCACGAGAAGGTGTCTGGGGAGGTCGTCGTTGCCACTAGCTCACCGGAACTAGGGTGACGGCGTGCGGCGGCGCGGAGGAAAGTTCGGCGAGGTCGCGACGACTCTCCGGTGCACGAAACTTGAAGCGGTTTCTTCGTAGAGCTTCACGGTGCTGAGGAGAAGGCTGGCACGGGTGAAGATGGCGTCGAAAATGGCCGTAGCTACCTCGTCACCGGCGAGGTCCTACGACTCCGACGAACTGCCGCAAAAGAGCTTCAAATTTCCTACAGAAAACCATGAAATTGGTTGAAGCTTCGACACAGGAGGTGCGCCAAGTCCTTAGGAATAAGGATCTGAGAAAAAACAGGAAGAAACCAGCGGGAGCACATCAGCTTTCACGAAGAGCCACCGGCTGCACCAAAGTTCGGGTTTTTGGGAAAACTATGAAATCCGGCGAACTCAGTGCAGGGAAGGAGAGGAGGAGAGGGGAGGATGCTTGGGGATGGAGTGGCGCACGAGCTCGTGGAGGAAGGAGAGCTAAGAGATGGGCGGCAGTGGCGTTCCTCGGAGGCGCGCCGTTGCCAGACGCGCGCAGGCGAGAGAGGAAGAGTGAGAGAGCGGAGGGAGAGCGAGAGAGAGGGTAGAGCACGGGCGCGACAGGTGGGGGGCGCGTGGCGACCCGGGCGGCTGAGCTCGAGCATGCGCGCTGTCCTGCGGGGCGGCTGGGAATGGAGGAGGAGAAGAACAGGGGCCGACAGGCGGGATCCGCAGCTTTTTTTCAATTTTTTCTGATATTTTTCCGAATTCCAGCGACAGCTTCTGATTTCACAGCAAAAACTCAACTTCTCGAGTTCCGATGAATTTGAAAATTTGCAGAGCTAAAGAACTTTTTATGAGAAACAACTTTCATGTTTGGAGCATCTTCAAATTCGCAGTGGATTTAATTCTATAAAATTAGAAAGTCAGATAGCTGATTTTTTTAGGAAATAAAGCAATTTGGGGACTTACATTTTTGGTTTTAAATTTTTACAAAAAACCTTTTATACTTTCTGAACCTTTTGATTATTGATAAATAAGAATTGTTTTAGATATTAATTTGAATTTCCTTGAGCTTGCTTTCTTTAAAAAAATTTAAATTCACCTCAAATTTGAATTTCTATTGACTTCGGTTAATTGAATTCTAGTTCAAATTTGAATTCAATGCTTCGAAACACGGGGACATTACAAAAATCACGGATACATCATTTATACAGAAAATAGAAAAATACTACTCCTTATCATGGAAAATAGTTCAATTCACATGAATAACGTAGATTTGTGAAATATATCGGTAACCAAAGAAGCCCTAAAATGTTGAATGTGCCCACCTTTCTCATGGTACAACAGGGTCTACACGGGCCGATGTTTTCCCTTCACGCCGAGGCCTATTTTTCGCGGTAGCAGGGGCCCCATTCAAACAACTCGGCCCGCACCTCGTTGCAGAGGCAGCACCGCAGCAGAGCTAAAACCCTAACGACAGAGTGCTCCCCACCTAACCAGAACCCCAGGAATGACGCCGGCGCCGGAGCCGACCACCGCGGCCGCCGCCGTCAAGCGCAAGAAACCGCACGGGCCATTCAAAACACTCGGCAAGAAACCGAAGAATCCGAGCTCGGCGCCGGCGTCGGCGAAGGGAAAGAAGAAGAAAAGGCACAAGGACAAGAAGCCGCGGCAGCCCACCCCGCACGCCAAGAAGCCCTCCGAGCTGGACCATACCATGGCCTCCGCCAGTGCGGCAGGGGACGACACCGCCGCCGGCGGGGTCCTCCTGTCGGCCGCGATGCCACCGGCGCGGCAGCTCGACTTCTTCCTCCGCAGCTTCGAGCGTGCCGCCAAGATGCGCCTCTCCCCCCTCGAGCTCGACTCGTACTCGGGTACGCGCCGTTCATGCCTGTGTTTCAATTCAAATGTTCGATTTGATTCAGCGTGTGACTTCTCTGAAGAGGGATGCATGGTGCGGCTCGCGGAGGGAGCCAACCAGGACGTGGAGAGCTTTGGTGACCATGTGAAGGGCGCGTTCGGAGCCTCGTGGAGGAAGGAGCTCTGCGACGGGAATGTTGTTGAGGGGGAGATCGGTGTGGGCAGCCCTGCGCTACTGGTTATCTGCTCGGCTGCTCTGCGCTCGCTGGAGCTTCTTAGGTAGTACTAGAAGTTATGTGTGGAACAAGCATCATTTTTCACTGCGTCCATATCTTATTGTTGTAGTGATGCGTGTATATCTGTTTCCTGGGAAAATTGACAGACGCTTCGGCGTACATTTCTATGTTATGTGGCCATTCTGACTTTCTATAACAATTGTCCCTTTCTTTGTCTGACATCAGCATTTGATTTCAGAGGCTTAAAGATGTTCACAAAAGAATGTCGCCCCGTAAAGCTCTTCGCCAAACACTTGAAAGTGGAGGAACAGGTCTGTACTTTTCCCATTTCCCATCGCTGTGGTGTTTCTAGTGGTTTGGTGTTACTAGACTGCATGTTTGATGCTTATAGTACTAGAGTTTTTGCCTATCGCAAAACTTACATAATTATAGAGTTCCAACTATATTGATGGTGCAAATTTACCTCAGATTGTTACATTTATCTACTGACCACTGATGATTTTGAAACATAGATTAGTTCTTTTTTCTGCAAATCATTTTTTTTTCTCATTTTACTTATGACTAAATGTGGATCTGACATTTCACCAGAAGAGCTTAAAATACTTTCTCTATGTAAGAGTTTTGAACACAGAATCTAAAATAAAAAAATTCAACCAACCTAGGAGGAACTAGGTTGCATTGTATTAAAAAGAAAATAGGCACCAAAATTCGCATCAAAGAAGATTTATGAACCTTGGTGTGCACCCATACCCCTAACTAACTGAGCTAGTCTCAGTTCCTTAAGAATTTGAAACCAAAACACTTGTTCTGTTGTTTTGTGCTACAAGTAATCTCATTAGTACCCTTTTTTTTTTTTTTGAATTACTGTCTCAATACTAAATCTGCCCTTCAGGTTGCAATGCTTCATGCTCGAGTAAATATTGCCTGTGGTACACCAAGCAGGTAAACAATCTTGGTTTTTCAATTATTCATCCATCTTATTCTTATTTCTGTCACTGTATTTAATCTTCATACCAATTAAGCATGTTTGATTTTTGTAAAGACCAGTTTTTATTCTTAGTTTTTGTAACCACTGTTTATTGTATGTTGGCCATACATAAAGGGCACATATTGATTTGTTTGGTTGTAGCATAGGATCTGCATTCATTGTTGTGATTATCTAGCTTTGCAGCGTTTCTTGCCGAGCACTACTTGTTTGGTTGTAGCATAGGATCTGCATTCGCATGTGTTAGAGGATCTCTCTCCTTCGGCTGTATGGCACTATTAGGCATGGGTTGCTCTTCCAATTTGCACGTTCCATCTTTGCCTTACGAGTTGCAATTGTGTTCCTCCGAGCTTCATAATCATGCTTTTATGTCGTGTTAGAGGTTCTGCTAGGGAGGCATCAATGCTTTACCGTACTTATATTGATATATTGATAATAAAACCTTCTAAGGCTCAGAAAATGACTTCAGACTTTCATTAGCACATCTTGAGTCCTGCCAAGTTTCTTTTTGTATGGATTATTGACTTATCCGATTATCATCATTATATAGATCACTATCATTGTATATTTTGCTCCTGTTTAAGAACCTAGATTTAGTGTGTGATTTTCACCATAATATCCTTGTAAAGAAAAGATTTTTTTTCTTGTTCTAGATTAACATGGTAACTTAATATATTTCCTTTGTTTATCCAGTAGCGACAATAGTGGCGTGCTTGTTACATTATTTTCCTCTTTCAATTGCCCCTTATATCTCTTCTCTTTGCAGGATCAAGAAATTAATCGATATGGAAGCTTTGTCCTTGTCACGCTTGAAACTAGTGGTGCTTGACATGCAGAGAGACGCTAAGTCCTTTACCTTATTTACACTACCACAAGTCAGGTACTTGACAATGCATTTAGGTCCTAGAAATTCTTACAACCATGTCTATGCTTGCATATATTTTTTTCCTAATATATTGATTGACATGCAGCAATGAGTTCTGGGACTTGTACAAGGGCTACCTAGATCAAAAGATTCGAGGGGGCACGCGGATTTGTTTCTACGGTGCTGTGTCTGAGAAAGATATTACTAAAGCAATTCCACCTGAGTAAATGTTTGTACAATTCCACCTGTGTCTGAAAAAAGTACAGACTGGAACCTTGTTAAAGCAAGTTTTTTTTATGAGGTTAAAAAATTTAGGATTTTCAAATGTGCTTTTTTGGTCCACGAATGTTTTTACCCCTAATACAACGTACGGAGTAATGTTTTTGACTGGAACCTTTGCCACCTGACTGGCTTCAGCAGATGAACACAGGGTCATGTTGTAGAACAGATTGCTACCGAACGAAGCAACATAAGTTGAGCGGTTTCTGCATGAAGAGGCATTGCTACCAAACGAAGTAAAATGCCTTAAGTACTCCTTCCGTTTCAAAATAAGTATTTTTTTAGATTTTTAAACATTTATTTTTAACCATTCATTTTATTCAAATAATTTGTGAAAATATAATTTATTTTATTTTGAAATGATTTTTTATTAGAAGTATTTTAACTTTGTTTTGTTTATTTTCGTAAATTTTTTGAATTAGACGATCGGTAAAACGTCGATTTCAAAAATTCAAAAACGTTGAGTAATGGAATACCATAGGTGTATAATTACAAGTCTGGCCCCATGTGTCATAAACGAATTTGGAGGAATTTCAGCAAAAATTCGCAATTTTGCCTGCGATATGAGAGCAACATCTGTACATTTCAAATATGATACCATAATAGCATTTTCACATAACAAAATGATCTTTTCAAAGCAAAGTAGATTTACAATAAGGGTAGTACGAGGTGAGAGCTTTCAAAGCTAGTAGTGCCATCAGCTAATCTGCGGAAACTAAAACTGAAATATTATTCATTTTTATTTTATTAAAATTTTCATATAGTTTCTAGAGCACTGGAGACGTTCTCGTGGAGAGAACTTGGGGCGGGGCGGTGATGTTTCATATGGATGTATTGGAGATGCAGATTGATAGGCGCGGTGGCACTCATTGAGGAAAAGAAGGCGGGAGAAAATTCAGTTATTTTGCCCTCGATTCGTTCTCTATTGGTGAGGAATCAGGAAGAGACATGACAAAGAAGGTGCCCTTTGCCCATTCAGAACTACTGATCACTAAAAGCTCTGAAGGAAACTATTAGCAGCCCTACTATAGGCAGATAAGAGTACATACATCCCAATTCCTACGTTTTTAAAATCCTACAATCCAAAGGAGCCCTTACAGTACATGTTTGCTCCAACATCTATACCAAACCTAGGACCAACAACCATAGCATATACACAAGATCAACTGTGCCAAAAGAGCTGATTAGTTGCAAACTGAATTCCAGGATCTACACCATCAATCCTAAAGTGCGCTAGTTTTACTGTACGTTAGCCAAAGATTCTCCATAAGTTTGTTGATATGTTCACAAAGATTAGGGAGTAATTTTATCTCAAAGATGCTCAGTTAGCCCTTCTTTTCTTCCTTGCGTAGTTCTTTGACGTGCTCCCTGCCAATAAAACACACATATATGTTACATGACGAGATGACTCGAGAGGGTATCACTCGAGTTTATCTGCATAGTTCTCAAAAATATTAGAAGTTTTGAAGACTGCAGAATGCATGAATCAGTGATTCAACAGACCTTTGAGCTGTGATGGTGAATCTAGACCAATGATGGCAGAGATTGAACCATCCTACAAAACAATAAAAGGCACTAGATGAGACTCACAAAAAGGAACACATTGCGCAAACTGAGAACACGAGTTGGATGCTACGTCTTCAATTATGTCCTCATGATAGAGCGCTTATGACTACTTGCCTACTCAATTTGTCTCAGTTGAAACAGAAAATCAAAAGGAAAAAATTATGTTTTGCTGAAACAATATATTTAAAGGATGCATCCATATCCTACTAGAGTTTAACTATATCAGAGGGCAGGCATCTTGCTATACACTTCTAGACATGTTGCACATCCCTTCTCCCAGTTTATTGGCAGGCCTTTATTACATGATATTAGATAATCAGATTCTATAATTGCAGCTGTGAAGAAAATTTATCTTATATCCATATAATTTCCTGCATCAAATACTGGATTAATGAATTCCACAGGCCATTGAGATTTGAGAATACTGCATATAGCGGAAAGACTAGAAGCAGCAAGATTATGCTCAACTTGTATGCATTTAGCAAAATGTACCATTGAAATTGCAAATGCGAAATTATTCATTTTTAAATGCAACGATGAAGCTACTTTGATCTAGTTTGAGACAGCATCTAGAAAAGGAAAAGAGATTTTATACTAACATGGTCATAGATAATACTTTGGCACCCTGGATCCAATGCGGGTACTACAACCCGACCTGAAAATATATATTATTGTTTCTTCAGTCATAATGAATAGATGATTTGAAGCAGCACAATAGAAAACTGAAGACATACCTGATCTGGTTTTCTTAAGTTTGAGAGATCCAGGTGTGAACACTGATAAGGACTTACCCCGGCCATAAGTAAGTGGAGACAGGTTGCCCTATAATGAAATAGGAACATTGTAATAAGCACACATATGAATATTAAAATCTCTTAATGCTAAGATAAAGGCTGTTGAACACAAATAATGGTTCCCATATATAGATGAATACAATAAAAGTGTATCTTGAAAGGTACAATAAAACAGTTCATAGAAAGGCTACAAGTTTTACCCTTATATATGGAATTGGCCGTTTGGAGTTTCGCGATCTAGTAGCATGTTGCAACTTCCCAAAGGCAGATCTTTTGTTTGTTGATGTTCCTACATGCTGCACTCCCTAGCACAGAGAAGTTAACTTCATTATATATCATGTGAATAATGAGTAGCACACCAAGTGCCACATGCTAAATGTGCAAAACACAAAGTTAGGAAGATATAAATATTAAAAGATGCCTCACAATTTCATACTTCAAGATTCTTTGGAACGTAATTTCACACTTCAAGCATTTCTTTAGAGAGGTTAATACTTTGCTATTGATATGAAAATAAGTCCGGAGCTGGAGAATTGAACAAATAGCCAAATATATCAGCAGGAATTTACTCCAGCCTACATTCTATTTGTTTAGTAATATTAGAAATTTTGTTTATTTGCAAATAGGAGTGTCCTGGCAAAATGTAGGGGAAGGATGCGTACAAAAGACCCAAAGTGGTCGGACCCTTTCCCAGAGCCTGCGCAAGTGGGAGCTACGTGTATGGTGCACTGGGTTGCGCTTTTCTTTTTGTGTCATTTGCAAATGCTTAATCAAGAGGGGCTCACCACAATGAAGGCATGGTATTTTTATGAACTGCTAATGCTATTACAGCTGACGGTCTGAAATGTTAAAGAGGGCGACTGGCTCAATAAAGGTGATCATTAGGGGGAGTGGTTCGGCTTCCCCTCGGGCCAACAGGGGACACGCCAGGCTGGGATGCGCGGACATGGCCCGGACACGGTACGCCTCATGTGTCTTAGGCCTCGGGATACAGGGAGAATGATGAAATGTTGAAACTGAGCATGTCTTTGGTCATCTCTAAAGGTGATCATTTAGGTCATAAAGTTTTAAGATCTGGCACTGAGTTGAGACCACTGTCAATCGTATCAAAGTTATGTATTTAGAATTTAATAAAAAGACATCCAAACAACTTATTTGTTACAGGTATTTTTACCTATATTATCAAAATAAAGTTCAAACAATGTGGATACTCGTGGGGGCATAGGATGTAACAGTTTGAACTCACTTTCTCTGAAGATTCCACATTTGAATAAGGTGGGGTATCTTCACCCAATACTGACTCACTCGATGCTACAAGCTGAGGTTTCTTCAGGCAACCTTGTCTCTTCAGCGGAACCACAGGAGCCTTTGGATGCCCTAAATTATGAGAAGCGAATTCCATTACAAATGTCAGACACAAATACTTGCAGAACAAAACATTAGCAGTATCTTGACATTCTACTCTTACCATTATTAATGTGTGAAGCATTGTCTATCCCCACAATAGAATCTGAAGTTACATTACTGTCAATACCATTATGACTTTTTTCATTCAAAGTGTTTGCCCCAATCAAGTCTGTGACCATATTTTCGACCTCATTGCTATCACGGTTTGAAGCGGCAGATTTTTCGATTGTTGGGGTATCATCATAAGTGTATTCCTCAAATCTTGGTGCTCCATTTGGTAGACAGGAAGAGTTTGGGAAGGCATCGCCATTGCCTGAGGAAGCTTGCGCATTGTCCAGAGCGTTGCAGATCAATTTTCCAAGCGAATCAAAAAGCTTCCCTTTCTGAAAGCTCTCCAAGTAAAATCTAGATGAATTATCACGTGAGTTGCTAGTTCCTGAACATCTCGGTTGACATCCTGTTTGTGTGCTCATCATCTTAGGATAAAGCAAATTCCAATTTTCCCACCAGCAAGGGAACCCAAATGAGAATTTTTCACAGGCCTGCATGAATTGTTTCGAAGTGAATTTCCTTCAATGCAATATATCAAAAGGATGACTTGTTGATCCATTTTTAAAACAAAATTTATCTATAAAATATTGGAAATTACTACTCCCTCCATCCCAAAATAAGTGACATTTTTGACTTTTTGAAATCAAGGTTTGACCATTCGTCTTATTCAAAAGATTTTAAAAATATATAAAAAATAAGCAAGTAAAGCTTAAAGTAATTCTAATAACGAATCATTTGACAATAAAATAAATAATTTTTACATAATTTTTTTGAATAAGACGAATGGTCAAAGGTAGATGTTTGAAAATCTAAAAATGATACTTATTTTGAGATGGAGGGAGTATATATGGATTGTCTATTGCTTATAACTTAGTTTCAAAAAAAATATTGTTTACAATCTAAGATAACTTTACGCCAGCTTTCCACAAAAAAAAGTAGCATTACTGGAAAGCTCACATGACAATTGACAGCAACTTTGTCTCTGGTACATAAGTTTCTTGAGAATCGGCCAAATAAACATTCAAGTAGCATGTGAAACAAGACACACAGAACAAGATGTGTATACCTCGATAGTAAATCCATGTTCAAGCGTTCGTTCAATGTTGAATAGACCATAAATGGACACTACAGTCCCACTCTCGGTTTCAAGAACATAACACTCGTGGCGCTTTGCTATGGGTGCAGCTGGGAAATCCAAGAGTGCTTGGTTCCTGCCAGAAGTGGGGCAACCAACAGATAATGTCAGATAATCAAAGCCCTGAGATTTGAAGAAGAAATCAGCCAAGTTCAGAAAAGCTTAAGCACTCTTTAATGCCGAGAAGCAGCATACCAGAAGCTGGCAAACATATTTTTTTTTTAAAAAAAACAAACGTTTGATCTGTCAAAAGCCTTATCATGCTTTAGCAACAGGGGTTAATCACCCAAACTAAAGTCTAAGAGACTAAAAACTACTAGTAACAAACAGCATAAACATGATTCATGATATGCAATCGATTTCACTTCTTGGGAAATTTTAGACATTGTTCAGTCCTTCTAATGTACATGGCATCATTTTAATAGTGTTTGCCTTGCACTAGCTCTCCAGAAAAAAAATTTACTCAACCAGCAGAACTCTCAGAAAAAAAAAACACTATTTCGCATTAGTTCTCAGGCAATGAAGGTCGGACGATCAGTAAACTACGGTTCGAACCAGGAAAAATGCAACCTTTTTTCAAGAAAATGGTCACCTCTCAAAGAAGCCGGCAACGGCGATCTTCCTCTCGTGCCCCTCCACCCTCGCCAACCACCATTCGCTCAGCGTGACCTAGATAACAAATGCAAAATCAGCTGGAGAAGCGGAAAGTGGGGGCAAAAAATCAACCTAGCCGCAAACGCAGGAGGGGAAGGGTTTACGCTAGGGTGCTCGGAGACGACGGCAGCGGAGGCGGCCGCAGGGGACTCACTGCAGGAGAAGGTGGGACTGAACAACGGCGGCGCTCCAACTCCGCCCAGCCGCGGCGTTGAGGGGTTGCCGGGGTTCTGCTGCGGCCGCTGCATTTTGATCGGATTTTCTTGCGGGCTTCTTCTCCTTCCTCCGGGGTTTGGGGAGAAGAGGGGACAAGGGTCAGCTCAGCTGCTCGTGTGATGAGCCTCTCGGATTCTGCGCCTGTGATGAGCGACGAGCCTTTCGGATTCCGTGCTTGTAGAAATAATGTGTTTCAGAAATTGAAATTTAGGGTGCAATTGGCTGTATGAATCGTTTCCGATCGGTTCAAATGGGTAAATCATTGAAACGATTCAGCTTAGAAACAGTTGAAACGTTTCATTTTTTCTGCCTGCGGGAGTGAAACGGTTATGCCGTGTACACCTTTCCTTCAATATCAATGATATTCACGAAAAATTCCATTAAGTTGTATTGAACCGTTAATTTTTGGAAACTTAAAAAAATTTCTTCAAGTTTTTAAAAATTTGCAAAGTTATTCTATTAGGTTCATATGGTAGAACTATTCATAAAGGTGTCCTTCGAATTATTTTTAAAGTTTTCTAAAATTATTTTGTTAGTTTTTAAAAAAATTTAAAGTTGTTCTAATATTTTTAATATTAACATAAGAAATGTATATTGATCATTCTAATTATCCTTCTTGTTTTACTGAATTCGAATCACTAAAATTTGCTGAAAAAATGATTTTATTTTCGACTAAAAATATTTCTATATTAAAACTGAAACATTTCTGATTTCAAACACACCTTTACGATTTGACTCATAAATTATAGATATAAATGGTTTTATATATTATTTATATAGATAGCAAAATTATCAAAAAGATAACATTGAAGTTTCAAATATACAAATTTTTTGAGTGATGGGTCTGACCTGACGGGGAAAGAAATCCTGTGCTGTTACTTAGGCTGAAAATGAAAATGGTTTAGAAATTTTCCGTCCCAATGTTTTGTTTATCGTTTTTTCTAACCATTTTTCTAACCATTTTACTGTTTCTAGCTGAATTTTTCTTTTTTTACCCTTTTTTCAAATTCAGAAATAAGATCTCATTTGAAGATATTTTTTAAAAAATAAAAATTAAATTTATAAACATAACAACCTTTTAATGGCCTATAGAAATATAAATTGCAAATAACTTTTAATTTGTTAAGTTTAGACATATGAAAATTATATGATTAGATTTTTCTCAAAAAAGTAGTTTCATAAAAATATACATATGCTACTTTTTCATAAATATTTTTATAGAAAATAAAAATAAAATTATGTTTTAAAGACCGTGTCAATGTTTAAAACGACTTTTATTGTATGACCGGAGGGAGTATGTATTGTAAGAATTAGATTATATAGTGAATGTTCG
>BCLF01000117.1:609935-625760 GCA_001602275.1 Zoysia japonica | reverse complement strand
GGAGGGAGTATGTATTGTAAGAATTAGATTATATAGTGAATGTTCGATGCTTATTTTATTTATATTTTCGATATTTTTTTATTACTAACCATTTCTGTAATATTTCTGTCCAGATTGTTTTGTTTTCGAAACTCCATATTTATTCGTTTATTTCCGTTTTCAGAAGTGGTATTGTAAATATAAAAATGAAAATAGTTGAAGTGTTTTTTCAACTATTTCCTTCTGTTTTTAGCCTTACTGTTGTTGTCTATTTTGACTAAAGATTTGATTTTTTTTTATAATATAATTTTTTATATTCTGAAAGTATTTGTTACGAGGAATTTAGAAGTATAATTGCTATATTTTAAAAAGTTAATAAAATATATAAAAATGATTGGACAAAACTAGAAGGCACGGAACCTAAATCTAAACCTATTTTTAGGACAGATATGTCTTAAAAACATATACATCTCATCTGATGTATAGATCACACTCTGCAAGTGGTGTTGTATTTTTGAAATTTTCCCCTCATGTAAGCAAAGGGACTTGCAAATTGGCTTCTCTCTCATTTCCTCCACTAGTTCGGATACTTAGTGTTAACACGATCTAATAAAAAATATTAATTTTTAAAAATAATATATTAATATCACGGATAGCTGCGTCGAGAAGCAATTCGTCGGATGATCCGAAATGAATTTGTTTTGTTTTTCAATAGCTTTGTTTGAATCTCATATATTTGTTCCGATAGCTCTATTTTATTAACTAACAATGATCCTTATGGTTCGAATATCTAAAAGATCTAAAAGAACTTGTTTGTTAGATTTGTAAGAGTATCTGTGAAGATATTTTATCTATCAAATTTATAAAAAAGTAACAACTTTGTGTGTATTTTTTATATTTACGTAGTCTAATCTATTTTTATTATGACATTTTATCGGGTATATGTAGAAAAAAATTGTGCTTTCTAAAGGGTAGAGGTCCGTCCCTTTTTACTTAAAATTTTTAGACATGGGCATGAAAGTTAAGTATGTGTGTAAAAGGTAGATAGTATATATTAGAAAGAGAGAAAGATGTGTTGAGAAGCGAGGGTTACAAGTAAATTAGAAAAAAAAAAATAGATGCTAATGATAAGTAATATGAGATGGAGAAAGTATTTTTTCCCCTTATATTTTTGAAAAAGCCCTATAACATATTACTACAAAGCAGGAATTTCAAAGGTACTGCTCTATCGCCAATTAAACAGGAAAAATTTGCATATTTGGAATTTGAAATATTGTTTTCTTGATTATTTTACCATATGTGTGAATAGTATATAAAACCACTTATATCTATCATTTATGGTTCTAGTGAAAAATTTACGAAACACATTGTTTCTATTGGCAAAAATCTAAAAGGTTTAGTAAACAGAGTGTTAGACAACAAGCACCGAAATGTTTTGGAGAAACTTTCTCCTCTAAAATCACGAACTAAATTGAACTGAAAAGCTTGGGTTCCCATCATTTGAGCTTTTACGGGATCAGGTTCGGAATGCTGATCCCACTTTACAGAATGACGTCTACGTTTTCATACTTATTTCACGTAAAAAAATTAACTCAAATTATTATTATACTTCAAAGCAGGATTTTTAAATTAGTTTTGCTCGAGACTCAACCTCGGACTAAATCCCGCACTGCTTAAGTATTCCGCGTGCTACAGTAGCATCTGTGCTCCAGTGCCGCGAAGCTACAGTACTCGCGTTACTGGACCTTCTTTTTCTGGGCTGGATGCTGCACAGACTATCCATTAAAACTAGTTGCTGCCCCGCACGTTGCTGCGGCACTTTTGCAAACTCTGGATGTATGTATAAAAGATTTTAGAAAAATTGAAAACTTAATCCATAAAAATGTATAGACTTTTTTATGGTTCCATGTATAGTTGATTGGTGATATGAAATTAGTGCATAAGCATAACTAAACGTAGATAAATGATATGCCAACATTTATTATTACTTTTTTTTTATCTGATACTCGTATTCGTTGATAGTAAACGAAGAAAATCAGTAAAAGGAACCTAACAGCTGTAATTGGAACACACAGGTACTTCTGCAGAAAATGGCTAACCATATGTTTCACAGGTAAAACAGAGGCACGGGTTGACTAACACTGAGTCGTACTCGTACATCAGGGACCCTTCGACCATGGCCATCTCCCTACACAGCCAGCACACAAAGCTTCCTGCTTCCTTCCCGGCAACGCATGGCATCACTGGCTCACCAAGAACACTTAGACATAGCAGATCAGGGCGGCCATGGAGAATGGTGTGCTCACTGTCACCATACCCAAGGAAGATGTCAAGAAACCCGAGGTGAAATCCATCCAGTCTCCGGCAATGGAGTACTGAAGTGATGTGGATTGAGCTTGTGGCTGGGTCATTCGATGTGGGTCAAGTCCGTTTCTGGATCATTTTTTTCGATGCACTTTGAACATGGAGCTGTCGAGGAAGAAGCAGACGGTGTGGAAGAGATGATGAAGACAAGAAGCGCAAGGAAACCGTCGTTCCACTGGTACACCTCCTGCTCCTACTCCACTGCCCCGCTCCGCAGGAGCTGCTCCACCATCACCAGGACGCCCATCACCGAGAACCTGAAGCAGCTTCACGGTGAAGGTGGAAAGAGGATCGATGGCGCGCCGGGAGGACGATTGGGGGGGGGGGGGGGGGGGGGGGGGGGGGGGGGGGGGGGGGGGGGGGGGGGGGGGGGGGGGGGGGGGGGGGGGGGGGGGGGGGGGGGGGGGGGGGGGTGGAGGGTTAAATGGAGGAAAGGGGAAGATGAAGGGGAGTTCAGGCGCGGGAGGAGAGGAACTGTTGGAAGATGAAGCGGAGGAGAGGAAGAGGCCAACCAGCTGGTGAAGCGACCGGGACGCTGTTACGCGGCCGGGTGGACTGGCAGGAGAGGCGACGGGGCTCTGGGGAGGGGACGCGGGGGGAGAGTAAAAGAAATGGATCGACGATGATTATTAAATTTCAATATGGAAGGGTTGAAAAAAAATGCTATGTGGCCTCACGAGAGATTAAATTAGAATGTTAGTGATGATAATTATATAAATATTATAGATTCTTTCAGTTGACGATCTAAGCTAGGCTGCGCTGCCCATATCCCATGTCTCCCGAGAAGGGGGCATATCCTGCAGATTCGCATTAAACTTTTATTTCCTTCTTTATTCACCATTAAAATTTTATTTTTTCCTTGTTCAACGTCACACTTAATTTTTCTTTTCCTTTACCATCACTAACATGAGCCATGTTGAAAAAGATCAAATCGCCACTTGATGAAGTAAAATATGAATATTTCTCTTAAATTAAACATGTACATGACCATTTCTTGGAGCGTGATAAACCATGTTTGAGATCAAATCAACCTTTTTTGATTGAAACAATGTTCACTATAGTCATGTACTTCTTTCGTTTATAAATTGTTATCATTGTTAACTTCTAGCATCAATTTTGATTATTTATCTTATTCAAATAATTAATTTAAATATGTAAAATTATTAGTTACGGTTCAAATAGCTTTAATTATAAAGTAAATCATAATAAAATATATGATATTAGTCAACCTTTTTTTAATATGATGAATAGTCAAAGTTAATGTTAAAAGTCAACGGTCACAATAATTTAGGAACAGAGAAGTATGTTTATTTTAAGGGAAATGGTCAATTTTTAACTTCACTCATTTGAGGGGCAATTTGGTCTTTTTTTAAAATCAAGCATGAATGTAAATAAGAAACGAGTAAAATTTTGATGCTAGATGTCCTCCATTCTTAAATTGATATAATTTTAACGTCAACTTTGACTATTTATTTTATTCAAAAAAGTTCGATGAATATCATATATTTTGTATAAATTTGCTTTATCATTAAATTTGTTTGAACTATGAGTTATAATTTTACATATTTAAATTAATTTTTTGAATAAAATAAATGATCAAAAGTTAATATTAGAACTCAAGAGCGATATGAATTTAGGAAAGAATAGAGTAAATCTTTCCCTTTTCACCAGTGATGTACGGATTCGCTTATTCATCCTTATTTTTTGTTTTCCAAATAGGCCAGATTGTGACCGGAAAAGTTGTCATTCTTTCTCAGATGTTTTACTTA
Source organism: Zoysia japonica (assembly GCA_001602275.1). Classification (NCBI taxonomy): domain Eukaryota; kingdom Viridiplantae; phylum Streptophyta; class Magnoliopsida; order Poales; family Poaceae; genus Zoysia; species Zoysia japonica. The sequence continues at coordinate 621,648 of BCLF01000117.1, read as the reverse complement.
GTGATTGTACTGCGACTTTAGACATTTTCAACACTCCAGGTAAGCCATAAGCCAGCCCACCAAAAGCAAGGTTGCCGACAACCTCACACATCTCCGAGCCAAAAGCTGTATTTTTTAAAAAGGTCCAACCTAAACAAAGGGTACCTAACATTCACTTGTACAAAAAAAAAAAAAAAACCCCTTCGGATGAGTTTGGATTCTCGGTGAGTCCATTCCTTTTTACATACTCCCTCAGTTCGGATCGATTAATGAAAGCTTGAATTGACGAATTTACCCTTCTCTTTTTCATAGTCGCGCGCCGTGCGCCTGCCTTCCCTGGTGCGGCTCGCCGCTGCTGCTCCGCCGGCCGCGGCGCATCGTGCAACCTCCCTTCCCGGCGCCTCTCCACCGTGCGACCCGCCTCCCCGACGCCCCTCTCCGCCATGTGACCCGCCTCCCAAGCGCGCCTCTCCGCCGTGAGACCCGCGCACGCTCTGCCGCCCGCCTCCCCGGCACACCACTCCGTCGTCCTTCCTGGCACGCTCTCCCGGCTCCCGTCCGCCTCTCCCACTTCATCAATGGAGAGTCCTAGCTCCTCACTCCAGTCACGAGCTATCATTTCCTCACACGACCATCTCCTCGCGCGTGAGATTGAACAAGGGGACATGACTACCTTGACTACCACGACCTGGCCACCGGCTTCTCCATCACTACTCCAGCTCATACCTGCTCCGACCTTGTCTCCATCAATTAGCATCACTGCATCATCGTACAGGCCTTCTCTTAGGTGTGTGTCTGAAACCTCCGCCCTTGCCCACTATATGTTCGATGAATTGTCTTGTCCAATTTGAACTATTGATTTGCTTTCTAGTGTATGTACTGTAATTGGCAAATTCAGTATGAATTTGAGAGGGAAATAAACATGAGGTATAATCTTGCCTGTGTACTGTAACATGGTAGGAGTAAATTTTAAAATTGATGGGGTTCCATTGACATTGAAAAGGAAAGCTCAATTGGCATATTGTTATGGTGGCTCTGTACAATAATGCACGGCTATGCTATTCCATTGGCATTGCAAACAAAAGCTCACATAGAAGAGCTTTTTCAGTCTTTTTTAACATCTGAAATACTGAAAGTTCGTGGTGGAAATAACTACAATATCCCACACATAAGAAAAGAGATGCTGGAAAGGCAAGGTCGGCTTCCGATACAACTCAATTGTGATACTGCATTGGTCAATGAAGCAATTGCTCATATTGAGGAATAAAGTTTTTTATAATTCTTCTACTGCTGTATTCTTTGATGTAGCCTCCTGCTGCTCCAGGTCACTAATGTTGTATTCTTTGATGCAGCCTCCTGTAGCAGCCCCTGGATGGGAACTTGGTGAAACACAGAAGACTTGGATGATGTGTTACACTTGGTGGAACACAGGACTTGGCTGATGCGTTTAAGGCTGTAGACAGTAATTGAGTAGCTTGAAGTTTCACAGTGAATTTTGTGTATTTCAGTGAAATTGTACAACACTAGTAATACAGTAAAAAGACTTCAGGGAATTTTGATCATCCTGTACTTCGGTGAATAATTCTGTACTCCGGAGAATCACTCTGTCATTCAGTATTACTTTTATTCCGTAATCACTTCTGGATGGGAACTCAGTGGAATATTTGTACTCAACCCTACTCTTTCCAGAATGTTATAATATTGTCCCTTTTATTGGGATGTTCCTTTTATTCTGTAAATCATTCTGTACTTATCAACAGAGCATGCTTTTTATTGGGATGTTTTGCCATCTTTTCTGCTACAATCCCTACAGCAAGATACTTTGAGCAATCTGTATAATTTGAGCTAATCATTTTTTGCACACCTGAACAATCTGTATGCTTCGATGAATGCTAAGAACAAAAGTTCAGACTGCATGCACAGACTACATGGACTTGCATGTACAGACTACACGGACTACATGAACAAAAGTTCAGACTGTATGCAAAAGATTTGCTAATCCTCTATAGGAGTTTTTGGAGAAGAGGCCGAAGCAGCAAGGAAGACACCGTGGAGAAGCAGCATGCCCAGTGTATAATCAGGAAACATTTGAAAAAGTCAGTACTTAAGGAAGCTCATCACTACATCAGAAAACACTTGAAAAATTCTGATCGATACAATCACAAGAGTAATCCAATGTCACATTCTTGGTACAATCACAGTACTGCAGATGTTACATTCTCAAGATTTTCAGCTCTTACAAAGATCGCCAATATGGACCTGCCACTGAATGTACAGAATACTCATTGCATTTTAGAATAGAGTACTCATTGCTACACACTGAAGTACAAAATGAATACAGAGCTTCGAACATGGCTTCAGCAGATTTCATTGGAGTACAGAGTAGAGCTTCGAACTTTTGTTAAGAACAAGGGACAACACTTAGGAGTATAAACCAGAGACAGAACAACAAGCTTAAGGCCTGTACTCTTTCCTGTTTCCAGCAAGCTCTTCACAACTGCAGAAACAGTAAAAAAAAAGATATCAATTCAGTTAAGAAAAGCCTTCACAACAGTAGTACTCAGAGACTGTTAAATCGTTGGAGTATTGTTAAAACTTTTCAAAGACTGCAATTTCTCCAATTGGATGGATGGCCAAAGCTCTCTTGATGAACTACAATACTAAAATTTTCTCGGATTGAATGGATTTTCAGTTCTGAACATCAAATCAAACACAAACTTTTCATTAGGAATGTTATCCTTTTCTTTCTGTACTTACTCAGAATTAATAAAAGCCTTTTTTTATGATCTTTCTCTATCAGAGATTCAGAGCAATGGCTACGAGCTGCAGTAGAGACTAAGCAAACCTGAAATGCCTCCGGCTCATTCATGGCGGCGAGTTCACCTGGCAGATACGAGTCCTGCAGCTGAAAACGATGGGGCCGCGGAGATCAGCGTGAGGATGCAGAGGCGGAGATGGTGCGGAACCTCCTCGTCCGCGGAAGCGCCGGCGAAAGCCTCAGCCACCTCAACGATGTCGTCGTCCTCCTCTATGCAATTGCGACCGTCGGGAACTGCCATGTCTGCCGCAATTGACAGCTCCGCACCATGGTGGCTGCCAGTGACAGCGCCGCTCAGAGGTGAGGCGTCAACAGAAGGGGATTTTGTTCGCCGGCGGCAGCGCTGGAGGACGCGCGACGGACTGAGCGGGGGCAACAATGGAACAGCGGTTCGATTTTGAGCTCGGACGAGAACAAAAAGAATACAATACGCTTTGAACTGTAGCGACATCAAAAGAAAAACGGAGGGAGTACATTTCTTTCGTAGTTAACACAGATATACACAGCTTCTACACATCTCCTATATTGTAAGGAATCTCAGCAGCTTCGAAGGAATAAGGATAGGTCCCATTAGTTCCAAAATACAGAGCATGGAATCATAAGCTTCTCTGTAGACAACTCCATGAAACACTGTGCTGGTTGGTTGCCCTCATTGTCGTTCTCTCCTGCTTGATTCCTGGAAGAACAAATCGATTTCACGAAGAAGCTTCTCCTGCTCCGTTTGAGCAGCATCCGAGTCTGCACCCTGACCCAGCATCAGGCCATGGAGCAATGCAATCACGTCGTCGGTGCCTCTCACGTTCTGTTTGACCTTTGGCTCTGACAATTGGGCCTTAGAACTTCCCTCATAAACCTGTCTTCTACACACCTGCATCGTGAACTATAAAGTTAGCCCAAAGTGCATGATAGTTCATCAGCTATTTGCTCAAGCACTTCAGAAATAAAGAAGGCAGAATGGGTTCTCTTTTAAGTTTTAAGAACTAAATACAGGCAGTACGCCCAGGTCCTAGCCAGCGGCGAAGCTAGAGCCGCGGGCACCTGAGTGCACGGTATAACATGCATGTGAGTATAGTAAAAAAATCTCCGGCTATAGCCATCGTTATGGCCCGTAATAGCTAATTGAGATGGGTCACGTTATATACGTTTATATACAATTTAGCAGTAATATCCGCTATGCTCTCATTTAACTCCCGATTTTAACTATTTAAGATGCCATCCATTAATTGTTTTAGATGCTGATTTGTTTCCTCGCTTGTGACAATAACCATTTCATATAATTATATGGTAACTTAGAAGTAGTGATCTAAGATAAACATTTCCAAAATAAGTAACATTATAGTACTAGTTAACATAGCGACTAAGGACAAATAATTAGAAGTAGTGATCTAAGATAAACATTTCCAAAATAAGTAACATTATAGTACTAGTTAAAATAGTGACTAAGGACAAATGCATCAAATCATTCACTATGTTAAATCGGTAGTTCAAGGAACAATATATACTCTATCGGTAGATGTCATATTTGACTGTCTTATTTAAAAAATTTATAAAAATATCATTTTCTTTGTTGTGAATTATTTTATCATTCGAGATACTTTAAGCATAACTTGTTTATTTTATATTTGTAAAATAATTGAATAAAACGAATGGTCAAACGTCATGTCTAAAAGTTAAAAGCGTCAATATAAGGATGGAAGGAGTATTTATTAATGTTTCCTTTTTCTGGGTGAAATTGGAGTAAAAGCTAGGGGTGTAAAAATGGGAAGAATGAGGTTATCCTCAAAAACTTTTTAGTTAAAAAAATAAAATAATTTTTTAAATTCCCTTCATTTTTTAAACTTAGTTCATTTTTTATTTAAGAGATTCAAATGTTAACTTTAGATGCACCTATTTACATCCCAATTAAAAGTGGAATAGAAAAAAAAATTAAAGCCGGATGGTTGAAGTGACGTCAAGCTTTTTGAAGTCCTATGTGATAGCAAGGTGTCTCAAAAACTCAAAGGTAAATTTTATAGGACTACAATTCGTTCTGCCATGCTTTATGGAGCAGAGTGTTGGCCTACGAAAAGGCGTCATATCTAACAGCTACACGTAGCCGAAATGCGTATATTGAGATGGATGTGTAGCCACACGAGGAGAGATCGTGTCCGAAACGATGACATACGAGAGAGATTAAGAATGGCACCAGTTGAAGAGAAACTTGTGCAACATCGTTTGATGTGGTTCGAACATATTCAACGAAGACCACAGGAAGCACCAGTTCGTAGCAAGATGGTAAGTCGACCAAACGGTGTGAAGAGAGGCAGAGGTAGACCAAACTTGACGTGAGAAAAGTCTCTGAAGAGAGATCCGAAGGATTGGGATATCGTCAAAGAGTTAGTTTTGGATAAGAGTTCGTGAAAGCTAGCAATTAACGTGCTAAACCTTGATTGTCGTTTGTTCCTCCTTTTTAGTCGTCTCTCGAAGTTTTATTCCTAGCGTACCCCAACTTGCTTGACACTAAAAGCTTTGTTGTTGTTGTTGTAGTAACAAGCGGACGAAGGAACAACTACATGGAAGAAAATAAATTACATGCCCCTGCAAAAGGACACGAGGAGCCGTGATCAACTACTCTATCCGTTCGAAAATATAATCGTTTCTAGGTTAAAATCAAACTTCTTTTAACTTTAATCATTAACAATGAATAATTGATGATATTTTCTTATATAGGAGTATAAATTATATTATTAGATTATTGATGAAGGCATAGTGTGACTATGGTGCCTAGGATAGGCTTGTCACCGAGCCTCCACTGCTGTGCCGTGGTGCACACTTTTCCTCTCAACGTTGTGCACCCATGGTAGAAAAATTACGGTAATAACTGATTTTTGATTTCCAGCGTGGTGCCCGTGCACCAGGGAAGCCTAAAGTAGCTTCGCCAGTGGTCCTAGCAGCACCAATGTAAATCAAATACACTATAGGAAGATGTAGTCCTGCCAGGATTTGTACGATTGTACAATAAAATGTTCCATATGTTGTACGATAATGAAGAGAAGTGGTACAGACCTGGAACAAGTTATGTAGAACGACAATATGATCTTGATTAAGAAATTTCCTAGCCATAAGCTCAGCAAAGAGACTGACAATTTCTGGAGTAACATTCCTAACAGAAAGATTAGCAATAACACCAGATATCAAATGACTATCAAACAGTGCTGTTAGCCAATCTGGTAACTGGGTCAGATTGAGCAGTGAGACAGCTAATTTCGCTGAAAACTTTTGTTGAATAGTGAAAGATTTGGACGTCAAACCAGGAGAAGTCAAAGCAACAACAAATTCCTCCATTATTAGCCTAAACCATTTAGATTCTCTCACTGTTATATTTTCTTGCATTCCAAACTTCTCCCAACCCAGAATCAAAGAGAGGCAGGCACAGCAATTACCAGCAACTTTGTTTTCTTCACTGAAGACCAAACCCTCTGTTACTGCGATAACTGATTTCAGATATTTCACAGAGCATCTTAGCTCAGCATTAAGAGAGCTTCTTTGATCTGAAATTCTGGTGAGTAACTCCAGCATGCACTGTGAAGCAATGAGTTTAACTGAAGATGGACCAAAGTGCATCAGACGACATAAATCATGGCAAGGAATGCCAAGGACAGAAAAAGACTGGTTATCATTTGAATGCTGAAGGAAGTCCTGCCAGTCAATACTTGCATCTAGAATGGCATGCAAACTGTGGAAACACTACTTGTGTTATTAATGCATTCTGAAGCTAAACATCAATAAAACATATGTAAACACCAGCTTTGTACCTTCTTAGAGAGAAAAACGCCAATAGAAGCAAAAGAATAAGGAATTCACCAAACGTTGTCTCCTGATTGTATTGATATAAAGATGGACCTTTTGCACAAGCTTCATGTACTATACAATCTGTTAATGAGACCAATGAAGTGTTCAATATAATGGCTTTTGCAGGCTCAACAAGATTTTTGTTTGCTGACTGATGCAAAATAAGGCACAGTATCCCAATCAATATCTTGTGTTCGTGATCGTGAGATGTATAATCAATGCCAGAATGGATAAACTCCAATAACTGCAAATAAGAGGCTTCTAGTTTAGACAAATTATAAATTTAACTGGTAACGAACAGAACAAAATACTACTATCAATTTGTTTTGCTTGGAATTTTGGATTTACAGAAACTGACATTGGATCCCTGGTTCAGAAATCCTAACTCAAGACTATTATTTTGAAAAATATTAGTCCCTCTATTTTTAAATTGTTGTTGTTAGGACAAGAAATCTAGTTCAGTTTTGAACTAAAATTCTTGTCCTAACAACAATTAAAAAACAGAGGGAGCAGGAGTAACTATTAATTGATTCTTTCTGGAATTTTGGTATTTTGTTAGGCGTAGAATTTTGGATTTACTGAAACTGACAGTTTAGAAACCCTAACTCAAGCTATGTTTAAAATAGTAGAAATCTTCTGTACTAAAACTTGACTTTGGTCAGCAGTTTTCACAGGTTTCAGGAGAGCAATTAAGAAAGCATAATATATATCATAAGATATGCCTTCATAAGATATCACCACAGAAAACTCTTATCAGTCGTAGGGGTGTAAATAGGTGCACCTAAGTTTAACCTCTGAACCTCTTTAGTTTTAAAAAATGAACGAAGTATTCAAAATCCCCTCCACTTTTGAAAAATTAGTTCATTTTTTGAACTAAATAGGTTTGGAGGGTAACCTAATGGTCATTAGTTTTCACCCCTAATCAGCCCATTAAAAGTAGCCCCACTTTACAACTCACATAATCAGAACAAGAGTACCTTTACAGTAAGAGCAAGCCATTCATCTTCCTGAGAGAATGTCAACGCATTTGCAGAATATAAAATGTTAAAGATCAAACAGGAACAAACTGTTTTGATCCTTGAAGTATATGATGAGCAATATATACCACGGACTGTGTCAACAATACCACATGATATAAACTGATCGGAAGTACAAGGAAAGATCGTGATGATTTCAGCAATAACATTGACCACTGAGACAAGCTCGTTTTCTGCACCCTCATTCATAATCTGGTTTAGTAAGGACACTAGCAGAAACGTTATGCTGGTTTCTCCAGAAAGTACCAGCTCTGCAACCATTTGTATGTCCACCAACTGATTGCTGCTTGAAAGCAGGACTGATTCATTTTCACAGAAAGTTTTACAAAAATTAAGCATCTGAAAGGCAAGTGGTTCCATAAGCTCTTGCTTCAGAAAAAGCCATTTTATTGCTACTGGATGGACTCGGATCACAAGCAGCTCCCAATGCTTATGTATCATGACACGAAATAGAGTATTCTCGGCTTCTGGGCTATGTGAAATGCTATGTCCATAGGAATTGCCTCTTACAAAGGCATAAAGGTGAATCACAAGCGTAAGCATAAGGGAACCATTAATTTCATAAGGGACGTTACCACCATTGAGGAGGATGTATTGCTCAACAGAAGCCAGAATTTGGTTGTCAGCAGCCAGCCTAATTAGTTTAAACAATGATCATATTAACAGTCTTTTGTTATAAAATGTTGAATTGAAAGTAGGAGCAGGGGTATACCTTTCATTGTAAAATGAGCATGCATACAACATAACAAGAATACTACATTGGCATGATGCCAAGTTGAAGTCTTCTGAGCTACACTGTCCAAGTAAATACATCAGTTCTGTAGGGTCTGATGGTAGATAAATGTACGCATCTCTAATTACTTCTCCATAATCACAGCCCAAAACTCTATCAATAATAGAACTGGTAATTAGATATACTGATGATTTTACTTGATCGGTAGGAAATACACCCATGAATCCGAATGATAAACTAAACCATGATGCTGATGCAAGCAGCTCAGCAAACTTGAACGACTTCTTGTTAGTGGTCCTTGATAAAACAATCTGAAAAATCTGAAGGATCCCCACAAACGTTTCTTCATCATTTCCATCAACAACAGCACTTTCAAGCCAATGCAATAGAAATGTTCCACATGTTGCAATGATGCTATCCTCAAGATCATTTTTGTCAGAAATATGATCATTTTTCCCTTCAAGGCAGAACAAAAGTGCTGCTTTCAGAAGACCAAGAGAATGCGGAATGAGGAGCATCGAATCATATCTCTGTGATAATGTTGAAGATATGACATGTTTTGATGCTTCTTCAATAAGTAACGGCAACTTCTCAATATCATCAGCATGAGATGATTTCAAAATTTCTGTTAGTATTAAGCAACCCAGGATAAAGGTTTCAGAACTCATGCCAAGTTCACTGTTACCACTCCTTCTCAAGACAGCAGTCAAAGCACAGGCTATCTGCTCTTCTTGGGTTAGTGAGAGGATACCAGAACAATTTACCATGCAAATCCAAACAAGTTTTAAGACATGAGATTGGATTGGGTGAAATGGTATCTCTGCAACATAGTGAAGAACAGGAAGGATTGTAGAAAATCCGATGGCAAGCTTTTCTTTGAATTTCTCCTCAGATCTGGCAAAAAGTGATAGTACTTGAATAGATGAGACGATCAGAAGATCATTATTTCCTGAAGAACGTATACCACAGATTAAACTTGGTAAACCTTCATGATTGGTAATGCATAAAAGCTTACAGGAAGTAGTTCATGGCTGCATAAAAAAGGTTATACTTGTACCTGATAACCTGAGAACTTCAAATACATAATCAGCAACATTTTCATCAATCAAAGTTTGAAGTAGAGCACAACTATTTGCATCAGATGACAGGAAATGAAATATCAAATCCAATGCACCTATTTGAACTTCTAAGTTAGTAGATAGCAGGGATCCTTTCATAGCTTCAGCGAATAGAACAAGAGAAGCATTTAGCGACATATAGTCTGTCGGCAAAGATTCTTCTGCTTCTATACAATTGATTGAACTCTGGTCACTAAGAAGCAAAATGTCAAAGGGTTTCTTCTTTGCTAAAGTGAGGAGCAATGCTGTATAAGCACAAAAAAGAATATCACATACAATAGAGCACAAGAGAATGCAGATATTTCAAAAACGATAAGCTGTTTCTAAGTAAGAATAGGCAAACCTGAATTTCACAAGTGAAATAATTTGATTACATCAAATTCTTACTCCCGTTGATATTTAATTGACGATGTTAGGAAAGTTTGCTTAACTAAAAAATAAGCGTCATCAATTAAAAACTGGAGGGAGTATCACTTCAAGGAATTTCATCATTGCAAACAATTTATAGGTGCTTAATCAACATTTGACGCCCTTTCCTCCCTTGACTAACTCTTACACGGACGGAACTCTGAAGTATAGAAGCTTCTACCGGATGCTCAACATTTATCGTTTCTAAACAGAAACAGGAGTCCTCTACTTCATCTATAATTATATGCTCCGTATGCTATCTTTCTCAACGTATGTAATTTTGCCATATAATATCTTTTTCTGAACCAGTCAACCTCAATAGCATGAACAGTGGTGACAGCACACAGACAAGCGACCAAGCTATAGGTTTTTGCAACCAAGCATCAAAATACCTCTAGTTTTACTAAAACATCATTATGTACTTAAATAATGAATAACTATTTCTTAAACATCATTATCTATACTAACTGGAGAAGAGATATACTGACCAACGCAGTTCAAGCGAACAGCATCATTTTGAGTTTTGAGTAGGACTTCGAGAGAGAGTTGCAGCAAGCTTCTTCCAATTGCTGAAAGGTCCACATCTCCATTGCCACGTATATTGTCCCATGGGGTGGCATTCAATATCGAGAGTTTGTAGAGCACAAAGAGTATCTCTCCACGAATTTCATCGCTGTATAAAGGAGGTGAAGGATGCTGCCATATGAGATGTTTGAAAAGATAAAACTAAACATCAAAATTCAATTCTGCTAACCTTGGAAGTCGTAGATCATTGACAAGGTTCAAGAAAAGAGAAAGTTGATCTCCTATGTATGCTGCAGCATCTTTAGTAGAGTTTAGCAAGAGCCCCAAACAATGTAGCTGCATCAATATCAAAGCAAGATTCAGACATAAGTAGAACAATTCAAGAAAATTTCAACATATTGTTGCCACTACCTCAGCAAAAGTTACAAGAGAAATGTCACAGTGCCTCTCATCTTTCAGGGATTCAATCTGTCTCAGTCAAAGGATGAGATAAAAGGACAACATGCCACTTTAAATGGATAAAATGCAGTAGTCCAAAATCGTAACGACGAAGCTGATCATCCTCCAACTACATCCTGAAAACTAACTGTAGGTATTACTTTAAGGACAACCTTTGGACCTATCCCACAGTGAGATTAATGAATTAAAATGATTCTGTACTTGGTTAAGCTTTTTACTGCCACCAGTAGCATGTTTAGTCCAAATGGTGTGTTAAACACCCCATTAAATGTTGTTGATCTATGTAGTGGTATACATATGCAGTCCAAATGATAATTATTCAGTGTTAATCTTAATCTATGTATTGGTACACATATTCTGGCCTAGGCACACTTAATAGTCCAAGAAAGGCCCAAGACAGAAAAAAATGGCAAGCTGTACCGTTTCAGAGACGTGTAACGAGTTACCCAATTTTCTGCAGTAAAAATGGTAAAAATTCAATCCAGACAGCAATTTACTAGGCATCCAGCTCAGCAGGAATGAGACTTTCATGTTCCCTCATCACAGAATTGTAGCCCACGCAGAACTATTAAAATTCTAGCCCATGAATTTTCAGAGACAACAAATGCAGCAGGAAAATGGGCATAGCAAGGGTGGCGCACGTACCGTGTGGAGGTGCTTGACGAGCGAGCCGGAGGAGAGAACACGGGCGAGGCGGGCGACAAGCTCGGAGGCAGCGGGTTCGCCCACAGCGGCGGCGAGGTCGGCCGCAAGGTCGCACGCCTGGGCAGCGAGCGCCGCGTCGCGTCGGGCCGCGGCGCCCGCA
>BCLF01000117.1:570331-609314 GCA_001602275.1 Zoysia japonica | reverse complement strand
GGGCCGCGGCGCATGAGAGGCAGACGCGGCCGCCCGCCGAGGTCGGCAGCGAGTGCGAAGCGCGGTGGCCCGCGCCGCACGGGCGCGGCGCCGCCGGCGAGGCTTCGTCGCCGTCGGATTCCATGTGGAGGGCAGATTTGGGAATCGTGCAGGGAGGTTTATCACTGGTTTTTCACTTTCTCGCGCACCTCGGCTGTGTTATTTTACAGGAACGGATCAGAACAAAAATACAGTGCGCATAGTTAATTTGCAAAAAAAAAAAGTGCTCACGCCATTTTCTCGATACCACTAAACTACAAAAAAAAAGATATAAAACCTCTCTAATAGGAGTATTTCAAAATTTCGTTGATGTGTTTTACTTTCTCCATTTTTTAATCGTTCTCGTCAATAATTTTTAACGGTATGTTTGATCATTTGTATTATTTAAAAACCAGTTCAAATACATAAAGATATAAGTCGTGTTTCAAATAAATAATAATGCGATTATAACAAAACATATGATACTATTACCATATTTGTATCTAGGATGCATTTTGCTCTCAGCACACCTTAATATATGGTTCAGAATTGTTGTGTTTTGTTAACTAACAATGTTTCATGTGGGCCTAAAATTTGAGAGATTCGGAAGAGCTGATTCGTTAGATTTGTAAGAGGTGTTTGTGGAGAAATCTTATCCGTCAGATTTGTAAAAAGAGATAACTCTGGCTGTATTTTTTTGTGTGTACATAGTTTAACCTATCTCTGTTGGAGACATTTTACTGTGTGTACTTAGAAAAGAAAAACTGTGCTTTTTAAAGAGTAGATTTAGAGTAATGACCGATTGTGAAAAAGAACAACTGAAACAAAATCAATCTATTTTCTTCGAATTACCTTTTTCTTGCACCACGGCTTGTAGTTCCTGCCGAGACCTATATTAGCCATAGGGTTCGGTCAATATATCTTTGCCATTTTGCATTGAAAATCCATCGGTTATTCTCCACTAAAGCAGTGAATTTTTCGCTATAGCTTGCGTGGAAACTAGTCACTCATGCATGCAAGTTCTCTCTTTTCGGAGAACAAGTACTACACAAGCTATCTCTTTTTGTTAGAACAACGCAATGCTAGTTCCTGAGGGCTGCAAGGCCATGTCAAGCCATATACTAGAACCATGCTTGTATATGCTTGTCGGTGCTAATTTGGGCTCTTGCGTCACTTCACCACCTCTTGTAACATGATTAATTTCATATTCCATTCCTGATGCCTCCCAGCCCTACTTGTGGTTACACGCCCATGGCACAATCTCTTCCTCTCTCTCTCTCTCTCTAAAGCACACAATATCCAAAGTACTGTTGGGTGATTACATACATACATACATACATACATATATATATATATATATATATATATATATATGTATGTATGTATATATGTATATATATAGGGAAAATTTGAATGGTTTCATGGTGGTAGCTAGGTATACCATTGCTTTGAGTTATGGTTTTATATATATCTGTATATTAGCACGGTATATTTCAATTCTGTTCATCTATTTGGGACCAAGTTGCAACATTGTACTACCTTTGAATATATAAAATTGTTGTTGCCAGCTAGTTTAAATTTAAACTAGCCGGTGACAATAGTTTTAGAATGGAGGGAGTAGGTTATATGGTCTCACGTTCATTAATACTTTGGTGTCAGCATGCTAGTCCTTTAATTTGGTAAGGCCAAAAATTACTACGATAGGACCTTTATTAGGAAATCAAGTGCATGGTACTTATGCTTCCTGATTCACTTGATATGATTACATGAGTGCTGAATTTAACGTGCAGATTTTAGCAGAACAAGTATGGCACATGTGTTCCACCTGAGCCGGGCTTCATAGAATAAAGCTGATGATATTGTGTTTATGGTACATGATTACTGACCAGTTCCAAATATTAAATCTTTAGTGCCAGGGCCAAATTGTGATGACTAATGATCCCTGTTACGCCAAACTGATTCGTCGCCAACAAATTGGAGGCACTGCTTCCTTGCTTGCAGCACCACTTTTGGCTGCAGTCGCCAATGGCTTCAACCTGGTGTGCGTGTAGCAACATCCTAGATAGGGAGAGATATCCTTTGACGCGCTTTGGACCAGGCATGCCCTTCAGCGACTGAACATCACGGTGAAGCGCGTCGAAGGATGCTCTGTTAGTGTGAAAAATGATCAACAGCTAAACTGGTTTGCTTAGCCAGTTTAGTGTGAAAGTGCTAAATGAAAAGGTGGTACTTGAGCAGCCATTGGCCAAAATTCAATGCTCTGATTGAAAGCATTGAGAATTACTTAGGCAATTCGATCCAGAAGTGCTAACATGCTCATCCCCTAGATGCGAGCGCGTGTGGTGGAAGACTAGCTTGTGATCGATGTCAAAAATGGATAAAGGGAGAAGAACCGAGTGTTGCGAAATAAGCAGGGTAGAGTAAAACCGAGTGGTCTAAATTACTAGCATAGATCTGTTTAAACAACATGAATTTTGAAGCGAGCAATTGAGCATTACAAGGGAGCAATTGAGCGTTACAAGCGAGCGTGAACATGCAGATGTGTACAATGTCAGCTGTGGTAGGAGAAAGCGCAAGCTATATGCTACGGGATACCGGAATCAAAAGAAATCTGTTCGAGTATAGACTGAAGAGCAGGTCTTTGTTCATCAGGAGTATAAGTTTGAGCTCAATGCAACTAGGCTTGAAAATTATCTTCACTCAGACAACATGTCCCTTTGTCCATGCTACATCCACCTCGGACTGAGGACCTTCTCGCTTGTAAGATGCCTTAGTGAAATGTGCAAGCCTGATGCCTCTTAACCCTACCGTGTGGTTCCCACATTCATAAATTTAAATTATTGTCATTAGGATAACAAATCTAGTTTGCTGGACATTGGGGTACGCACTATATTAACTAGAAAACGGTGGTAGTATGCACTATATATATGCCATGTTTTTGCAGAGACACTGATGATTCATGTACATGTACTGTGTTACATGGGCTCCTCGCTCCTCAAGTTGGCTGATATTCTGACAACACATCTCTGCTGCTTTCATTAATTTTACGAGATCCTCAATTTCTAGTCTGCCGATCACGTGCCATACATTAAGATCGAATGGGAATGAGTTCTTAGGATAGTATACATTACTGGGAAATGAAGTATGGGCAGCCCGATGACTTGATCCATATTCTGTAACATTGCATGGATGCTTATTTTGACAGGTAGATTGTAAGAGGATAGGTGTGGGCCGTATGGCCCTGTGTGCTCATACTTCATTAACTATACCTAAGAAAAGAATGTTACTGAATCCTAGCTAAAGGAGCTAGAATTCAGCAACTTTCTTTTCTTTGGTGTAGGAAGTTCTGAATCTTATAAAGTTTTTAATGCCATTGCCTCTTCATACTTTGTAATACGTACTAGGTTAACAATAACGAGAGGTAGTATTGTTACATGGCTTGCAGCACCTCTTTTGACATTAGATAAATTGATGTTTATAAATAATTCTAAAAAATATCACACTATGTCTAACAATTTGGGAAATGGAGTGCAAGAAAGATTGCCTGATAATAATTTTATGGCAATGACACACCGAACACACCTTAGTCGGAACAATATTCTTCAACTTAAATTATTCACTTCACGATGTGATCATCATATGGTATCAAAATTAACGGCAGTTTTCATGCTAACTATATCCCAGTTTTAGACTACTAGTAGTTCTTTCATGCGTAAGGCCGCTTGTGCCATTCTATATATAGACCAAGCGTGTGAGTAATGCAGGCATACAATTGTCTTATTTGCGTACTCCCTCTGTTCTTTTTTTTTCTTGTCATTCTAGTTAGTACAAATTTGCTTTAGGAATGAAAAAACTGGACTGGAGGGACTATGTCACTATATCAGGCATGTCTTCTAGGATGCTCATGCCACACCAATGCAGCTTTGATACAATTCTAAGTGGGTGAACTAGATAGTTTATGTGTGTAGGTTGAAGCTCTTAGTCTCCGATAACATTTTGATCCCTTTTGTTCCATTTATCCATATATCCCTGTATTGCATGATCTCAGGACATTTTCAACCTACTTATGACATTCCACAGTCTCTATACTACTTGATGCTTCATTTCATGATGCCTCCTAGACCTAAATAACATGAAACATTGTCTTTGAAGAGGTTTATGGACAACCTCACTTTGAAAATGTATCAAGGATAAGATGGGTGGTGGCCATTTATGCTCTTGTAGTGGCTGTATATATGAATACTCTCATCAACATCAATTTGGTGCGTTTACATTTTTTAATTAATTTTCTGTCTTTGTTAGATAGCTGTCACATATTACGAATTGTACTTTCGAATCATTTCAGACCTCAATTCCTCAGGGATGCAAGAAACGAAAATTTTAATCTATTTCTGTAAAAGATTAACTACTGTAACAGTCACAATTTAATCAGCCATCAGGAGAATGAACTTTGTACTAGAAATGTTTGTATTTCTAAGCAATCGAGCATGATACCCCATTTCAAAAAATAAAAATTACCACCAGTCAGTTTACGTTTCAACTAATAATTGCCCTCCTGAGAATGAAATTCCACAATTGTAGCAATACAGAAGAATAGTGCACTAAAATCAATGTCTTTTCCCTACATATTATGCACGCTGAAACCCTAGAGGCCTAATTCCACAGTCGACCCTCATGCTTAAGGATATGGGTATTAACATTTCGGATGATAGGTGATCAATGCCAACATTATGAATTTCGCAAGGGAGTTTCTTAAGCGTTGCATGGGAAAAAGGAGAGCTAGAATGCAATAGTATTCAATGCCAACTGTGTTAGCAAGGGTTAGCTGGATGCCTTGGATATCATAATACAAAGTAATAATTATGAGTATGCTGGGATGCTAGGATTGGAGCCCCTAAAACATATTTCTTATACCAACCCAGCAACACGGGTGGGCAGCTTCATATCTACATCCCTTAGATGTGCATCCACTAGCTCGATCTGTTTTAGTTGATCTTCGATGATGAGCACCGGCACCTCCTCTGTGGCTTTCTCAGCGGTGAGTCAGAGCCTCTGTCACTAAATCATAGACGTGCCTATCTAGTGATCCCTGCTAGTAGGACACATGCTTTACAATTGCTTGGTGACTAGATACTGTTATGGAAAACCTAACACTGATGCCTCCTAACCCTAGCATCCTATGAAGTTTTTTTTAGCAAGCTTGCATGGTGGTAGATGAGAATGCTGAGAAAACGCAACAACTCTGAGGATTCCTGTGTAGAGGTTTATATGGGCTCCTCTCTAGCTGAAGTTGGCTAATGTTATGACCTTGAAGTCCAGTGTCTTGACCACACAACCATACTTTAATATGGAATATTGAAAGGAAAATATTACTAGCATATTTTATTGGGGAAGGAAGTTTGGGTATCCCTGAATGATGACTTGGTCCTAATTCAGTAATATATCATTACTATATAGGTGTCAAAAGGATAATTGTGCCAGCAATTGCTTCTATAGTGTCGTACCCCATTTCTGAGATAACTCGTGTATACCGTACCAATCCCTGGATCAGTAGTTGGCACACACGTATATCGTGGATACATAACACATATCATAGTTATTACATATATTGTTTTAAATAGAGTCATACAAGCAAGTCTTAAATTACAACCAACGAGGTGAATTAACAACCTCGAACAGTCGTTACAAAATAGGGAAAGACAAGAAGCAAAAAATCACAGTCAAACTTGCGCGAAGAACGAGTCCTACTTGTCGCCATCGAACTCAGCACCTTCTTTTTCTTCTTCTTCTTTATCTGAACGGTCAACAACAATGGTGAGTACGGAAAGTACTCAGCAAGCCTTAACCCCGTACAGGGTTATATTCATGCATAGAACACCAATAAGGGAAGGCTATGGTTCTCTTTTTGCTAAAGTAATATTTCTATGCAGGCTTTACTGCAGAAAGATTTTCAAAGTAGGAAGATAAATTTTCCTATTCTATCAGTATTTTAGAGGTTGGACCTGAGTGAGAAGTCACCTTTTGTCAGTTCCAAAATTTTAACTGGAAGGGCCTTCACTGTCCCAACCAGACATATTTCCAAAACACGGGCACCTACACCCACTCAAACCAAAAAGGAGATTTTCAAGACTAATCAAAGTGAGCCCAAGCTGTAGTGTGTCAATATTGTGACAACGGCCATTCCGGATAGATTATACACTCTACAGAGGTTGTACACTGTACTCACAGGCTATACTCCTCCTGATCAACGGAGTCGCATAACGTTCACTCCAGCACACACTAAGGCATCTACATATTTCACCTCAAGATGTAAACAGAGGTCATCTATCGGGATTTCTGACGATGTGATAGCACATTCTTGTAGCCAGAACATGGGATAAGATGACCACGTCTGCTCTCTCGACCCCATAAAATCAGGTGATTACACAACTAGGGAGATATACCTGTGGGTAATACAATCCCATGACGCGGTGTTGACATAAAATTTGGCAAACCCGAAGATATGATATTAAAAAAATTAATTCAAATGGTCATAAATAGAATAATCTCTTTGAAAATTCATCCAAAATAAAAGTAAAAGAAATTTAATATTATTTCTCATGCACCATAAAATAAACACCTATGGTGAGACAAATAAAAGCGCCTGGCAAGATGTAGATGAGTACACATGGTTCGATATTTGCACACCAAAAATTAAAAAAAAAAATGATACAGAGTTAAAAGTAATCATCGTTATATAAATGACACAAACATGCACGTCTCCTAAAGGCCTGGCTACCAAGTCAAACGAACATGTATGGATACACGAGCACAGTGTACAATGTGGCCGGAAACAAGGCCCAGAAGAGTTACGTTGGTTCGAATCAATACATCTAAAAGCTGCCAGAAATTCCTTGTCTCGCATGAAGCAACGAACTGGAGCCAAACTCTCCACGACATGCTTGACTAAACTGCACTATGTGCATGCGGCTATACATGATTTGTCCTCGCGCACGACTCAAAGCTATTGCCGCTTAAACTCTTGATTAGCTAATAAATAAATCAATTTCAAATAGACGCGCGCCTCGCACAACAGACTCGCTCGACCACGCTGACGACTGCATTCACCGGGAAGCCTCGGACGCAGCTGCCCACGTTCTACACGAAGCAACGTGCTCCTGCCACTGCTCACCAAAACCACTTGACACGCGCATGCACTGCTTTCTTTCTCTCCTAGTCAACTGCTAAAGACTTGATTAATAAATAAATAAATTCATTTCAAATGGAGGCATGCATAAGCCAACGGACGTACATCCCGCACAACTGATGCACGTCTGGTTCACTCTCTCGCACGAACCTGGCAAAACCGACGCACGACGCCCGCGCCGCTGCCGCTAACCGCGTTGGGCGTACGTGCTGCCGGCCTGCCGCTAACCACGTTCAAACCTCCACTAACCCAACTGCTCGCTCTATAAATAATAGACCGCCGGCTGCCGCGAAGCGCCCCCCCGCTCCCGAATATTGTTTGCCACCCCGCTTCCAACACACACTCGCCGCCAGGCTGCCGAAAAGCTCTCCCGCACACGCCCCTGCTCCCGAAAAACTCTGCCGCCAGGCTGCCGCAAAGCAACTCCGCTCTCAAAATATATTCACGCATCTCGCCAGGAGGCCGTCGCAACACCACTGCACCGCAGGAAGAACGCCTGCTGTTCGTCTGCAAGCCGTCATCTCTAAGAGCTTGTGATATAAAGACTCCTGCAAGGTGAGAAATTGGTTCCTCAGGCCGCCGGCGTCTTGCCTGTTCTTTTATATCAGAACAGGAAGCGCTCTGCTCAAGTTTGCGACTATGTGTTCTTCATGTTGATCCTTTAAACTCTTAATATGAGTCAGAAATCGATTCCTCCCGCTGTTGTTGAGATCTTTGACACAGACAGTGACAAGAAGACCTCATTTGTCGGTTTGACCAACGAGTACAAACCACGGTGGGATAAGCATTTTGTTTCTTCGGTTTCGTCCTTTGATACGGACCAAGAAAAAGTGCTATAAAAAATCAGATTAAAAGATGCTAAATGCGGCAGTGGTTATTGTCAAAATTATCTACTGACTGCGTAGACAAAATCAGGCTGGAGTGCGCTGCTTCTGGTCGTCTCCTTGCATCATACGTGTTGCAATCAGATCTGCTAAGCACTTTCCATAGGCCATATCCTACATATAATTAACTGATATGATTTGGCCCTTGATACTCCTAAGATAAAGGCACCAGGAAAAATTACCATGCATATACGTCGGTTGATTAAAAATATAATAATAATTTCATCCGGCCAGTATGCATGCACGTGAGCAAGTTGTCACGTCACACTCACCATGTTTATTAGCTCATATGCTAGCCTTCAAATTTAATTAACACACTGGCTGCAAATCTCCTTGCATCGCATGCATGGTCAGGTTGCATTAACCAACATTATAATCATTGGAAATAAATAAAATGAAGTTCGTGTCCTATTCTGCGTATATGTAGTTAGGTGCTTGCGGTTTGTCTTTGGTTGACACAAGCACTGGTTGACTAAAAGAAAATTAAAATGGTTTATCCGGCCGGACTGTAGATTGCTTTCCGCACATAGGATATCACTAAACCACACCCAGGCCATCATCACATATTGGTCATATGTGCTAAGTCATCAAAATTCAAATATCACTTGGAAATATATATATATATATATATGAACAGCTAACTCAGCCATTAAATTGTCTAATTGTAGTATATATAACACGAAATGCCATACTTAAGTGTCAAAGTAATTTTTCTGAACCCATCTACACATACATATCTCATGTCTGAAAATAAATGAACATACTAAAATCAAGTAATGAAAATACTGCGATGTGATTCTTCATATATGGGTCATGTTCAGCTAAATGCTATGTCATAAGCATATATTAAACATTCGTTAATGAGCAAATGTCAAAATAGCTTGACGATATCCCAATGCTCAAATAATATGCTCATATCCACATATTAAAAAAGGCATAATATGCATAAATCTCAAATAAACTCGTGCATTATATCTGCATATCTGCACATAAAATATATATGTCATATCAAGTTCTTCGTCAAACATTCATCTAAGCGACAAGACTGAAGATTTATTTTTTTTAGCTTTGTAATAGTAATTTGCCACGACCATTATGTAATTTTTTTCTTTTTGGAACTCTTAATCAGGGGTTTTCTCTTCGGAGATGTAATTAACATAATTTTTATGTAAATGTAAGAATTATGGAAGTATGAACTCACAAAACCTGAAATTTATTTTGTCTCATGCCTTAAATTTAAATTAAATTTAAACTTGTCTCTTTTGACGTGGAGGCGCGTCGCCCGCGACCGCCTTTAAACTTTTTTCCCTGTCATCACGCGGGCTATTGCTGTAATCAAAGACCTAATCGTGAGTATCACACGTCTGCTCCTGCGACTTGTGTACCACCCAACTGCCTTAGAGGCTCAATATGGATAACCAAATGGTGAAGTGAGTCCTTCCCATAACACATGTTCTGTGGTTGTACGAAATCACTACGTTGAGGTCCGATGAATCGGTCCTATGTGATAGAGGCAGCGCTTGTTCACGACAGGTGGACCTGACCGAAGCTTAACACCTATCACACCACCTTTCACAGAAGCTACGCCCCACAACCAAAAATCACACTCCTCCATCACTTAGCACTAGTTTGCACTAACACCCACCCCACTTTGTTTTACTCACACAACCAAACTACTTTAATCCATTTCATAAAAGATGAGGGTATGTTGAGGCGATGCACTGCATCGAATAAAGGTTCCTAAGAAACCTAATAACAAAGCAACTTTCCGTTCCTTAAAAGATTTTAAGGAAGGAATTAATATGGTTAACAAGGTACGGTCGTCAACCCGGTAGCAAGGTGTATTTATACTTAATGAGAGCAAGTAACTAACATCAATATAAATACGTAAATAACAAGTAGGGTATTATCTACACAACGTTTGAACATAAACTTATAAACATGCAAGCATTTGGGGTCCTATAGGTGCATAGCAAATCTTAGGAGCAAAATGGTCAAGAGATTAGGGCTTGCCTTCGGGGGTGTCCTCGAGCTCTTCTTCATACTCCGGGTCGTCGGCTTCCTCGTCTCCGAGCGCTTCGGTTGTCTACACGAGAAAACGACAAAATAAATCTACAGCGAAAAAATGATCAAGTAAAATAAATCAAATAAATCCAAAACAAACAGATAATCTCGGAGTGTTGCATGGCTCTAAAAGGTAGGGCTTGAGATTTTGGTTCTAACGGTGCAAAATCTTGGTGAACGGGTGTGGTATGTGAAAATGGTGATAAAAACAAAGTGTGAGGGTCTTTATGTAATTATTCTAATATCTGGAGGACTGATATCAAATTTGTGATAGCTAAATGGGCTTTGCCAAGTGGGTTTTTATTGTGTAGGGGTGTATTTGAAAAATAGGGATTTTCTAGGAATTTTTGGAAATTTATTTTGAAGGAAAAAGGGCTGAGAAAATTTTTGTGTGTGCATTTGTGTGGGTGGCCGAAGCATTTTCTATTGTGTGGCCGACAAGTGGGCCATGGGCCGACTGGTCAGTGCATGCGGCTGCCGGGTGGGCCATGGGCCACTGGCAGTGTGCGGGGTGGCCGGGCCTGCCTTGCGGCCGAAAGGCCATGCGGCCGGTGCGCTCGTGCGTGTGGGCCGCTAATGGGTCATGCGGCCTATTGGGCTGGCGCGCCCAGCGCTGCGGCCGCGAGGGGCGCGCCGCAGCTTTGACTGTAGGCCTGCAGGCCGGGGCCTGCCTGCAATGACGCGCGCGTACGGCATTGGCTCCGGGGCCCGTGGAGCGCCGGGAGCTGCGCACGGGTACGGCGAGCTCGTGCGCACTGCCCATTTGGCCGGGTGCCCAGCAACGGTGGCAGACACCGTTAGGGTGCGGCGGCGCCTGGCGGCGCTTGGTGCGGAGCTCCGGTGAGACCAGAGCTCCCCGGCCAGCTTGCCGAGAGGGTTGAGGGGAGGCTCGGTGTGCCCAGGGTGCGAAGCAACGGAAGAAAAGGTTGGAGGTGTGGGAATGAGGTGTGGCGGAGAAGGCCGAGGTGAGGAAGAACGGTGAGCTTTTCTCGAAATTGGGCGAGGGAGGACGTGGCTCGGACCTTTTAACAGTGGTGGGAGCATGGTGGAGGAAAGAGGAGCCCGGGGTGCCTTTTATAGGCGGAAGGAGGCCCGAGTTTTTGCGGAATGGGGCGGCCGGTGGTCGGCGGAGCAATACCGCGCTTAACTGCGGTATGGGCTCGCCGTCCGGCTCCGTGCGACGCCTGGGAGCGGCGCGTGCGAGTTGGGCGGCTGCTCGCTGTGCCAACGACAGCCGTGGTGCTGTGCCGGGTGGCGCGGGACGTGCACGCATGGGTGGCCAGTGGCGTGGCAGCGACGGGACTGGGTCGGGTGCCATTTATGGCGCCGGGTTGGTGATGGGGAGAAGGAGGAGGAGTTAATGCGCCGGCTTAGGCGGCGTGACGGCTATGCGGCGGAGCGGCGCGGCGTGCCCAGACGCAGTGGCGGCGGC
The DNA here is from genome assembly GCA_001602275.1 of Zoysia japonica. Lineage (NCBI taxonomy): Eukaryota > Viridiplantae > Streptophyta > Magnoliopsida > Poales > Poaceae > Zoysia > Zoysia japonica. Next base: position 597,730 of record BCLF01000117.1, on the reverse strand, counting down.
GGTGGCTTTGGGGAAGAAAGTCCCAGCCGGGCCGGCTGTTGCACTGGGCCAAGGCGCGCGTGAGGAAAACGGCCTGGCTGTGGCGAGTTGAGCCAAGAGCGGCATGCGGCCCATGCGACGTGGAGGAGAAAAAAAAAGGAGAAGTGGTCCAGTTGAACAGGTTGGAGGAGTGTGAGCCCATTAGAATTTGAGAGAATTTAAGCAAATAGACTAAAAGCAAATAAAATTCGAATAAATTCAATAAATACCCGAACCAACTCAAGCACTTGACAATTTAAATTTTATTCCTTGAAATTTCATGCTTGAAAAGTTATCATTTTATGTGAGGTTTCCTTTTAAATAAATAAAAGAAGGGTGAATAAAAGGAAATCGTAAGAAAGGGTTTATTTTACAAATTTTGAATTTTTAAGGGTATTACATATAGGCTTCATAAAACAAAGCTGACTTTTTGGGTAGAGGAATAATGATAGTTTAAAATGTTTAAACTTTGTAATGCTATTTTAGCACCTGATGAATAACGACCCCACCCCACCAACGGTAATGATAACCTTGGCCACGATGTAGCATTAGCTTCCTAGCTTGCATCACTGTTTTCAATCTTAGAGGAATAATGTTTGCAATGCATTCTTAAAAAATCAATTAAATTTGAATAATGAAATAACTGGTAGGGTTTAATATTTCTGCCAATTATTTTCAATATCTTTGCATATTACATATGTCATTCAATACCAACAGTGAGAACTTTGCAAACGAGCTTACAAGGAGTATACAATTGTGCGCATTCATCCACCTTTGTCGTTAGAAGAAACCGTTGGTTGAGCTTAATGGGTATCGGTACGCAGAGGCGATCACACTTTAGACTAGGATCCGTGGGAAAATATTTCATATACCAATCCTTTATGGCTAGGAAAATTTTCATATTTCATGCATAGCTTGTCTCATTGTCCCTATGGATCCATTATCTATACCTCTGTTTAGCTTTATGACCTTTGAATTCCTCTAAAAGTTAATGGATTTTAGTGATTGAATGAACACCATAGGTAACAGATGTGATTATAAATACCACCCTGCGATTTTTACATCAATATGGTGGGCTTCCTCGATGGATGACAAGGACGATCCCAAGTTCGAGGAGTTCCGGGAGCCGGTGGACCAAAGCTAAGAATATGATAGAGAGTCCATAAGATTACCGGTACTATTAAAGGGGTAGGGTCATTTGTCTCGTGTCATACAAGTATTAAAAGGTATAAATGCTCTTAGTTACCTCAGAAAGCAATGAAGATAGCAGAGGAAGCAATTGAAGCAAAGCTGAAGACCGAAGCCCAAGTTTCAGCCGCAGAAGCAGTCACCGGACAATCTGATGCGGTCATTGGACAGTCTAGTGAGCCGGGCCACTGGTGACTTCCCTCCGAGAGTGAAGCGTACCTTTGTGAGTATGGTTTCGGGAACGACGGGAGGTCCGGAACTCCAACGGGAGTGATCCAACAAAGATTAGAGGAAGGCATCATCCTTCTGAGACGTCAAAAAAAAATCACTGAGCACTTTCTATCTCTCTCTTTACTTACCGCATTTACTTACCATTTGAGTAGAGTGATAGGTTGTTCTTTGATTTCTGTTGGTGGCTATTGTGCTAGTGCTTACCTGTTGTTATTATCTTATCACTAGCATTGTTAGGGGTCTTGGCCTATTAAAATTACATAAGATTGCTTTCATTGTGATTGAGTCTCACAGTTTTAGTTTGTAACAAATTAAGTCATATAAATTCACCGATTCAACCCCCATCTCGATATATCCTTACAACCTCGTCACCCTTGGTGTGGATAAGCAGCAATACCACCATTTTGTTTTCTCAAGATGGTAAGTTAAAAGGAAAAATATTACTCGGATACATTATTCGGAAATGAAGTTTGGATACCACTGGAGGATAGGTTGATCCTGATTCAGTATCACCTCATGAAGGTTGAGTTCAGTGTGTAGATTTTAGAAGGATAACTATGGCCAGATGTGATCCTCTAGGCTTCATAAAACTAAGATTATCCTTTTTGCGTATACAAGAATATTTAGTTGCAAACGTTCAAACATTTTAATGTGATTTCTATTGACCTCTGATGAAAAATGCCTCCCGAGTATTAATAAACCAGGCCACCATTAATGATGCTGTATTGCTTCGTGACATGCACCACCGCTTTCAACAATAAATAACTTAATGCTTAGAATGCACTCTTGAAGAAATAGCTTAAATTCAAATAATTCAGTAAAGGAAGATCAGTATATACTCCAGTAATAGAGAATTCTTAGACTTGGAACACACACAAGAAAGTTTACCTGATAATATGATGCCAATTAACCAATGACTCCGTCAGAATAATATTCAGCATCTTAAATGGTAGATTTTTAATCACTTCACGGTGTGATCATGACACATGCCTTCTAAATTAAGGGCAGTACATTTTTATAGTAGATAAACAGATCCAAGTTTTGGAACTTCATTTTTCGAGCTGTGACTTAATGTCTTTGAGATTCTATAGCAATCGACCTGCTATAGCATGTTTTTAGTGCAAGCCTACCTTTGTTAACTCTTTAATCACATTGGCATGACCATGCTGGTGGTTGCTAGTTGAAAAGTTGAATGATAAAATTTGAACGTTGGCTTTTGCAATATACTTTTAGCTTTTCTGCTCATTAAAAGCTAGAAAAGCAGTCATAGCTTTTCAACATTTAGTTCATTTATCCAACAACTAGCTTTTTAGCCTTCTAAAAATGAGTTTTTCAGAATATTTGTTTCAGCTTGTTTTCAGCTAAAAAGCTGAAACAAAGAGGCTCTTAGATTGGTCAACAACAATGTGCTCATAAAATTTGCAGTGGGGTGAACTAGAGAGTAGAGCTGAGAGGAACAAAACATGTTTGTAGTGCTGACAATTCTTTTTGCATCAATTGTCCATTTTGCCAGTCTCATCGTTAATTTATTTTCACGATGCTGCACTACATGATAGCACTGCTACCAGTTCCAGTATAGATGTGACAGTTACATGCATGGTGAACTGTTTTTTTTTATGATGCCTCCGAAACCCAATAGCATTCGACATTGTTGGTTGTGGAAGTCCTATGGAAATACTCCTATATGTTAAGAATAACAAGACGATATGAATGTATGAGGTGCCATCATGTGGCGTGGTTATGTAAAGAAATATTTATGGATGCTCTTCTCATCAGTTGTAATTGTAAATTTGGTGTAGGCACTTTAGTTCCGTTTACTGTCTTTATTAGATACTATACTACCTGTCGTAAATAATGAATTGTACTTTTAAATATTATCTCAGTCTTCAAAGAAAAGATTGCAATTCATCATATATTAGATCATCATATCGTTGCTGGCCCACATATCCCAGATTTAAACACGCTTTCAGAAGAGTACAAACACCAAATCAAATGGACATGTCTTTGTGGTCGATCGAGGATCATGGAGCAGTTCCAAAATCCTGGCATGCATCTCTGGTAGTCACATGCATGAACGTCCACGCTGCACCACATGAAGAAGGGCGGCGAGTCATTGATGCAGCAGCTCATGTGAGTTCACGCCTCGGTCTTTCAAAAAAACGAATGTATTATTCCTCAATTTTACCATAAGAACTCCCTCTAGAGCACTGCTCTTAATCATTATAGGCTGCTAAGCTTAAGATCCTAGTATTATCTCTCTAATTATGACTGTGATTACAGCTGCATTTCAGTTTGCAAGGAAATTTGTCGCTTCAATCGTCACTGAAAAAGGTCAATAAGTTTGATGTACGTACGAGGCCAATATTGGGAGGATGCGCATCGTTTCTTCTCGTAGGGACAGCTTGGATCATCTCTCTTTCTCTGTGCGTCGACATCATTCTCCACCGCCATGGATCACAGATGTGCTGATGAGCAGCACGCTACCTGCACCATCGACGCCTCGTCGACGGCTAGCGAGAGCTTGCACGACAACAGAGGCAGGGCCACTCCTCTGGTGCGGCAAGGAAGCAGCGCTGATACGGTGTGGTATTCCTCTCGGGGAACCTATATGATGAATGGGCACCTTACCCGCCGCTGCGCACTGCTGACAGCGCAGCGCTGATCCTGACCTGAGAAGACGGAGCTGCTAGGTGGCAAGGTGCCCCAGTGGACGGCCAATGCCTGATGCCTCCTAACCTTAGCCTCTGGGTGCGCACAGCCATTGTTTTTTGGCCAGGTTTGCATGAACAGGCATGACGAAGAGGAGAAGAGGGGTTGGAGTTAAAGCGAGGGCTAAGTAACTATCTCGTGTAGTCGTGTTCAGGTTATATGGGGTTCTCAAGTTGGCAAATAATTCTGCAGCCCTATTAATTTTCGAACCACTTTGGTTTTCGATCGATTGACCACTCGGGCACTATATGTGTAATGATACGTATGAAGTCCCTTTGCCGGTCCTTTTTTATATATAACACGGAGTAGGCTAGTTCGATCTATATTAATTCACTAGCTGGATGCCATGGGCTTTAAGGACAAACCAGGATTGTGTGACAGCGGGTCACGTTATCCGCAGTTGCACGTGTTGTTCTTGGTTTGAGAGGTAGGGCGGCTACCTAGGTGGCAAGATATTGAGTTTTGTTATTATTTGATCTTTTTAAAATAATATTTAGTAACAACAAGTGCAAAAGTATTTTTTTCACAATACGTTCTGTTTGGTCACATCATATCATTTGACGTTAAGGGTGTCAATAGTTGCACCTAAAAGTTACCCTCCGAAATCTCTTTAGTTGAAAAATGAACTAGTTTCTTAAAAGTGAAGTGGATTTTAAAAACTTAGTTTATTTTTTAAAACTAAAGAGGTTTGGAGGTTAAACCTTTGGTCTTGAGTTTACACTCCTATTTGTCATGATCAAAACTCTTGTGACGCCATTCCAGCCTGCTGGATCGAGTCTACGCCAACGATGACCTCCACGTAGCCGTTTTGGTCATGTAATTGAAATCGGCATGACCCAGGTCATGGTTACACAATTCCATTTGACGTGACCATGGACTCAGTTGAGTCAAGTCCGGAACATCTTCCCTGCCGTCAACACCCCAACGTTGTCCCCTTTGGCTCTCGCGCCAGCCTCAGCCTGTGATCACCGCCACCCTTGCTCCCATCATCCCTACCACCACGGGCCCTGCTCCTGCAACTAGCATCAAGAAGCCGAATGAGATGAAGAAGAAGCTCATGTCCACCACGGTGGCAACATTCGCCGTAGCTTCCAGTGGCGGTGGCCATCTGGCGCTTGTCCCTAGATCCTCCGCCGCCAACATGATGGTACATACGGCTAGAGCAGATGGAACATGTCTGGGGGAAGCAATGTTTCTAGAGGAAGTTCTCCATTGACAACTAGATGTCCAAGGCACAAAGGATGTGGAAGAAGATAGCGCATTGGAATGTAGGGCGGCTTGCTCGCAAGATATGGTGAGGGAAGTGTCATACCTGATGCCTCCTAACCCTACCCACTGCGTGTACAGATATGTTTTTGTGGCGATGTTCCCATGAAGACGCACGGACGACGGAGAAACGGTCATGGTTGGTAATAAGGCAAGGACTTTTGTGTGCAGATTATATGAACCCTCATCGTTTCAAGTCGAATTGACCATACATGGCCATTGAATACATCCACTGATCTAGGAAGTACTAATTCCAGAGAAATATTAAGTTTGAAATGACTTTTCGTGCCCCAATATACAAATGGTGGAACCCAATCGTATTCCATGTTCCTATTCCTAAGCACTTTTTTTTTGCGATGGTCTAAGCACTTAATGGTCAACATGCTTATCAGATCACGGATACATAATATGTTGCCTGATTTCCTACAAATCTGGTTCATATCGTCTGGCCATTATATATCGAAGCTCCAGCCATCAGGTGATTTCCATTTAATTTCTATAAACCAGGTTTCCAACAAGTTGTGTCATCTTCCTGAATGGTATTTCAAAGATAAATACTCTCTCTGTTCTTAAATTGATGTCGCCGTTGACTTCAAATATCAATTTTGACCATTCGTCTTATTAAAAATTAGTTTAAATGTGTAAAATTTTAAGTTGTGATTCAAATAATTCTAATAATAAATTAAGTTATAACAAAATATATGATATTTATCAAAAAAAATTTAAATAAAATAAATGGTCAAAATTGATATTAAAAGTCAGTGGCGACATCAATTTAAGAACGAAGGGAGTATTGTGTTACATATCCTAAATAAAAAAATGAAATAGTTAACTCCTTGTCATCTCCCTTGACCCTTCCCCTGTAAGAAATATTTTGTCACACTCTTCCAACGTACAGGTTAGCTAGGTTTTAATGTTGATCAGCGCCTTGTTTTACAGATAAAGTGCACTTTTTCTCTCAGACAACCATCTGAATAAAATTTGGTTTAGTCAACCCACCGCATTACCTTAATTTTCTCTCCAATCCAATGCGTTTTAATTAAATGGCACGGAGTCAGGTCAAGCCAATTTTACTGACTCGACGTACGTGGACACGAACATGTTTCCATGGTGCTGCATGGGCACATGGTTGCTGAATGGGAGGACCAACATAATACAGGGTTACAATTCGCACCAAGGCGTGATTGGTTAGGCAGCCAGGTTGAGCGCGGCCAGGACGCACGCATACAAGCTGCATTGATTGATTTGCTTGCATGGCGAAGGACAGATTGGTGTAGCCCGTGATCGGTTGCATGTATGTTTTAGAAAAGTGCATTCAACGCTCGCAAGCTATGCCGCGCGAGCCAGGCCGGCAGAGAACAGACTGCATTTTCGTATCCACACAGTCAGGCTGGAATCGCTTTTTTGCATCTGTTTAACTACAGAAACTCGCCGCACAACCTTCCAAACAGCAAGACACTGCATCCCGTCAGCCTGATTGGATAATATCTAGCCAACCAATCACGTCCCAAACATTCCGGGTGGGTCGATCTAAACCTGTCTATGCACAGCGTGAGGAGTCATAGGGTCATCAAAAGGCGGTGATATAATAAGGGAGTGTGGTGATGGTGGTACTGTGCTTTCGAGTGCATGGCATAAAATTGTGGGGCAATTGCAAAACAGGTCCTGTTTTAGAGTCTAATTCTGAAAATGGTTCACTTTTTGAGACTTTGCAAAATCGGTTCATTTTTTTTGAACTCAACACTCCGTCAAGTTCACTTTTGTTACACCGTTAGCTGAGCATTATTTTGGATGGAAAAAAAAGAAAACCAAAAATAAAATGACCATCTTGCCCCTCAGCCCTCTTATCCGATTCCCCTTTTGGACAGACAAAATGTTGCCAAAATTCTACCAAAATTTTATCAAGTTTATGTTCAAAATTCACATTCAAAATCAGTTTAATAAAAAATTAGAAGAGAATCCAGATTAATAATACTTAAACATGACCATATTTGTAGTGTTTTGGAGAAATAGGACTGATTTTGCAAAGGGTAGGTGTGTCTTTTTACAAGTTATTTAACACTGTTAAGAGCTTTAAACGGAAGTGGACCTGCTCTTGCTTTCATGTTCAAAAAAGTGGACCGATTTTGCAAAGTCTCAAAAAGTGAACCATTTTCAGAATTAGACTCTAAAACAGGACTTGTTTTGCGATTGCCCCTAAAATTGGAGCATCACTGCAGTGGCATGAAGGTGGTACCATTTAAAATTGGAATGCCACTACACTGCTAGGCTAGGCGGTGTGGCATGACGGCAACAGTGCAACACCACGCGGCAAAGCTCTGTGTGGACATAGAAGCTAGGGTTCGAGGAGCCAGGAGGTGCTAGCTGCTTCTCGACACCGAAACGGATCTCAGGCTAACGCACACCGCACACGTCCATGTGCGGAAACGTCGATGTCGTCTTGACACCGAATGAACAGCAGCACTTAGAAAGTCGAGCTCGAGAGGGACCCCGTCGAAGCAAGACCTTCATAGGATTGATCCGGGCTTGGTCAGGTCAGCCAGATCGTCTTCACATGTTACTGGGATGGGAGAAGGACAAAAAATGGGGTCGAGAGAGGGGATTAGGGTTTGGAGAGGTAAAAAAGTAGGGTGCAAATGATAGGATCGATTGGGTTACCTCTTCAATCGGTCTTAGGCTTCTTTATACAGAGGTGGGGTGGTCTTACCTCATAGAGCCACGGATCTCTTTGATTAGAAAATAAATTAGCTCTGATTTCCTGTTAAAACTTTCAAAAAAAGGATCCCCAGACACTTCGGTCAGGTGCCGGACACTTTGATCAGGGGCCGAACGCTACGATCGGCTCTAAACCGATTCCAGAAGGGGTGTTCTCGAATACTCCGGCCCATCGCCGGACACTCTGGGTCAATTCCAGAAGGGGTTCTACCGAACACTCCGGTACCAGGCCAGACACTCCGGGCCAATTCCAGAAGGGGGGTCCACTGGACATTCCGGTCCTTGGTCGAACACTCCTATGGTTCTGGGCCGGTTTCAGAGAGGGGTCTCTCGGACACTCCGGCATCTGGCCGGACATTCCGTTGAATTTCGGAGAATTCTAGAAGGGAGTCTGTCGGAGACTATGCCAGACAGTCCGGTACTTGCAAATTTTGAGTATCAACATAAGCCCCCTATTTTTTTTTGGTAAAACGAGCGTAAAATAAAACATTTCAAACACTCAAAAAACTCCTAAGGGCGATGGTTCCTTTGACGCATCGGCCATATTATCACTCTTGGCAACGATACTCTTCACATCGGCCATTTTTTTTCAAGCTTCTTGCCATACACTCGGATGATACTTTTTCAAGTACCGGCCGTTAAGGCCCCTAGGCAATGGCTCTCCTCGCACATCTTCTACCATGTATGTATTTTGGGCTTTGACCTTCACTATCCTATAAAGTACTTTCCAACTAGGAGACCATTTTCTAAATTTGTTGCTCTTTGAACCAACGGGCAGAATAGTTTTCTAAACTAATTTGCCCACTTGAAAAGTTTTGACTTTTACCCTCTCGTTGTAAGCTCTAGCAACTCTTGCTTTATCTTTCGCAATTTTCCTCAAAGCATTCAAGCGCTTATTGGTAACCTCATCAATATTGTCTAACATCAAAGTATGATACTTGCCAACGGACAAATCATTTTGCTTAGCTAACCTCAAGGCTCTTAGATTCACCTAAACGGGTAAAACAACCTCTTGTCCATATACAAGCTCATAAGGGGTTACTTTAGTAGCTCTATGTCTAGATATATGATGAGCCCACAATGCTTTCGATAAAACTTCATGCCATCTTCTAGGGTTATCTTCTATCTTTTTCTTGATGAGCTTAATCAATGTTTTATTACTAGACTTGGCCTGACCATCGACTTGAGCATAATATGGAGATGAATCGAGTAGCCTAATTTTATAGGATTCGACAAATTCTAGAACATGACCAGATGTAAATGAAGTACCTTGGTCAGTAGTCAAAGTTTGCGGAATGTCGAATCTATGAATAATATGCTCGGTAAGGAACTCAATTACCTCTTTGCGCGTCTTGTTCTTGAGAGCAATCGCTTCGGTCCATTTGGTGAAGTAATCCGTTACGATTAGCACAAAGTGGTGTCCCTTCAAAGATGGAGGATGTATTTGCTCTATTAAATCCAAACCCCACCCTTAGAATGACCTTTATGATGGGGTTCGCGGGCACCAATTGAATATTTCTAAATCTTTAGCATTCTTTACATCCTTTGTAGGTAGTGATAACAATCGGCAATCATGGTTGGTCAATAGAACCCGGCTCTTCTCAATAACCATTTCATTTTTGAAGCCGATTGATGCGTACCATAAATACCTTCGTGAACTTCTCTGGTGGCCACTTTGACTTCTTCATCACCTAAACATTTTAAGAGCAAATCATCTCCCGTTCGACGATATAAGTTATCATCAATCTAGGTATATTTGAAAGCTACATGCCGAACTTTACTATCCATACAGGGTTGAACTGCAAATGTAAGAGATTATGGGAGACCTCCAATCTAACAATTCAACCTTGTCATGTTTTGATTTGCTAATTGCCGAATCTTCCAATTTTAGTTCTTCAAACATCGATTTCTTAATGATTGAAAATCTACCTTTGCTAACATTATAACCCGTGCTTATTGTGCTAAATCATTGGCCCCACTGTTTTCTAGCCTAGGAACATGGTGTATATGAAACTCGTCCACACCTAACATCTAGGCACTTGTCTAAAATGGTATTCAATGATTCATCTAAACATTGAAAATTTTCAGCAACTTGTTGCACCACTAACAATGAATCGCCGAAAGTCTTTATATGTTTTACCCCCATGGACTCTAATATCACCAAGCCGAACAACAATGCTTCATATTCGACTTGATTGTTGGTGCAATTACACTCTAATCGGTTTGAGAATTCAAAATGCATATCATGAGGAGAAATTAGCACTACACCAATGCCTTGACCCCCTTTGCAAACCGATCCATCAAAATATAACTCCCAAAGGGTAAACGTCAGAAAACCAAATTTAAATCCTGCTCTAAATAAATTCAATGCTCAACAATAATTAGCAACAATTTGGCCTTTCATGGATTTCAATGATTCATAAGCCAAATCATACTCAATTAAAGCATAAGCCCAAGTCTCCCAATAGATATTGGTCTATGTAGCATATGTCTAATCACATCGGTTTGACATGCAATCACATAAGCACTAGATAGCAAATAATGTCTCTATTTGGTGCAAGCATGATACAAGAAAAGGCATAGTTTTTCGATGAGAGTGTACCTTGTTTCAGCATCTATCAACCTTCGGCTCACATATGTGATCACTTACTCTTTCCCTTCGGCTTCTTGTGTTAAAACAGCACCAATCACATCATCTTCTGCCGCTCTGTAAAGACAAAAAAGGACTCTACTCTGGAGTGCCCTATGAACCAGTGGCGGAGACAACTATTCTTTAATCTTATCAAAAGCTTCTTACTGTTTTGTCCCTCAAGTGAATTCGGCTTCATTCTTTAGCGGAAGAATAGGGGTAATCGCGTTGACCTTTCTCAAGTTGACAATGAATCTCTTTAAGTAATTTACCTTGCCTAAGAAGCTTTGCAATTCTTTTTTCCATGTGGGTGTTTGCACGCTTCTAATTGCTTTTACTTTCTTAAGATCTATCTCTATGCCCTTTTTAATAGATTATAAAGCCCAAAAATTTCCCAGCTGATACACCAAAAGCACATGTGAGTGGATTCATTTTTAAATCAAAGCAACGCATTCGGTCTAAGGCAAGCTGCAAATCGGCCAAGTGAGGGTTTAAAGCAGCCAATTTGATCGCTATATTATCTATATAAACCTCTATGATGACACTGAGCAAATAATGAAAGATAAAGTTCATATCTTTTGATATGTGGCGCCGCATTTTTTAAACTAAAAGTCATAACAACCCGCTCAAATAATCCTACAAAACCAAGACATCTAAAAGCGGTTTTAGACATATCTTCGGCCATGAAGATTTGATTGTAACCCGCACTACCATCGAGAAAACTAATCACTTTATGGCCGGAAGCATCATTAATCAACATATCGGCTATAGTCATAGGATATTCATCTTTAGGAGTGGCTCTATTCAAATTTTTAAAGTCAATGCAGTCTCTTATCTTACCCATGTTCTTCTTCTCAACGGGCATAATGTTGAATATCCACTCCGCATACCTGCAAGGTCTTATAAAATTTACATCAAGCAATCAGTTAATTTCCTTTTTAATCCGATCATGCATGTTCGGATTAAATGAGATTTGATTGGAAGCCGATGCTCAACGAGCTCGCGGCTCAACTCAGGCATTTCGTTATAAGACCATGCAAAATAATCCACATATTCTTTTAGTAACCCGATTAATTTCATATTATAATCAGCTTCTAGGTTGGTATTTATAAAGGTCGACCTTGGATTACTATCATCGCCAAGATTTATCTCTTCTAAAGGATCGGCCGACATGAATCCTTGTTCTAACTTATTCATATCTTCTATTTCTTCTATGGCCTCACACATATCGTTCTTGCTAGACCGGTAGTGTTCTACTCTCTTTTGCAACCAGTCCAAATTAGACTCTATTTAATCACATTATATGGTTAAGCCGATTTTCCATCGGCTTTACATTTGACGGGCACAAAACTGCCCCTAGTCACACTAAGAAAATCATAATCCGTCAAGTCTAACCCGGTCAAGAACTTAACGGTATCATGTGGCAAAGAACATGTATCAGCCACAGCAACACGAGCCGATACATCTGCATGAACAACCTCTACATCATCATCAACCCATTGTATCAAGAATTGATATAATGTAGAGGGAACACACTTATTAGCGTGATTCCAATCATGCTCCAAGATCAAACTATAGCTACCCCGCACATCGGCGACAAAAAAAAGCGGTAGCCATGATCTTGCTCCTAACGGTGAGCTCCATAGAAGCGACCCCTTTAGCCTCAATAGGATCTCCTCCTCTCACACTGTTTAAAGTCATGTTGGTCCAGATAAGCTCATCACTGGCCTTACCTAGCTTCATAAACAAAGAATATATCATTAGATTAACAATGGCACATCTATCTACAAGCATGCAAGAAATTAGTGTACCATTAATGTATCCTTTCACATAGAGAGGTTTTAAATGGTTATCCGACTCTTTAGGGTTTTTCAAAGACAGCATTTTGAGGTCCAAAGTCACATTGAGCCATAACTTCTTCTTCCTCTACAAAAGAATAATTCGAAAGAGACAAGCAAATAGTATTAACATCCATACCTTCTCCGGATGGCATCGGCTTGTAGTCTAGAAGATCATCATCGTTGAACTCGGACATGTCCTCCTTAGGCAAAAACATTGCAGAACTCTCTTCCGACGCGTCCAAAGTCACCACCGCGACCTCCACTGTTGGTGAAGCAGGAGCTTTGGGTTTGGACTCCTCTTTAACTCTCCACTGCTTATCTTGAGGGACCATTGGCTTGATCTCATTGAACACCTCATCTCTCTTCTTTTCAGCTTCTTTCTCTCGAATCTCCTGGAGGCGCAATCTTTGTAGCTTCCTTTTTTGAGTATGAGTAAAACCAGGCGAACTCCATCTCAGCTGCATGTACTTAGAGGAGCTCTTGCTATTGCCAGCCTCGTGATCATGAGAAGTTTTAACGTGATCGGTCTATTGAAAACTCCCCCGATTTTAACATCAGTCGTGCCGATCTTAACGACACCTCCAAATGCATTTTCCTGACGTAAAAGGGTTGAGGAAACATGTTCGTTACCTTGTTTAACGCACCATTCTTGCTTAGGAGCAGCTGTGAAGCCATCTCTTCTTGCGTTGATTGGTTGAGGTTCAAACAGGTCTTGAATGGGGCCGGAGAGTCTTTTGAAGACATCTCCTCTTGGTGCATTCCATCTCAGATGAAATGGTAGGTATGACATCGGTGGAACAGGCATCCATGGTCCCATACATGGGTGCCACATCGGGAACAGCGGGTAAGACACAGGAGGGAACCATGGTGGTGGCATCCCAAACCCACGAGAAGGAGGAGGAGGCCTATGAACATCCATCATTTGCCTCATCTCCTTCCTAGGTGGACTGTATCTCTTTGGTGATGATCTTGGTCACAGACCGATTGTTCAAATCGTTCTTTTGGCTTTTGTACTTGGCCATAAGACGGTCAAAAGTGCTTTTAGGCCCCATGTTCCTGTCCACATCTTTGCCTTGGTTTCACTTTCCACTTGCCCACCTCAGGGTTCTTCAACTTTATCATTTTGGGCTGTGGAACTTGACCCCTGGGTCATGAGCCTTGGATGGTGACTTTGATGGACTCTTGACCACTAGGAGACTATTCAAGCACAACCTTCCTAGAAGTACCCTTATCACCTGAAGGAGCGGGCATTTCCTCTCCTATGATCTCGTTCTTCCCTTTCATTGTATCGGCCTGATAAGGCCGAATCAACACCTTGGGTTGAGCTCTAGAGTGTTGACGAGAAAAGGGTGCCTATCAATCTGCATCTCCTTTAGACTCAATCATCCCTCAATGAGGGCCGATTGGACCTGTTGACAGAAAATATTGCAATCATTAGTGACACGAGAGTAAGAATTGTGTCACTTACAATATGCTCTACATTGTAATTCTTTCGCCGGACGCAAAGTTTATGCAATCTTAATATATCCACCTTTGTGTAATTCATCAAATATTTTATCGCACCTAGCTACATCAAAGGTGTATTTAACATCATCTTTCCGATTTTTATGAACCTTTTTGAGCGAATCACAAGCAAATGATTTGGCCTTAGATGGCCAAACAAACTTGGCAGCCAAAATATCGTTGGAGTCATCATCGGAGCTATCCAAATCGTACTCCACGACGTGCACGTTGTGCGGGTCTTATAATCGTGTTTCACCTTTTTGCTTCGGCTTTCTTGAGCCAAAGCTTTTCGTTGGAGGTGAGTGAGAGTAAGAAAATTATGTCCCTCCAACCTATCTTTAAGATGAGACTGCAAACCACTAAAAGCTAGATCGGCCAAGTCCTTTTCGGAGATTGTCAAATTAAAGCATCAGTTCTTAATGTCTCTAAACCTTCGAATATAATCAATAACGGGTTCATCTTTTCCTTGCCTAACTGATGTTAAATGTGAAAATTTTAATTCACTATTCTCGAAATAAAAATGATCATAAAATTTACACTCCAATGTCCCACGTGTAAATGGAACCCGGGGATAAAAAAAATCATGAGAAGGAGATTTCGGTTAGTGATAAAGAAAACAACCGCACTTTTAATGCATCACAAGAACCCGCCTCTCCTAGTTGAGCAATGTATTGACTAACATATTCTCAAGTGGTCTTACTATCCTCACTATTAAATTTAACAAAATCGGGAACGCGCCATCCACTAGGATAAGGGACCGAATTAAAATACGTGGGGTAGGGTTTTTGGTAAATTCCCCTTTGATATCCACCCCTAGCATTTCATAAAATTATTTTCTCAAATTCTCCTTAATAAAAGCCATACACATATGGCCATGAGGAACACCTGTACCGCTAAGTGGGATAATTGGGGTGCTATACGCGACGGTACGGCAATGAAGAATAAAATTAGCCAATTCATTTAATTGGCTGCTAGCCGGATTAGGAATGCTAGTAATCGGCTGTAATGCCCAAAAATTTATCATTTTCAAATATTAAAAAAATTTAAATTCTTTAATTACATTTCACAATTTAGTATAAAATAAAAATCTCTTTTCCAAATAAAATTCTAGGTTGCACTTCATATCATTGCATTGCATTTAATTATCATCTAAATAATTATTGCATTAGAAATTAAGTTAATAAAGTCAACAAAGAATTAAGGAAAACAAAGAAAATAATTTAAAGAAATAAAAGAAAGAGATGAAAAACTCTTCTGGGCCTAAACCTTTCTCTCTCCCCCCTCACCTCGTGGGGCCCACTCCTCCCCAGCCAGCCCATCGCGCACTGCAGCCCACCGGGCCCAACCGAACCAACCACCCCGCTCTCCTCTCACTGCCAGGTAGACCCCACCCATTGTCCCCTCCCCAACCGTTCAAAGCTAGAGTGTGCGCCGCAGCCCCAACCGCCACTATTTTCCCTGGCAAATCGACCCCAACCACGCCCACGACTTCCCCTACTTGGTCGCCCGTTTTTCCCTAAAAAACCCCCGCTCGGCCTCTCTTTTCCCTCCCCCAACCGCACACTATCCCCTCACCATTATGCCGCTCCGAGTAACCGCCCTAGGCTGTGCCGACCCTGTGCCGGTGTCGCCCGAGCCGCGCCGCCCCCGTCCGGCCACTTCCCGTCGAGAACAGCCGCCCAGAGCCGTCGAGGCCGTTGCGGACCACCTCACCATCGCGTGCCTCCGTGCGGCCACCCTCGACCATCAGCAACCCCGTGGTGAGAACCCCCTCGTCCCCCTCTTCATTTTGAGCCCGTCCCTGTCGAAGTCCATGCGCCGGAGCGTCACCTCGGCCGACTCCGGCCGACGGCCAGCCATGGCGCCGTCGCTCGGCCTCTGGCTGCGTCGGTCAAGCCACCCGCCCAAGCGCGGGCCAGCGCCCGCCATTCGACCTGGGATGGACGGCCCAGATCCAATCACGCCACCCCATTTTAGATCTAATTAATTCGAGCCGTTAGATCTTAATCCAAGCGTCGACATTTGCCACGTGTATAGTTTAATCAAACCCGTCCATTTTGAAATCAATGGCCCCGATGTATCCTAGGTTTTCCATATAAAGATAAATCAAACGCATTACTGCGTCAGCATGATGTCATGCTGACGTCAGCGGACCCGATTAATTTAAGAATTAATTAGAAAATAAGGTTAATTAAATTTAGATTAACCTTTTAATTAATAAATATAATAATAAAATAATTAATTATATTTTTAATCTGAAAAAATAATTATAATAATTAGTTAATAATTAATTTGATAATAATTAATTATAATAATTATTTAGTAATTAACTTAACAATAATTAATTATGCCAATTTTATAGAAAAGCCATGTACTTTATTTAATTACAAAATAGACCCTACCTTGTGGCATATTTACATTTTAGCCCCTAAAATTTCTTTAATTACTTTTTAGTCCTTAATTAATTTCATAAATTATATATAGGTCCTCAAAACTTAATTATTAATTACAGATTAGCCTTTAAACCTTATAAATGCTATAACTTTTAAACCGTAACTCCGATTTTAGTGAATTTTATACCAAAACGATCGTATCGAAATAACCTACGCATTCATGGCATATTCATACAGATCTTGATCTGTTTTGTTGCATTTGATTGATTATTTGTGCTTTCGTACGTTAGACGACTTCGTCTCGGACCGCAGTACGAGGACTTCTAGCAGCAAGACTTCGAAGCCGTTGAGTACTACACCCAGGAGTAGTGAGCAAGTGTCCTTGACCATGTTGTGCCTAATTTATAAAATCCCTATCTTGTAGATTGTATGCTTGTGTCTAATTGATTGTGCATCTATTGTTAGGATTACCAAGTCTTTCCTTATTATGCCTTGTCGCACTAGTTTACCATTTGTTGGGTAGATTACATGCTTAGCTTGCTGTTGTCGGGATGGGTGATGTTAAATTGATTTACTATCATACTTGCTTCACAAGGATTAATGGGCTATTTAATAGCAACATTGAGATAAGGGATTTGGGTGATATAGTTCGTGTAGGGCTGTGTGTGGGGTTACCGGCACTGTCCCTTGGTATGTTATCGTCCCAAATCTAAGGACCGGTTTGTGGAGCGACCACCCATGTGTGGCCTGGCGTAGTAAGTGGTGAAGATCAGTTTTGTGCGTGCCAGCTGGTGGAGCGGAGAAAGCTGGTTAGGCTTGGATCCGCCTGGAAAGAGATATGTGGGGAATAGAGGGTTACTCTCGGGAACCATCTGGCAAAAAAGGGGGCCTTTCCTAGGTTACGGTTAGTCCCTGATTAGGTGAAACCTCAGTTGGCACGTACAAGCTGGAGAAAGCTATGGAAAGGCCTTGAAGTGATCTCTCAGCCTTCACACCAAATGAATTGCGCGATGCTCGGCCAGCACGGGCGGAATGAATATTTTTTAGTCTACCTGGAAACAGGGGATGAAATCACTTCTCATGGGGAATGTGTTACAATCTCTGTAGAGTTAAAACTGTCTAGACAGCCGTGCTCTCACGGTCATGAGCATGCATAGACCCGCGAATGATTAGTGGGATCGGATATGGTTTGGTGATGATGGTGATCATAGTGGGAGACTGTGATTGGTTTTTATGTTGGTGCTACAACCGGGTAGGCTGTAGGTATGTTAGTCTATAGGTGCGATGTCTATCACTTAGTAAATAGGTGCTTAATAGGAAGTGTGTTTCTATTGTGTGCTTTTCTGCAAAAGAACCCTATATTGCCTTTGCCTTATTTGTTGCTACATGTCATCTTTTTCCACCCTTGGTGAGTACATCCCGTACTCAACCTTGTCTTTATATATGCTGCTCAGTAAATGGAGAAGTCTGGAAGAACGTTGAAGACCCTAGATTCGAAGGCTAGGCGATCTACCTCTTCGGTCAACTGCCTATGGAAGCCCAAGTCATTTTTAGTTGTTTTCCACAGCTTTGGTTTGTATTAATTTCTAAGACTCTTAGTCTCTATTGTAATAGGTTAATTTCAGTGTATTCGAGACATTGTTCAGTTACCATTAATGAAGTCGCTTTATGTGTGAAACTTGATTCTTGAGCACACATAAAAGGTCACTTGGTTTTAGCCTTAAAATCAGGTATGACATCGGCTCTATGCTAGTGAGAGGCACTGTCAAAGCGTTAGTTTGCACATGAGGCGAAAAACTTGTATGCCCGCTAAATGAGTTCAACAGCATGCCATACAACGGTTGTTCTACACTAGATGCATGGGGAGCCGATGCACTACTACATGACCCTACATGTGCAACATAAGCAGTAGATGATGCAACACTAATGTTTTTCAATGATTTTGTCATGTTGTCTTGAATCATATGTTGCATATCATTAGCTAAGATCTTTTTCATATTGACAAAATAGTACGAAAGATCTTCAAAAGTAACAGGGTCATGCGGAGATGTTCTCACGTTGGTAGCACCCATGGCTGCGTCGTCGGGCTTTGAAAATCTTTCTATAGTAAAGCCTGCATGCAAATGTTGCTTTAACTAAAAGGGAACCATAGCCTTTCCTTGTTGGCCTTTTATGCATGAATATGACCCTGTACGGGGTTGGAGCTTGCAGAGTACTTTCCGTACTCACCCTTGCTGCTGACGTCCAGATGAAGAAAAAGAATGTGCTGAGTTCGATGGCGATGAGTAGGGCTTGTTCTTCGCGCAAGCTTGCCTGTGGATTTGCTTCTTGTCTTTCCCTATTTTGTAATGACTGTTCGAGGTTGCTAATTCACTTCATTGGTTTGTAATTTAAGACTTGCTTGTATGACTCTATTCGGGACAATATATGTAATAATTATGGTATGTGCTATGTATCCACGATGAACGTGCGTGCCAACTACTGATCCAGAGATTGGTATACACGGGTTATCTCAGAAATGGGTTACAACAGAGTGGTATCAGAGACATACTTGCCCGTAGGACGAGACCATAAAGACTAACCATAGGAGAGTGATATTTTGAAGATATAACCTATTTTATAAAACCCTACCATAGTAGGAACTCCGTATTCTCTCTCTTGCTATATTTATAAAACTTATTTTACTGACTCCGCCAGTTTTCCTTGCAGATGGCTACGGACGGATGGACCCACATGGGTGCCGAGGTTATTAGCCTCAGTGGATTTCCTGAGATCCTAGCTCGCACCCAGACTCGGTTCGGGTACACCTTCCCCGCGATATACCGTGGGGGATCACGAGGGTGAGGGGTACTCCATGTGCGAGATGGACGTTTGTCTTCCCGCTGGCCACATGCCTTCGCAGACCGTGACCTGTGTTGGAGCTACCTTCTTCGACACGGTACAGGCTATGGCACGCGAGGCCTTGCTGCTCTTCTGCTCAGTGAACCTGGAGCTCACCAGGCCCACCCCGGTGAAGTACTTCTCAGTTCTTTTGGACGACAATCCCATTTGGAGACGTCGTATGGCCACCCTGCAGGGGCTCTACAGGGTTGTGGACGACCCTACTCTGGTGGAGACTACACTGTATGTGACAGCACTACATGACCTCTGCGACGACTTCCGCGAGCAGTGGGTCGTTCACGCCCACCGCGCCACCACTGCAGCGACTCAGGCTCGCAACTTGTAGACACAGCTCGACTCTGTTTGGGCCACTCTCGACGCCACTCAAGATCGCGAGGAGAGCCTCAAGAAGGCTCTAGCGGTCCGCCAGACTGAGTTGGAGGAGTTACGTCAGCAGCTCAGCCTGTATCTGACAGGAGCTTGCACTTGATGTCCGGCGAGGAGGAGCGAGCCGGGGATACAGGCTTCGCCCCGTGTGCCCTTTGGCACTTCCGATGGGTGCCGGCTGGCTCGCCAGGGAGTGCGCCAGAAGACCACTGCTCGTAAGCAGGTTTTCGCACGTGACGCCGACGGGAGGCGAGTTCTGCCGTCCCACGCTCCAGTACTGGACCCGGCGACACAAAGTGCTCTCTTCGAGGCACTACATCATTGGACGGACGACGAGGGAGGTCCTAGCAGGGGCCCTATTATAGGGGACTACATCTCCGGCTCCGGCCCCGAGCTCTACTCTAACTTTGACTCCGGTTGCACCCCCAACTCCGGCACTGCCACTGACCCCAGAACTGACTCTAGCGCTGGCTCCGGTGTGACTTTGGTTCCCAAACTGCTTCCTTCGACGTCGTCCGCAGCATTGCCTACGAGTCCCTGGAGAGCTCTTCCTGTGGAGAGAGCGACGGCAGCGACTACACCACTGACGCCTCTAGAGGGTTCCACAGGTTCGAGCTCGTCGTCGACAACGACGACACTGCTAGTGGTGGAGATGGTGCACCTGAGACTGTCATCGACCTAATGGAGGAGGACCCGTCCGAGGTTGAGTTCTACACCGAGGACCCGGTCGACGAGGACCCTAGCATGGAGATCCTGGCTGAGGCACCAGGGGCACCCGACGTGGATAGCCAGGCCACTCTCGTAGCTTCAAGAGCCGAGCTCACGGACGGTTTCTACACACTGGAGCAGCTAACAGACGACGGAATTAACCTGCACTGGGACTGGCTCGACTTCCTCCAGGGTCCGTGAGGAGTAGCTGCAGGATAGGACTTTAGGGTATGGTAGCTCTGTTGTTGATCTTTTGTACTGGAGAGTTAGTGGTGTGTTAGTTGTTTAGTGGTTTGTAGAGGTGACTCCCATGTTAGTCTAGCCTCGTGCAGTGTATCACGTGTAGTCCCATGTGGAACTTGGATGTGAATGTAACCTAACTTACGGATGTGTGCTTGCTTGTTATTCGAACCTTTCTCTTATCTGTTTGCATTGATTGTGTGCTATGCAGACCTCTCCGCTTATTCTACCACTGACCTTTTGCAAATAACAGGATGCCTTCGTAACACTCAGCCCACATTCAAGCTCGTCGAGCTCGCAACCACAACATCAATGAGGAGCAGAAAGAACGCCCACCAACAGGGACGTACCACCACTCGAGGAGCTCCTGCCAACCGGCGCCGTTCCTCAAGGAGGAACCAAAGGGCGCAAGGTGGAGCAAGAGTGGAGGAGGCACTGTCCTGCCACCATGGAGAAAATCAAGTGGCACACTCTGCTCCCGTCAACATTGCAACACCACCCCTAGCTCAGGATGCCGTAGGAGGAGCTGCTGCTAGAGCTGCCTCTCAAGCAACAGCAGTGGGACCAGCATTAGGAGCAGCCGCAGGAGAAGCCCTGCCATATCCCCCTACCACTCTGGCAAATGTGTTGGCTACACAGACTCAGCTGCTGTACACCATTGCACAAGGGATGACTGGTCGTGAAGGCCCTAGCAATCAAAGCACAATGTCAGAGTTCATAAGACTCTACCCACCTACCTTTGACAGCACTGATGAGGAGCCTCTTGCAGTTGATGACTAGTTACGTGACATCACCAAAAAGCTCAACATGGTCGAGGCTAACGACCATGAGAAGGTTGTGCTCGTTGCTCATCAGCTTGTGGGAGTAGCTGGGGAATGGTGGGACAACTACAGAAAAGCTGCTGCAGATCCTGAAGCGATCTGTTGGGATGAGTTCCAGCAAGCCTTCTGATCCTATCACATCCCAGATGGAGTTATGAAGATGAAGGCAGATGAATTCCGTGCACTGAAGCAAAGGCCCATGACTGTTAACCAGTACATCAAGAAGATCACAAAGCTGACACGTTATGCACCCGAGAAAGTTGATATGATAGGAAGAAACAGGATCATTTCTTGGAAGGGCTGAATCATGTTATGCAAGCTCAGCTCATCACTCACATATACCCCGACTTCAACACCTTGATGAATAGGGCCATACTCTTGGAGAAACCTCGGGCAGGAATGGAAGGAGAAAGGAAATGTAAGTTCTAGGCACAGAAATTGAGGCAGCAGGAACAGACTCAGCGTTCTAAGTTTGGTAAGTTCCAAAAGCCACCATATCAGCCCACTATGCAGTACCGTGCTCCAAGGAACCCTTCACAGCCACAGCAATCAGTGCAGTTCGTCCGACAGCCAGTGGTTCCTCAGCAGTACAGGGCCAACCCCAGTGTTTCCCAGGCATCGAATATGATAAAGGCATGCTTCAACTGCCGTGACCCAGGCCACTTTGTTGCAAATTGCCCACACAACAAACCACCTGTTGTTGCACTTGCCAACTCCAGAGCCAGAACAGATGTTTCAGAAACAGTCCACAATCCCCAGAGGTCAGCAGCCCAGCCCAGAGGAACACAACAGTATGGACGTGGACGCATGAACCACATCCACACCAACGAGGCAGAAGAGACACCTGACGTTGTACTCGGTGAGTATCTAGTCAACTCCTTTATTGCCACAGTTTTATTTGATTCGGGAGCTTCACATTCGTTTGTCTCTTCTCAATTTGTTGGTAAGTCGGGTTTAACTGCAACCTTACTTGAGAGACCACTAATGACAAAGTCACCTGGGGCAATCATCAAGTGCAAGCTTGGTTGAAGAGGGGTTAAAATCCTTCTAAGTGGGGTAGAATTTGTAGCGGATTTGATAGTTTTGAAGTCAGAAGGAATAGATGTCATACTGGGTATGAACTGGTTAACTCGTCATGAAGCAACCATAATCTACGCAAACCATGAAGTGATCCTCATTAACCATCGGGGAATTCTAGCCGTATGCCGGCTCCGCAGATGGCAAGTTGATCCCATGATATGCAGTATAGGAGGGAAAGAGATAGAATAGGTGCCTGCAGTTTGTGAATACTCTGATGTGTTCCCTGAAGAACTACCAGGTATGCCTCCTGATAGGGATTTTGAATTCTTGATCGACCTAATCCCTGGGCAACTCCCATCGCAAAGAGGCCACATCGGATGGCAGCAAACGAACTAGCAGAGCTTAAGAAATAGCTAGCAGAGTTACAAGAGAAGGGATTCATTCGACCTAGCTTCTCACCTTGGGGTGCACCTGTACTCTTTGTACAGAAAAAGGATGGTAGTCTGAGGATGTGCATTGACTATCGGGCTGTGAATGAGGTCACCATCAAGAATAAATACCCGGTACCACAGGTTGATGATCTCTTCGATCAGTTGAAGGGAGCAAGATACTTCTCCAAGATTGATCTGAGTCAGGTTACTACCAATTGAAAATCCGAGAGAGTGATATAATGAAGACAACGTTCGTAATCAGATATGGCAGTATATGTTCACAGTGATGCCTTTGGACTGACAAATGCCCCAGCATATTTCATGAATTTAATGAACAAGATATTCATGGAAGAAATTAAATAAGTTCGTCGTGGTGTTCATTGACAACATACTTATCTATTCTAAGAGCACTACTGAACATGAAGAACATCTTCGGGCGGTGCTGAGTCAGACTAAGAGAGCATCAACTCTATGCAAAGTATTGTAAGTGTGAGTTCTGGTTACAGAAAGTGTCCTTCTTAGAACACATCATCACTGCCAAAGGAGTAGTGGTTGACCCCGCCAAGCAGTTACAAATTAGAAGCAACCTACTATGGCCACAGAAGTTAAGGGTTTTCTCGGACTGGCCGGATACTATAGAAGGTTTATTGAAAGATTTTTAAAGATAGCTAAGCCAATGACCGAGTCCCGAAAAGATAAGAAGTTTGAATGGGCGCCACGATGTGAACAGAGCTTTCAAACTTTGAAAGCGAAGCTTACCTCAGCCCTAGTGTTGATATTGTCAGACATACACAAAGACTTATATATATATATATATATATATATATATATATATATATATATATTTGCTGCTTAGTTGTCACGGTGTTTATGTTTTTGGTGTTTTTAAAATTTTTGTAATAACCTTGATCGGCTGAGAGCCTAGAGGATACTATACCTTAGTACGGACCGTACGGTGTCAATTTGTTTCTGCTCAATTGCTGCTTTTCTTGCTATAATATTAGTTTACCAGTATAAACGGTTGTTAATACAGGTCCGAAAGTGCAACGATTTGATCAGAATTAGTGATAGGCCGAAGGAAGGGGATTCTGACGACACCATACACGACCAAACGGCTGCATCAAGCCATCAACCAGGCACCTCCAGATATCTAGTGTTGGTATATCCTGCCTATTGGAGTTCATGCGATCACGACTTGCATTAATCAAGAGCCTTTGTTTAATATCTTGTGTCTCGTACTAATTGTCACCGTCCACATGCAGATTTCTTATGATGTACTAGCACGTCCGTACACGATAGAAAATTGGTCTCTCGTGAGTCAGGATCAGAGACACAGGTTAAATTTTTTAGGACATTTCACAAAACTATTGTAAAACTATACATTTACATCTATGCTTTCGAAGATCTACAGATTTTAGTCATCTTTCTCTAACAGAAATAAGCAGTTTTGTGATACAAATCGATGAAAAAATATGTAGTTTAGTTTGTGATAGAGTTAATGTAAAATTATAATTTTTTGAAATTAAGGCTTGAATATGTAGTTTTATGATAGTACTGTCAAAGAACCTGTATTTTTTATGAAAATTACTCTATTTGACAAAAACAAAGAAAAGATATCTCCGGTCATAGCGGAAGCTAAGCCATTTAGCGGTTTTACAAAAAGGTAAAAATGAGTTGGCAAAAACAAAGAAAAGCTACCTCCAGCCATAGCGGAAGCTAAGCCATTTAGTGGTTTTACAAAAAGGTAAAAATGAGTTATAGAGTAATACTTAATTTCTTAAACAAGGATAAATGTCTGAAATATATAAAGAAATACACACCTCTTGACCCTCTTTGGAGTTGGACAAGAACACAACCGCCGCTGCCGCACTCGAGTTGGCTAATATTTTCTTAATATGTTTTTTATATTATTAAAGTTGATTACCTTTATGAAAATTGTGGTCAAAGTTTGATGTCATGGAACCTAAACATAAAGTTTATATAGCACTGAGAGAGTACCTTTTAATTTGCAACTTTGGTTTGAATCTGGGCTTTGCGCAGCTCATTTCAACAGCCGCGCAGATGTTAAATGGAGAGAAAATAACTGCTATCTCTGGCTGTAGCCTTTCTTTTAGCGGTATATAAATGATAACTAAAAAATGATATATCCTTGCGGTAGGCCTTCCGAATAAGTTATAGCGGACGCTATAGCCGGCTTATTTTTTCTTAGATTTTTATAAATGGATAAAGAAATAACCTGTGTCACTGGCCCCTAGAATTCTAATGTCACTAGAGCTGTCCATTTGGGTGGCTATCTTTCTCTACTCCCTCCATCCCAATTTATAAGTTATTTTAGGCTTAGGCACAGGAATTAAAGAGGGTGAAAATGTGTGATGTATAGAAAATGAGGAGAGAGATAGAGATATAGAAGTACTAGGAAGAGAGGAAGTTATATAAGGGAGTGAAAACAACTTACTATAATTTATAGAAACTGAAGAATGACTTATAATTTGGGATGGAGGGGATACAACATTGTCATATCAGCTGACACTTTTTCAAGTCTTACTAATTCAAAAGTCGAGATTATCATCGGTGCCGTTGGTCATCAAATGTAGCACCTAAATTTCAAACTTTTACAAGTGTACTTCCTCTGTCCATGACATTGTTGGATACTTAAGGTTTCATGGTAACCAATTTCGCATCTGGCAACAGGATCAGAGTATGCTTACCATAAATCTGCAGTGATTTTCTTGTGCTCTGCGTAGGTTACCTGCTAGATCTTCCACCAGCAAGTCAGATTCACCATAACATATACCCAAATCACCAACAACCAATCCAATAGTTTCAAATGCAACATGAGCGCTGAACACATCACCACACTTATCAAGAGCCAAATAACCTTATGCATGTCCAGTCATCCCCGTTTTCAGAAAGACTATCATGAGCTGCTCTAAATAAGAGGATAATTGGATCATGGCCATTGAGCATTTGTATCAGCGACACAATAATTTTTTCATTAGGCCTGAAGGTACTACTCGGAAAAGTACGAAACTGACCCTTGTTCTTCAATTCATTCTCAGTATCAAAGATATATGTCCCCATTTATTACACGTTTCATATTGTGATATTCATACACATACTATATGTAACAGTGTTTCTGAATAAAGAGGCAACGGGGTTTGAATTCGAAATCACAGGATTCGAGCTCAACCCTTCCCAGCAAATTCACGTTTCAAATAAAATATTTAAATTTCAAAACACAAGTTAAAAACTTGAAGAAAATTTATAAAATTTCCCTCTTAAAAGTTTTGCAAAGACTTGAATTTAGGAAATTTTTCTGAAATTTTATTTGAAAGTTAAATGGCCCAAATGAAATATTTCTTTTAACAATGATTGCTTGTTTTAAGAATTTTATAGAATAAAATGTGTTTCAATTTTGAACTTGGGGCCAAAATAAAAGTTGTTCCTTTTGAAGTTTTCTACCACCCTGCAAAATTTCATTTTTATCCGAGCTAGGGGACAGTGGTTTTGAAGCAAAATTAAAACGCTGCGCAGAAAATCACGAAAATCCGGAAATTTGAAAAATCCCCGCGGGCCCCATCCGTCAGTGCCTCCTTCTACCTCCAGCGTTGGGAGCACGCAGTCCTACTCCTCTTTCCCGCCACGCGCCCCCTCCGTGGCAGCCATGCAAGAGGCGTGGTCGACGCATGTCCCTTGGCCGAGCGCGTGTCTACCCCCCTATCCGAGCGCTCCTCCTTCCTCCCCCCTCATTTCTCTCTTTCACCTCCGGCCGCCACCTCTCTCTCTGATGCCACTGCAGAGCACTCTGGCCAAGCCGTCTCCGGGCCCAATCCTCGACGAAGAACTGCGCCAGCACGCCCTCCAGCTCTCACACACCTCGGTCCACCTCCTCCTTGGCTAGATTGGACGGATTTCGCGTTTTCCCCCAATTTTGGAGTTCGACCACTGCCGACCGTTCTTCATCGATTCCGGCGAAGTCCGGGGAGCCTCGCTGCAATCCCTTCAGGATTTGACCTTCTCCCTCCATGGAACCTCTATTGTACCAACTAATCGACCGAGTCCACAAGCTGTAGTGCAGGAATAGAGAAGAACGTCGCCGTCGGCCACTGAACCGCGCAACCCGCCGTGGACGCCCCCTCTCCGCTCCTCCTCCACGACGACAACCTCCGTGCCGGCCCTCTTCTATCTGCGGTGAAGCTCTAGAAGCAAGTCCCTTCGGATTTCCTCCACCGCGCCGCCTCCTACACGCCGCCGAAGTTCCGTCCGAGCTGCTCGCCGCCGTCGGACTTCTCCGGTGAGTTCCCCACACCGGCAACCACCCCACTGGACTCCCCTGTTAATGGCGACCACGGCGGTGCGAACAGGCCGCGGCCGCTGCTGGCCAGTTGCCTCCGGTGCGACGCCACCGCGCGCCGGCCA
>BCLF01000117.1:511471-569558 GCA_001602275.1 Zoysia japonica | reverse complement strand
CCCGTCGCCTGGGCCAGGCTGCGCGCCCGCAGAGGCCGTCATGGCCGCACCTCGTGGGCCGACGTCGCGCGGCCCAAGTTTAGGCCCGGCCGAAAGGGACCGACCACTCATGGGCCGGTCTGGGTGAGTACGGCCTAGTAGGCCGAGAATTTTTGTCTATTTTACGAAATTAATTATTAATTGTCCAAAATTAGTATTATCTTCAAAAAATCGTAGAAAATTCGTCTTAGCTCCAAAAATTACAAATAATATACCATTGGAATCCTCTCATCATGTAAAATATTCTAGAACATTCAAAGTTGCATTTTCTACATTACAATTACTTCTATTAATTAAATAATGTGCAATTATACATACATGCATATCATCATTTTTCATGCATATTAAAAATGTGAAAAATGCATAATTTTGTTCTACTAATTAATATATGCATCTTAGAGTTACTTAGAATTTATACACATATATTATTTTTAAATAATTTATTACTCTTAGATATGAATTAATTCATTAGAAATTTATAATATTGCAATAAATTATAAAATTGGTCCAGAAATTAGTTTATAGCTTTGTTAATATGTTGAGCAACTAAATTTGTGATTTATGCCTTCAAGAACCATATTAAGAAAATTTAGATTATGAACTATTTAGTATAGTATAGAAATTCATTTCAGCACCCCTTTTCATATAAAACCCAATAAAATCCTTTTTCATGAAATCATCATCATACTCTTCTTATCATATCATCTCATATTCATCCTTGTCATATGCATTCATCAGCATATCATCGCATGTGAGCATCTTTGTCACATGCGATGACGAGTAAAAATATTAGATGCCATTAGGTGCATAACTAATCACACTCGCACATTATTTCACGCATTTAAGAAACGTCGCGAAAGACTAAGATCTAGCGCTGATCGCTCCGGAGTCATTCGTCGCTGAAGACCTTCCTCTTGTTTGTGCTAACTCTCAGCAAACTGAAGGCAAGCCTCGATGCATTAACTCTGTTTTTAAAATTTTATTTTATCACTATGTATTGTATAGTAATGTATTGCGCATTACGTTGTAGTAGTTGTTTGTAAACCTTAGACTGCATGATAGTGCCAATTACCCATGTTGAGGGTATATTGGTACAGGTAACTCGATTTAGAGCTAGGCTAAGTTAACTTGACGGCAGAAGTCGAGTAAATGAAAAACCTCACTCGCGAGCTATAGGTTGTTACCCTGGTCGCTTTATTGGCACACTACTAACCTAAGATCAGGCAGGGAATAGGATGGCACGGAGACATGTTTCTTATGTGGACTCATGGCTGGTGTGTCGTAGCCCTGTCTGTATCGGCTAAGGACCGATTCGCGTGTGGCCCTGTTGAGCAAGTTTGAACGGTACTGAATGCATACTAGAAACATGGGACCCAGAAAACTGATGTAGCTTAATACCGTAGTGGTTGAACGTCCCTCTACCACTCTTTCGGTGGGGTAGTAGAGAAAAACCTTGAATCTAACCATAGATACACTCGGCGTGGTGATCGCATGGAGGACCATGTGCTTGGGAGTGGTAGGCCTCGGGCCGACACTATAGTATTGCTGTGAAAGGTGGCCACATGTGGCTTCTGGGAAGAGTATACGTGTCGTGTACTTCGGGCTTTCTCTGCTGGTGTAAATTGATTATAATCGCTGCCCCTCATAGTAACGAGTACCGCTTGTTCACTGTGTCATGTCGTAGTAACAACTGGACTAATAATAATAATAATAATATTTGTTTGCTTAGTTATAGATAATTGCTTAGCAACCATGCTTGATATAGTTATAGAACAAACTAAATTTACCTTTCGTGAATTTAATCTACCGCTAAAAAAGTTGAAAGTAAGTATTCACTGTTAGTATCATGTTTTATACAAATGGTCATCCCTTGAATCAGCCTCTCATGCTTAGAAGTCGGCTGTAGTTGGCAATTTTTTACGAGTAAGACTTGCTGAGTAATTAGTAAATACGGTTTGTTGTTTTTCTTTTTGTCGTGTGTAGCGCTTCTTGCAGATAGCTGGTGTAGCTATTACGGCCAAGGAGTGTGGGAAGGTGAGGCTTCTGCGAACTGATCCTGTGAACCGGTTCTCTCCTCATCGAACTCCGGTCGCGAGAAGTGAAGCATGTCTTAGGGCAAGACATGTTGCATAGTAAAAAACCGGCGTATCTATCTTGTATCGCTTTCGTTATGTTTTTAAATCTCTGTTTTAAACTTATCTCTCTTAAGAGTACTTGAATTTTATTATGAGACTTTAATCGGTTTTCTATTTTATATTATACTCATGTTGTACTATTTAGTATTGTTGCTCAATATCACTCGAGATCCATCTTAAACGAGGGCGGTTCTGTCACACTATATATATATATAGACGTGCATGACTCAAAACACTGTTGGGCGGTAGGGGACTCATCTCGAGAGCAACATTTCAGCACCGCCGCCGGCGAGGCGACCGCGGCGAGCTCGTCACATTTGCAGGCATCACACGGCACTCTGCACAGCCTTACTGTAGCTGTTGCGAACGTCCCAGTACCTGCTCCACAGCATGATCCCGCCGTAGTTCTTCGACTTCTGCACGATGGGCAGCACCCTGGATCTCAGCGTCGCTGCCGGCACATAACCGCTGCCCGCAGCTTTCGGCGCGGCCGGCAACCCCAGGTAAACGGAGCTCCGAGGAAGGCTGTTGGTCCACGTGTTCCAGGCGCGGGTGAACGCCTTGACGTTGCCGGCCCGGTAGCTGCAGACGGGGTAGTTGTAGAACTGGACGTGCACGCGGTCGAAGAGCCCGGTCCGGAGCGCCTGCCCCAGCAGCCGGTCCGGGTACGGGCACTGCGGCGCAGCCGTGATCCACACCTTCTTCCCAGACCGGCTGTAAGCCTTGAGGTACCTCGCGAGGTCGTCGTAGTACCTGGAGCTCCCGAGCTTGATGTTAAAGTCGACACCATCCAGCACGGCGGAGCCGAACGGGCGGGTCTTGGATTTGTCACGGCCACCGAGGTAAACGTTCCAGAGGTGGTCGGCGACGGCCTTGGCGTCCGCCTTGGAGGAGAGGGAGTACTTGCCGACGCCACCGCCGATGGCGAGGAGGACGAGGATCTTCTTGGACTGGCAGTACCTGATGTGCACCCCCACGGGCTTCCAGGAATGGCCGGCGAGGTTGAGCTTGTACTGGCCGCCGCCGAAGTGGGTCAGGAAGGAGACGATGACGGTGGAGTAGAGCTTGCTGTCGCAGGCCTTGCGGAGGCTGCCTTCGTTGCCGTTATGGCCCCAGTAGACCGTGATCCGGCCCGTCTTCCTGGCTGCCGCCGCGTCGAGGGACGAGAGGATCAGCACAACGCTGCAGATGGCCGCCAAGGCCAGGCGAGCTGCAGCCATCTTATGATGCATGGCGAGTTGGTGTAAGAGTTGTGATCGTCCTCGTTATTTAAGTGATTCTTTTATAGGGAGCAGCCGGCCGTTGTTTCCTCGTACGGAAGCATTCGCAGTATGACTTTTGTTCCCCAGATCGTAAGTCGTACGGTTCAAATCGTACGACGATTCGCTCGAATAACCAGATACTAACGTTTACTAGGCGGGTGCAGGGTGTGGAAGTCAGTAACGCTAAGAACTTTTCCACAGTTAAGTAATTTCACTGTAAGTGGCGAAGCCTTTAGAATACTACTTCAAGCTACTCTATCCCCGATTTTAGAAAATTGACACGGTTATACTTTAACATTAACTTTGATCAATTATCCTATTAAAAAAATTATTCAAATGCATATAATTTTATTATTATTTATTTTATTAGTGATATTTAAAAAAGACTAATAATTTTACACATTAGAACAAATTTTTTGAATAAGATAAATGATCAAAGTAGATGCTAAAAATTAACGACGTTAATAATTTAAAATCAAATAGAGTACTTGCCTTTGAGGGCTCTATTCTCTACTGCTTAAAAAGCACAATTTTTTTTTCGTACACACAGTAAAATGTCTCCAACAGAGATATGTTAGACTACATGTACACAAAAAATGCACTCAGAGTTGCCTCTTTTTATAAATTTGACAGATGCAATCTCTCCACAAACACATCTTACAAATCTAACGGATGAACTCTTCTGGATCTCTCAAATTTTAAGCCCACATGAACTATGTTAGTTAACAAAACACAACTATCCGAAACAAATATATGAGATAAAAAAAATTATTGAAAAACAAAATAAATATATTTTAATATTAATATATTAGCACAAATATTGAGACTAGTTATTGTTTAGTATTTGTGCTAGGGGCCGGCGAAGCTAGCGCAGCATGTTGACAGTGTCAGCATGCTTAGTTGACGGGGTCAGTGAAAAATAGTGATTTCTATTTATTCGGCCAAAAAATAATGGGGTCAGCTGACCCAACAGATGAACATAGCTTCGCCCCTGAGTGCTTGCAATAATATTCAATAGCTGAATGATATTTCGAGTGTATGTTCGGTTGAAGCATACGGAGTGAGGTTCCTACTTTACATCAGGTTTAGGTTTTCGATGCAACTATTTTGTCCATAATAGCTTAATATTTCCTAATAAGAAACAGAACATAAAATATGTGATATATAACTAATGTATCCATTTTGAATAGTACTGACCTACATCATATAGTGCACATGTAGATGCCGTCATGTTAACTAGATCTTGCATCGCTAATGGACTTTATTTTACCTTTAGTTAGAATCATAAATCTCACCTACTCCCTCTCTCCAGATTATTAGTGATTCTGAACTTTTCAATTTTTCCAAATTATAACTTATTTTTGTTTTACGAAACAACTTTTTTCTTCGATACATATTTACTCTATCCGAGTCTCGGGAGGAAGTAATTACGAATGCCCTCCACCGCACGGCTCCCCATGCGCCTGGCCGCGGCCAAGCATACTTGCATGAACAAAAATGTCCTATCGAGTAATAGTTTTATTTCTACTGCTAAAAAATTGAATGATGCGCACCACACGTAGTCGTGAACGTACACATACAAAACAAGTCGTGGAATCGAATAGCAGATGGTAGTATTACAGATATATGCAAACGTGTACGGGTTACAACTACAGATTAGCCATGGACTCAAGCTAGCACTCACCATGGAAATGTACGGTTACAAAATGGTACTAGTACGTTCCCTGCAGCCCAGCATATATATAGCGGCAAGCAATAGTGCTAATTTTTGAAAATTAAATAAATAAGATGAATGTTAAAGTTGATAATGAAAGTTAACAGCGACATCAGTTTAGAAACAGAGGAAGTACAAAATTGAAGCGTTATCAGCAGCATGCGACCAGGAATTATGCATGAACATTGATTTTTCATTTGGTCTCCATGCTGAGGTCAAATACACCTACAAAACATAGACGGAGGGAGTACTGGCTAAAACCGGGTGGCTCCGTGAGATCGAAGTCAGCTACTGAATATTAGAGCAAGCACAAATACTAAAATATAATAGGGCCCTCATAGCATTGCGTGTATATATTCTAACGGCTTTACCACTTACAACGAAATTACCTAACCGTGGAAAAGTTGTTAGCTAGCGTTACTGACTTTGATACACTGCGCTCCCCATGTGTCACGTCAACCGTAAGATTAGGTAACCATTGACGCCCACAGTAATTAAACGTTATCTCGCTATTCGAGCGTATCATCGTATGAATTGATCTGCACGAGTTACGAGATGGGGGAACAAAAGTCATACTGCGTCTAAGCTTTAGTACGAGGAAATTAACAACGCCCAATTGCTCCCTATAAATGTATCACTTACTCATTTCAGTTCCATACTTCTTGATTTTTTATCATATATCGGAACATAAATTATAAATAATTTTAAATTGTTAAGTTTAAAAATATAAAAATTATATGAACAGATTTATCTTAAAAAAGTGCTTTCATAAAACTGTAGGTAATCTATGTGGTTGCAAGTTCCATCCATATTACGTCTACATCAACATGTTGAGCTTCCTTGTTGCTTGACAAAGGCGATCCCTACGAGAGGATTTCGGTTGAAGATGGAATAAGGCTAAGAATGATATAATGAGTCACATGTGACTTTGTTTTCATAGTTTTGAGTCTATAAAATCGTCGGTACTACAAAAAAGGTCGAGTCATGTTATCTTGGATCTTACAAGGTTTAGAGAGTTGGAATATTCTAGGGAGCCTCAGAAAGCACTTGAGAGGCTGAGGAAGCAGAGGAATCGGAACTCCATATTTCAGCTTCAGCAGAAGTCCTCGGACAATCTGGTGAGGTCACTGAACAGTCTGATGAGTTAGAAATTTAGAGTCGAGAGAAGATGTTTTCTGAAACAGAAGAGGTGGTGTCACGTAATCACGACATCGATGCTTTACAAGCCACGCTCGTCAGGATTATTGCACTGTACTCATGGACTGCACGTTATCCCCACCTAAGGAAACCCATTGGAACGAGGCATTTCTCTTCTTGATAACTTACAACAGAAAGGAGAAATCAATGTGAAACAGTAAGTTGGCAACCACAATGGTTACTGGCATCAGAAAAGCAAGTGAGTTTCTTTTGATCTGGAAAGAAATACGTTCAACATAAGATTGTTAGAATCTACTGTAGTGAAACCAAGCAAATAGTTATGAAAATGCAACAAGCTATAGGATATTAAGACATAATCCAGATAAATCCTGCGAAAAGGTGTCACTCTTACAAAAAAAATAACCTTGCGAAGAGAAATTGGCAATGGAATATAAAATATCCTTTGTGTAGTGATATGGAATTGAATCCATAAAACACTTTCTTCGATTGCCATTTTTCTAGATTCCTTTGGAACATTGTGCAAATCACTTTTGGAATTCAACCACCAATTAGCAATTCCATATGTTTGGTTCTTGGCTTCATGGTGTAACACCTAATGTCAAAATGCAAATTTTATTAGGTGCTGCAGCCTTATGTTGGGGGAATTTAGCTAAATAGAAATGATATGATGTTCAACACTTTGAAGATAGACTTTTTTATAGGTGACTTTTCAGGCAACTCATTGGATTCAATGGTGGTCTTCGCTACACAAGGAAGAGGAAATAAAATTCTGAGGGATGGCTGCAGATTTTGGGAGTCTGTAATTATGGAAGTGTTCATCACGTTTGGATGGTGTTTTAGGACTAGAATTGAAGTTTAATATTGGTTCTGTTCTTAGATTGGGTCTAGTACCACACTTTGGTCCTTTTTTCCAGTTTAAGTTGAGCCTAAGAGCTTCTTCGACTATGTGCCTCTCCTATGTTTCATTATTAAAAAAAACCTGATAAATATGGACTGAATACTTTGTTGAGTCCTAGATTATTGACGTGTGATATCGACTTGCCACAGCAAAGCTTTGATGATGT
The DNA here is from genome assembly GCA_001602275.1 of Zoysia japonica. NCBI lineage: Eukaryota > Viridiplantae > Streptophyta > Magnoliopsida > Poales > Poaceae > Zoysia > Zoysia japonica. Next base: position 562,186 of record BCLF01000117.1, on the reverse strand, counting down.
TGAAGGTGCAGATATCTCCCACCTTCATTTTGTTCTGTTCATAGAATTTGTTCCAGCCAGACCCAAGGTGGTAGCTGCTAGTCTTTGCCATGAGGCCGCAGACCAGCCATGATCTGGCACCGTTGATTGAGGTCTTGAGTGTGATTGTGCTGGATTCACGCAAGCCAATCCGAAAGCAGAAAGTAGGTGCCAAAGACTGCAATAACGAGAATAACAATTTTTTAGAAGACTGGCACGTAATGGTTTATCATCCATGTATTACGGTACATGGATATTGAAATGAATATGCATGAAAAATTATATCAAGAAAAGTCATACAGGTGCTGATTTATGTCAAATATGAAGGCACATGTATTTTATGAATATTTAAAATACCAAAATAGCTTATTGATTTTTGTGGTTATCGATTCTCCAAAGTGAGAATAAAGCTTATCAATTCAATATAGGATGATACGATATCGTCGCTGAAAATCTAATGAGTTCATGCTTCCCCATCTATCTCTATGAACAAGGGACCGGAACGAATATGCTTACAAGTAACTTTTTAAGAAGGTTTGGTGTGATCTGCTTCTGTATCCAAGATGGAAGCCCAATCTCATAGATAGATCTTGTGTATGACGATGCTTTGCTCAAAACACAATTTGAGTATTTTGGTCTTCTGTCTCCGTCACAAATGGTCTTTTATACTTGCTGTTGAGTTCCTGTAAATATTGATGCTTGACAAATGAAAAAGAGGATGTGCATTAGTTCAACTCACAGAAACTTTGGGCTTGAGTGGATGCTAAATTTTCTGTGTTTTTATAGGAAGACAGGACCTTCCGCCCCTTCCAGAGGAAAGGAAACTTGTTTTCTTGCGTTCCAAATGCCTGTGACATTTACATTGCTTAGCAATTGAGTTAATGTGAAATTTCTCCAAAATTTCATTGATCCAAATGGGCCATGAAAGAGTCACATTGCTTTTGAGCATGACTTTCAAACAAATCTAGTATCAAACAAGCAGAGAAGACCTACGGTACAACATAAAAAAATATTTGTTAGGTAGATCTTCTCAGGCATCCTTTGGAATACAGGAATTTCCCAAGAATTATACAGAAATTAATAAGAATGAAAAAATTATAGAAAACCAAAATATTTGCTCCATTTCAAAGGAGGCCTCATTCTTTACTGAGGCGAAATTAACAAGCCCCACTTTGCATTCCAAATTAGACTCGTACGTTTTGTGTTATGTCACATCAACCCACTTTGCATTTGCTGAATTTTTGCCGCGGGATGCCATATGTCTCATCAACCTCATTTTAGCGGTTTACAGGTCGGTTTTCAAATTTCATAATATTTTTCCAGAAACCACTGAACTAGAAAAACTAAGAGTCACTTTGGTAGAGCTCGCAGCTCTTGATTATTTGGATTCACTCTTGATTCTTCTGTGAAGTGATTCTATGGCTGAAAGTGATTCTCTTTGATTCACTAAGATAAACTCTTACAATCAGGACAGAGAATCACTTCACAGAATCAGAAGATGCTACTTTTTCAGCTCTCAGGCCTTTAGTTCATTTCGAAGAATCACCTCACAGAACCAGACGAGAATCACTTCTGAAAAATAATATTTTCGCAGAGCTCCCCTGATTTTGACTGAGAATCAAGAGCTGAGAGCTCTGTCAAAAGGGCCCTAAGATGGACTGATGGTCTACTTTTGACCCGTTCTATAAAGAGAAAATTCTTTATTTACTATTGAAAGATAGCACAATGCCTTATAAACCATAGAAAAAATTGAAGTTTCTTATCTGTCATTGATTTTGAATTTCATCTCTCCCACGCCGTTATTCATTTTATGTAGTTATCTATTATCTCTGAAAAGTGTTTTTTTTACATTATCTCTTATTTATTAATATTTATTTCATATAATTAATATATTTCTTAGTTATATATATTCATAATTTTTTATTGCATCACACCTGTGTACTAATATTGTATTCATGATTATAACGGTATGAATCAAACATAGTCACTTGAATACTAAGTATAAAAAGAAAATCTCGGCACTACGACGACGTCGCAATGCGCCTCAAGGAGTACAGCACGAAGGGGAAGAAGAAGGTCTGGGTCACGGCGGCGCCGCCTTGCCCGTACCCGGACCAGCAGGACGACGTGATCCGGCACGCGCTCCGGACGGGGCTCTTCGACCGCGTGCACGTCCAGTTCTACACCGACCCCTCCTGCAGCAACAGGATCGACAACGAGGCGGCGTTCGCGCATGAGTGGAACCGGTGGGCGAACGGTCTGCCACAGAGCTCCGTGTACCTGGGCCTGCCGGCGTCGCCGCACGCCGAGGACCGGGTACGTGGAGCCTGAGGCGCTCAAGGCCAAGGTGTTGCCGATCGTCCAGCGGACGCACTACTACGGCGGGGTCATGCTGTGGAACAGGTTCTGGGATCGCCAGAACGGATATAGCAAGGCCCTCAAGCATGCCGTGTGATGTGCTCTCACGCCACCGTTCGTCGTCGCGGTGATCGGCGCGATCGACGGGACGATTTCCCAGGCATTTCCCCTGCGTAGGTGTGCAGAATAATAAGGACCTTGCATCGCAGTATTTGCTGCTAGGTACTGTAGTCAACATGTGATAGGTGCACATTCTTGTCCCACGTATATATCTACTCGTATATGATATCACTATGTTTGGTTTGGGCACATCAATGTATGTGAAGTAAAATAAAAGGGGAATAATACATTACTATGTTATTGTTACATGGAGTCTTAAGTATTTATTGTTACACGGAGTTGATGAGACATGCATCTGGCTGCAAAAATTAAGCAAATGCAAAGTGTGTTGATGAGACATTAACACACAAAACGTTCAAGATCTACCTAACAACTATTTTTTATCACAAAAAGGTATTTTTTTATATCGTACCTAGGTCTTCTCTGCTTGTTCGATAGGTCTCCACAATCGATTGTTGAAAAATCTGGTGCTCAAAAGCATTGTGATTCTTAGGGGCTGTTTGGATCAAAAGAATTTTTGAGGAATTTGACATGAACTCAATTGCTAAGAAATGCTGAGGACACAGCCATCTGGAAAGCGAGAACAGTTTCCATTCCTCCATAAGGGCGTGCAAATCCAAAGATAGCGTTTGATTAATGGGAAATAATGACTGAAACAATAAAGGAAAATAAAAAGAAAGATATAGACCCTTCATTTATCAATCTAACTAAATTTCAATTCTTAGCTCATTTCTATCTATCCCAGTGGCCAAACAACACCGAAGTTTCTACAAGCCAGAGGCGCACACGCTCACGAAGGCCAACAAGCACAGAAGAAAAAGAAATGTCGATCCCATCCAATTTCTGTTTGACTCACCGTCAGGCTGGATCGATAGTCATCCAAGTTTATAGAATATTTTTTATAGATGCTGGATGTAGATATCCAGCTTTTTTGGTTGGATGAGCTCGTCCACATTGTTTAAGCATGTTTGTTAGTAATATGATTAATGATATTATCTTATTTTATAGTTAATTAGGATTTATTTATATAATATTATATTTGATTAGTCTAATATATTTAATTTTTTACTTAATTGTAAGACAATTATAGTATATTTAGTGATATTAACATATATTTTTAATTATAATTCATTTATATAATAGTATTAATATTAATAAATATTACTATATTAATGTATAATTATATTCATCCACACACATATCCAACCATCAAACAGATAAAGTGAACTGTCCATCCATCCTACAAACAATGAATATGGATCAATCCATCCAAAGAAAAATATAGATTGGACGATTCCATCCATCCTTATCTTCCAACCAAACGCACCCTAAATATGTTACTTAAGATAAATTCTTGCAACACGCTGCCCTACTCGAGCAAATTTTTCATACCCTCATCACTAATGCAGGAATCCCTAAACTATTTGGATATAAATCATGTAGGTCTTTGAACTTTTAAAGTGACCATCTAGGTCCCTAAACTATTTTGATGTGATCATCTATGTTCTAAACTCTTAAATGGACCATCTAGGTCCCTGATGACTATAACTCCAAATAGTTTAGGGACATGTGTTGCATTTCACTCCTAATTTAATTTTATTGCAAAAAAGTTGCTAATTCGGTTTATGAGCTATGAATATTTTATTTAGTTGCAGTAATACTTTTTTATCCTGTGTTTTTATCAAACATATTAATTTTTTATTCCTCTGTTTTGGATACCTCTGATTTGCCATTTTTGCACTTTAATATGTTTTAGGTCATTCCTATGTTTTTTATTCTATTTTTCATTCTTCCATTCCATAGGGGGCCTTATTGTAATTGGCTTGGGGTTCCACGTAGGAAGAGAAAACTAGAGCTTGATGTAGATTTTTCTATTCCTTAGAAATTATAGACAGAGTACCCCCATTTGAATTGCAGTAATCTCTCATGAAGCAGTTTTTTTTCCTATCAAAATTTCTATCCTACCAATAAAAAAAATCCTCTATCCTATACGCGATCTTAGGTTCTTTTGGAATGCGGGAATTTTTTTATTTTTTTGCATTTTATCTGTAAAATTGAATTGATTCATGTAAAATTTCTGTGTTTCTAAAAAGCCTTAATTTTGAATGAAATATAGGATTCCAGAAAAAAATTTCTCGCAAAGGGGACTAAGATGGTGCCGGATCCTCTGTACCTCAGCATCTCGGCTCCCTCCGTTTTCTAATTGCCGTTAATTTTTAAATTTAATTTTGATCATTCATTTTATTAAAAATTTACTTGAATGTGTAAAATTTTAAATTGTAATTCAAATAGCTCTAATGATAAATCAAATTATATCAAAATATAAAAAAATTATTTTTTTTAATAAAAGGAATGATCAAAATTGAATTTAAAAATTAACGGTGACATCAATTAAAAAATAAAAGGTGTACACACGTCCGAAAATCGAATTTCAAAATAATGACCACAGTTAAATTTTGAAGGTTCCATTTTGAAGGTTCAACCATGACAGGGAGAGAGAAAAATCAGTATATTATTCTGAAATAATTAGTGTCGTTACCAAATATACTTATGCCTCACGAGAAGGTGAGGAGCCACGACGATACTGTCTGTATCCATGTCATTTATATCCAAATCAGACGATTAAAAATATTGATCGCCTGAGAAGGCGAAGGACCAGGACGAATCCAGATCCTCTGCTTTAATTCTGGGCAGCAGTCTATAGACGGTAACATTCACGCATTCCACAGAAAACTCCCGTGCTCGTCCACGTCGCCGGTCGCCATGGCATCGTCCGGCGACCCCGTTGCCCCGGCCAGGATCAAGCAACTCAAGGTGCTGTTGCCTCGTTCCGTCCACAAGATGGTAAGCACAATCGCCATCGCCGTTGAGCACGGATGTCAGTGCAACATTACCGGAACTAAACTCATTTCGCTTCCTGGCTTCAAGCGCATCTCCGAGGAGCTTGCCGGGTGCTTCGACGTCGACGGCGCAGCGTCCGCGGGCGGCGGCGAAGACGGCGCGCGCGAGGCCACGGCCCTCGTCGTGAGCCCGTTCGGCAAGGTCTGGCGCGTAGGTGTGGGCCGGGACGGCGAGGGCGCGTTCCTGGGGCGCGGGTGGGCAGAGTTCTTGGCCGCCCACGGCATTGGCGTCGGATGGTTCGTGGTGCTCCGGCACGAAGGCGGCGGCGCGCTCACCGTCAAATCCTTCGACACTAGCTTCTGCATCAAAGACTTCGGTGCTCCGGCTGCGGGTAAACATTTTGCAATGGCAGTAATTTAGGCATGTACATGTTCATACTTTATAATCATCTTGGAATTGAAAGTCCTCAAATTTGTCCAAGGTGATCAATTTAATTTGGATTCAAGAAAAACAAAGGGCATAGACAATTTAATTTATTGAAAAATATGAGGCAAGTATTTTCCTGGAGTATTTGTAGATCGTGCATTTTTCTTTCCTTAATAAAGCTACGAGTTTCGTTCCTGCAAAAATATTACTCCCTCGTCCCAAAATGTCTTTTTTTTAGTGGGCAGTAGTCCCTCTGAATTCTTTCTCTGTATTTGGCTTATTTTTTAGTGGGCAGTGTACTTTGGCAGTGTTGAAATACCTGCTGGACGCCACTGAATTTTTGGTGAATTTATGACATAACTATCAGTTTGACTGGTTGTCACCCATGGTGTATTTCTGCTGCCTTCCAAACGTCCATATTATACTAATTTTGTCAGTTACTGTCATTTTAAGTCTTAATTTAAAGTTGTGAAACTCTTCTTCAGTTATGGCGTCCAGAGGCAGAAAACAGGCTTCCTGCAAACCGCAGTTCATCAGACTTATTCGTAAGGATTCCACGGAAAAGATGGTCTGCAAATACTTTCTGATACTATGTTTCCCTTGCCATTCCTAATACAGTATGTTGTTTAGTATTTTCGGGCTTCAGATTTATGCACACTTTAACTTTCATATATGCATTTTCGCAGATAATACCTGCTAAGTTTCTAAAACATTATGTCACGGAAGAGTATCTGAACATCTTCTGCATCTCCATCCTCGTCAGCCCCCTGGGCAAATTTTGGCGGATCGTGCTCGAGAAAGATCAATCAGGCGTATTCTTCGCAGATGGCTGGTCACAGTTTCTAACATCTCACGGCATCTCTGAAGGTGACATTGTGCTTTTGAGATATGAAGGGAATATGGTGTTCCGATTTAAAACTTTTGGGCTCAATGGAGGCCAGAAAGACCTGAAGAACCAGAACACTGGAGTTCAACAAAGTGAGCAAATAAATTATTGACATTTGATCAAATATGCTATAAATCTGAATTTTTTTTCATACTTTTGTGTGCTCCTCAGGGACAGATACTGCAAAGCTATCGGAATCACCTTCTCCAACCAGGAAACGTAAAAGCAGCGATGAGAGGTCCAGCAGCGAAGAAAATAGCAGGCTGAAAAGTTGCATGAAATCTTTGAATAAGACGTCAGCACAGAAGCAACCTGACTACCAGATTGGTCCACCGTCTTGGATAACGAAGGAGATAACCACGTACATGCTCGAGAAAATTCTTGTAAGCACAATGTCTTCTCAAAACGAATATGCCTTCCTTTCTGGATATACTAACTTATATTTCAGCAGGAAAACATTAAATAGAATATGATCTCTTCTAAGTCGAGTTTGGAATTTCTTAAGCCGGTTTTCATTCACTGACTCAATTTGATCAGTCTTTTAGTCTTTGCCAGTGAAATTCTGCGACTCAATTGGATTCCAGAAATCCTGCATAACTACACTCAAGGTTGCAACGAACAGCACCAGGTCATGGCAGGTGCGCGGTCTCGCGTACAAAAAAGTTTGCTATCTTCTTGGAGAGGGGTGGAAGATATTTTGTCAGGATAACAAGTTGAAGAAAGGGGACCTATGCACCTTCAATGTCATTCAACCTACATTGTGGCATGTCGTCATCACGCGCCGTAAGCATCGCATCGACATCTCAGTTCCTGAAATTCTGGATTCTGCAACTCGATCAGTGGACACTGAGTTAAAACTAATGCACATTGGCTTTTTTCATTTGTCAAACACCAATATTTACAGGAACACAAAAGAGAAAGGAGTCACAATGTTCTTCTAGCAGGGAGGGTGACAGCAAATATAAAAACCCCATTTGTGATAGAGCTAGAAGACCAAAATACTCCAATAGTGTTTTGAGCAAAGCATCACTATACACAAGATCTGTCTATGAGATTGGGCCGCCATCTTGGATACAGAAGCAGATCACACCAAACTCACTTAAGAAATGTCTTGTAAGCACATCCATTCCCTTGTTCATACAATTGGATGGGGAAGCATGAACTCATTAGATTTACTGTCAGCAACGATACCATATCATCATATATCGAATTGATAAGCTTTAGTCTCACGTTGGGGAATCGATAACCATAAAAATCGAAAGCTATTTTGGTATTTTTAATATTCATAAAACACATGTGCCTTCATATTTGAATGATAAACCATTACACGTCAGAAGCCTAAACAGTGTTATTCTCATTGTTGCAGTCATTGGCACCCACTTTCTGCTTTCAGATTGGTTTGACTGAATCCAGCACAATCACGCTCAAGACCTCAATCAACGGGGCCAGATCATGGCCGGTCTGCGGTCTCACGGCAGCGAACGGCAGCTACCACCTCGGGTCCGGCTGGAAGAAATTCTACGAGGAGAACAAACTGAAGGTGGGCGATATCTGCACCTTCAACGTCGTCAAAACTTTGCTGTGGCAAGTCGATATCGCACGTCAGTAATCTGTATAGGACTCCGCAAAGTATTTTCAGTTCATGTTTATGGTCAGGGTTGTGTTTTAATTATAATATCCTATAGCTGGTTGCATTTTTCAAAAATATTTGCGTGGTCGCACGTACTATGTTATTAAACTGATATTATTAAACATATTTAGCATTTGTGTTGTGTGGTTGTTTGTCAAACAGATGTTATTAAACATATATTATATAAGCCGATTTTTAGTGGTAGGTTTGGTAAATGTGATTTCGCTTATGAATCGTTGAATCCATTAAAAATTAAATTATTGTTAATTTTATTGTTGAACATCGGATTGATTTAAAACATGATCTAGATGTTGTTTATGTTGCTTTTATCTCTTGAAAGTTATATTTTGATGGATCGGTTTGTAAATAGGGTTAAGGTGTTGGTGTGATTTTAGTATCTTTTCATGATGCACACTTTGAGTTCTCAAACCGATTAGAGTATGATTGCATCAATAACCAAGTCGAATATGAAGCATTGTTGTTCGGTTTAGAGATATTGTAGTTCATGAGGATTAATCATGTAAAGGCTTTCGGTGATTCGTTGTTAGTAGTAAAACAATTTCTGAAAATTTTCAATGCTTAAACGGATCATTAAATGTCATCTTACATAAGTGTCTAGACATTATTAGAAGAATGGATGAATTCAACATACATCATATGTCTAGGCTAGAAAACAGTAAAGTCAATGAGTTGGCTCAACAAGCATCGGGGTACAATGTTGGTAAAGGTAGATTTTCAGTCAATAAAAAACCGATGCTCAAGGTGTTGGAATTAGACCATTCGGACACTAACACGTTAAACCGTGATAATACCGAATCGTTTAATAGGAAGTCACTCATAATTTTATATATTCGTAGCCCAACCCAAAATGTAGATAGGAGTGTTCGGCATGTGGCTTTTAAGTATACTTTGATCGATGGTGATTTATATCGTCGAACGAGAGATGATTTGCTTTTGAAATATTTGGGTGATGACGAGGCTACAGTAGCTATAGGAGAAGTTCATGAGAGCATTTGTGGTATGCATCAATCGGCTCCAAAAATAAAATGGTTGTTAAGGAGGGCTAGATTCTATTGGTCAACTTAATTGCCGATTGCTACCGCTACTACAAAGGATGCGAAGAGTGTCAAAGATTTGAAAATATTCAATTGGCACCCGCAGCCACGATGAACCCCATCATAGAACCATTGCCATTTCGAGGATGGGGATTGGACTTCATAGAACAAATACATCCTCCATCTTCGAAGGGACATCGTTTCGTGTTGGTTGCAACGGATTACTTCACCAAATAGACCGAAGCGGTGGCTCTCATGAACATGATGCACAAAGAGGTAATTGAGTTCCTTACCGAGCATATTATTTATAGGTTCGGTATACCTCAAACTTTGACTACCCACCAGGGTACTTACTTTACGTCCGGTCATGTTAAAAAGTTTGTCAAATTTGAATTAAGATACTCAATTCATCTCCATATTATACCTCAGACATAGTCAGGCCGAGTCTAGTAACAAAACGTTGATTAAGCTTATTAAAAAAAATATAGAAAACCATCCCAAGAGATGGCAAGAAGTCTTATCGAAAGCATTGTGGGCTCATCGGATATCTAGACATAGGGGCAACTAAGGTAACGCACTATGAACTTGTGTATGGGCAAGAGGCTGTTTTACCCGTCGAAAAAAATCAAGGAGCTCTAAGGTTAGCCAAACAAAATGATTTATCCACCGATGCGTATGAAACTCTAATGTTAGACAATATCTCATCGATAAGCGTTTAAATGCTTTTAAAGAAATTGAGAGAGACAAAACTAGAGTTGATAGAGTCTACAATAAGAAGGTGAAAGTCAAAACTTTTCAGGTGGTCGAATTGGTTTGGAAAACTATTCTGCCCGTAGGTTAAAGAAGCAACAAGTTTGAAAAATAATCTCCTAGTTGAGAAAGGTCATACCGAATAGTAAAAGTCATCGTTGAAAACGCATACATGTTAGAAGATGTTTGCGAAGAATCATTACCTAAGGCCCTTAACGGCCGATACTTGAAAAAGTATCATCTAAGTGTATGGCAAGAGGTGTAACAGAAAAGTGATCGATGTGAAGAACATCATTGCTAAAATTGAATACAATGGCCAATGAGTCAAGAAAACTATCGCTCTTAGAGGTTTTTGGTGCTTAAATGTTTTATGGTATAGGAACTTCACCAAAAAATAGGGGACATATGTTGACACCCAAAAATCATAGGGCCACCGGAGTATCTGGTACGTTATCGAAGTGTCCGGTAGCCCTCTCAGGTTCGGGCACTTAGCCCACCAGAGTATCCGGCACGTTGCTGGGGTGTCCAGTGAGCGCTCTCAGCTTCGGGCACTTAGCCCACCGGAGTGTCCGGCACGTTGTCGGAGTGTCTGATGAGCCCTCTCGGGTTCGAGCATTTAGCCAGAGGCCATGGCACTGCGAGCCGGAGGAGGAGACATGAAAGAACTACCAGATTTTGAATGCCTGGGCGAGGACATAACCTAGAAGACGATTTGAAGGCGGCGGAGAGTGTCGCTCAAATGACGATGCTTGGATTGCAAAGAAGAAATGGAGAACAGTACTGAGATAGTGGAAAAACTTTCTCTCCGTGTCGGGCCTAATAAAGACACAGCAGTGGTAGTTATTGAAATTCGAATCGACAAAGCTTCTCTAGGAAGGAACCTCAAATGGCCGAACAGCTATCGGTCCGAGGAGAAGCGGCAAAATGTCCAATGTGCTTAACGCACGCAAGGGGTTTAATGCCCGAACAGCTATCGGTCCGAGGAGAAGCAGCAAATGCTCGATGTGTTTAACGCACACAATGGGCTCAATGCCCGAACACCCGAAGTGCTCAATGCACTGTAAAAGGGACCCACTGCATCCTCTTTTCCACTCGGGTACAACGTGCCGCAAACACCCGATGTGCTCAAACGTGCTAAATAGGTTCGGTCGTCTGTGCCTCTTTATGCCTAAGGTGCTTAACACGCTTGAAGAATTCAAATATCAACACTTGAACGTCCGAAGAGATTAGTTCTGAGTATGAACTGGATCCCCGGAATTACACGACGAAACCTCCGGCATCTTACCAGAGACTCCGGCCACCTGAGTGTCCGGCACTTTACCGGAGACTTCGATAATGCTGATTTTAAAAAAATTAGCTGATTAATTCTAATTTCTTTCGTAACTTATAAGATTAGTTGCCCTACGAGATAAAACCACCTCTTTTATATAAAACAGAGGCCCATGACCGGTTAAGGATTATCCCAATCGATCAAAACAATTTGTCTTTACATTTCGTTCTTCTTCAAACTCTAATCCCCTTACTTCACCTTCGTGCTGTTTTTCCTTCGTCTCGACAATGTTTGAAGGCGATCCGGCAGGCCTGACCGAGCCCGGATCAACCCTAAGACGATCCTTCTTCGACGGGGTCCCTTCTGAGACAGGGTTGTCTAGATGCTATCCAAACCTGGCGTTAAAGAAGCGCTGATACATGTGAGCAGTGTGTTGGCTCGAACCCGATTTTATCATCAACGACTGTGAGACCCCCTTTCAGAAAGAAGCGTCTATGTGCCATCTGTAGCATTCCTTGGATCTGTAGCTGGTACGCACATTCAAAACAAAGTGGTATTTATTACTCGTACTTTATCACAACACACTACACAACCTACGAGGTTCGGCAAACAAGACTAGAGCACAAGCATGAGTCGGCACAGCGACTCTAGACAAACCACACCTAGTCTATACACACACCACAGGCAACCTGACGGCGGACGAGACTTTTACTCTTCGTAGTCAGCATCTTCTCCGTCATCCTCGTCTTCTGAGCAAAATAGCAACAATGGAAGGAGTGAGTACAAAGGTACTCAGCAAGTCTCAACAAGAAGTAGGTAAGGGGTTTCGCCGTAGCGAAGCAAGGAAAGCTTGAGGGTAAAGTTTTGCGGAAAGCATGTTTTCATGCCGGCACCCTATTAGAAGAGAATTTAAAGAAGAGAGAAAAGTATTTGCTATAGTTTAGTAGAGTGGACCTGGGAAAGGTTTTCACTCCTCTCCGCAGTTCCCAAGTTTTATATTGGGCGTAAGCACTCTCGTGCCGGCCCTAGGCACACAGCCACGCAATTCCAAAACACGGGTAGCTACACCCACCCACGCATCAAGGCAATGAATAAAGTCTAATCGTAGGGCGCCCGAACAATAGCATGTCAATACCGTGACAACGGCCTATCCGGAAGGATTTTTAACTCTGCAGAGGTTGTACACTGTACCCACAGGTTATGCTACTCCAGATCATTAGAGTTGCATAACGGCTATCCCACATCTACGCAGTTTTTCACAGATTCCACCCAAGGTGCAAACAGGGGCCATCCCTCGGGGTTTTCCATGCCGTCGATGACGCGTCGGTACATTCCCGAAGCCGGGTCATGAATATTCACCGCATTCACGCCTTTTTCTGGTCCCCTCTAATCCCGAGTATTACCAAACTAAGGGCTATATCCGTGGGCTTACGCTCCCATGACGCGGGCAATTACCGTCGAAGGCTAGGCAGTGAGTCATCTCACGCCCTTCTCCTATTCTCTTGTGTGTTCACTATCGACCCCCAGTGGTTCGATGTGGAAAGAATACGTAGAGAGAATAAGTTCTGCCCAAAAAGTACAGGTTCTGTGGTTGCACGGGAATTACCAAGTCGAGGGCTAACGAACCGGTCCTTATATGGCAGGGGTGGCGGTCTCGTCTACGGCAGGTGGACCACAGCGAAGCCTACACACCTATCACCATCACCTCAGATGAGCCTCACCCCACGGCCAGAAACATCCCCTCTTCACCTAGCACCAGTTGTTCTAATCCCATCCCTTTTGTTGATACTCACACCACTAAACTCTTTTAACTCATTTTACAAATTAATGGTAAATGGTGTGGCGGTGTAGAGCACCGCAGGTGGAGTCCTAAGCAGTTCTAGTAACAAGGTAGTATCCGTTCCGTAAAACTAACTAGGAACGGAATTCCTATAGTTATCAAGGACACGTCGGTAATGGTTTCTAAGGGAAATATCTATATTTATACAGCAAGTTACTAACATAAATATAAATACTTAAGATCAAATGGGTATTAAACTACACAATGTTTAACGCATTCCAAAGTAGGCTAGCATCGCTGTCTATCGGCGCGGTAAATAAAACATGGGTTCAATGGGCTTAAGATGGGTTAGGACTTGCCTTCAGTTGCTTCTTCGAAGTCCGCTTCAGGCTCGGGTTCTTCAGGCTCTTCGGGCTCTTCAACTTCTTCTTCTTCTGCTACAAACAATAGTTACAATAAGACTACCAAAGAACAACTAAGAAACTAAGAAAAGAAACAATCACCAAACAAGTTATGGAGTTTGACTAGGCTAGGATGGTAGGGCTCATGATGTGGGTTCCAATGGTATATTGGTTGTAATGATCGGTGTTAGGATGTGACGGCAAAGTTAGCGGCAATGCTATGACGGACTGCAGAAAAATCTGTTTGGACACGGGGTTCGGCCAGTGTCCATGCCCTCTGGGCACTCAGGTGTCCGAAATCAGGGATTTTCCCGTGGACCCGTGGGTTGTGGTGAAAGTTCGGGGTTTTCATGGACACGGGAAAGTTCGGAGTTTTTCGTGGACACGTGAGAGTTCGGGGTTTTCGTGGACACGTGGAAGTTCGGGGTTTTCGTGGACTCGTGAAAGTTTGTGGTTTTCGTGGACACGGGAAAGTTCGGGGTTTTTGTGAACACGGGAAAGTTCGGGGTTTTCGTGGACACGTGAAAGTCCGGGGTTTTCGTGGACACGTGAAAATTCGGGGTTTTCGTGGACACGTGAAAGTTTGGGGTTTTCGTGATCTGGGCTATGCCCGTGTCCGAAGTGATGGACACGGAGAAGGGGACTGTGTCCCTTGCCCTTAGACATGGAACGAAGACCGTGTCCATTGGGATCAAAGTCGCTCATGCCCTAACTAAAGTTCCCGCTAGACTGTGACGTGTGCGGGGTTCACTAGTGTGGTTCACGGCCCACTGGTCAGGGACCCGGGCCAACGACATGGGTCAGCTAGGTGGAATAGGGCAGGAGGCGTTCCGGACATGCCGGTCGCGCTCCCGGTGTGCCCCGGACGCGTCCCAAACTTTCCGACGCATTCCCGGCGACACGACCACAAACCAGTCTCCGAGAAATAACGTTCTAAGCTTCTGGAATTGCGTGCAAGCTCGCTGTGGTGGTGTGGTGGGCTCGGGGTTGAAGTTTCGGCCGGAACGAAGGAAACTAGAGCGCGCTCCGAATGCGCACTGGACGCGCTCCGGCGTTCCTGGGCGCGTTCCGACGCAGCCTAGCGCACAGCTCGTTCCCGGCGCTGCAGAGCAAAGGGCTGCGCAGCCCCGGTCCTGGAGGCTTCTCCGCAACTTCACGACGGTTGTGACGCGTACGACCTCGTCGGAACACTACGGCACGGCGGCCGGCGACGTGGCGGCACGGCGCGCGGCGGAGGCTCACGTGGAGGAGCTAAGTGAGGACTCTCCCAGTACTATGGCTGACTCGAGGAGCTGAAGCTCGACTGGGTGAAGCTATTCACGCGAGGAATTTGAAGTTGGCCACCGGAATGCGCGAGCTCACCGGAAATGGCGGGTGGTGGCTGGATTCGAGGAAGCGGCAAAATTGATGGCGACGAAGAGAAAATCCGGCGAGGTAGGGGTGCTCTAATCTGCTACACAGTGTGGCGAAGCTTGCGGACGCGCGGGCGCAGAGAGAGAGGCCTTTTATGGCCGGCGGATAGTGTTGGCGCGGCCACGTCCGAAACTCGGTCGAGCGGCGATTTTTGTCGGTTCTTCGAGCGCTCATCAGCTGCGTGGCATCGTCGCCTCAGTGGCAAGGGTTAGCGGTGCCAGCGCGGACTCCACGCTTGTCGGCAGGGCGGCACGTCGGCGTCTGGTCTTCAAAGCGTGACGACGAGGGCCACCGCTTCTCTCGGGCGTCAACACCGTCACCCCTGTGTGCACGGCGCGGCAGGGTTAGGTTGACGGCGACGCGCAACGTCGTCGTTGCTCTCCTCGACGCGAGGACACCGGCGCGGCCGGGTGGAGCTGGCTCGCCCTGTCGGCCAGTGCGCGCGGCGCGCTGCGCCAAGGAGGAAGACGACAGGAGGGGAAAATGGGCTGGGCCGAGGAGAAAAAGTGGAGTGCGGGTCAGACCGGAGGAAAGAAGGAAGGAGAGGAAATGGGCCGGCCTGGGGAGAGGTTTTGGCCCACTAGTCGAATTCAATTTTTCCCTCCTCAATTCCTATTTTTATTATTATTATTTCTTTTTGATATTTTCTGGCTTGGGATTTTTGGGGTAAAGATTCCAAACTCCGAAAACCAAAATTCGAAATGAAAAAGGAAGAGCTCAAACACTTGTCGAACTCACATTTTATGTTTCGAAATTTTGACTTCTAGTTAACTACTTTCTAATTTTTAGTTCCTTTTAAAGGAAAATCGTAAAATTGGCCTAAGCTAGACTGTAAGAAAAGAAAATTTTAAGACTCTTTTTTTTAACTTGAGATTTGGGATGTGACAACGACTCCCTCTGTCCATCTTTTATGGACGTATTTGGGGCTTCACAAAGACCAAAGAAAGAAAAGACACCATGATCTATTTATACTCCGCTAACGTTTATCAAGGTGAAATAGTCATCAAATAGGAAATGTTACATGCACAAAACACTCCAAGTCCCAAGGCCCACAAGGATCGTTGTACACATAAGGTCATATCAAATTTATTTAGTGTATATATAGTATAACAACACAGGTAGTGTTCCTAGAACAGAACGCAAATTAACAATGTTGGATAGATGACTTGTCCATGAACTGAACACGAATCAATCATGATTTGTTGCTGGTGCCACATCGACAAATCAGATTGCGAGAGTAAAATATGTTTGATGTAATTAAGCTTGAGGATGGCACATGGATACCGATCGAAGGCCCCAAGCGACAACTTGCTGCCAGACTCGCTGAGGGCATGGCCTCCCGCGACGAAGCATGCATGCAGCTGGGGGTGGGGGCGGTTGGTTTGTTGCATTCAACTCAGGCTGGCTGTGTGGATGCGTACTTGCTTTGTTTGGTTTCCTACGCCTTCAATCGGGCCTGTCTCGGCAGCTGCAAAAGTGCCTGCTCAGTCTGGCTCGGCAAATCCGTGGATGAAATTCGTTTCCACGGGATTTGAGCCTGGCTCGCATCATGCACTGCGGCAGCATCGAGAGTAGTGCACAGAGAGAGAAAACCTTCCCTCGTCCATATGCAAGCAACCAATCATCTTCTCCATGCAGCTAGGATAAAGAAAAATGAGCATCCAATCACTGCAACTTTTGTATGCAGCGAGACAGGCCAGTTGGAGCCTGGTGCTCCCAAGCGAGCCAGGTTGGAACGAGAAGATAACCGATCACCCCCAGTGGTGACCCTGCACCCCCCGCCACCGCGAGATAGATGGGACGGGCGGGGACGGCAGGCGCCTCGCATCGCGCGACACGGAATTTTAATTTTTTTTTTAAAATAAGTCAAATTCTGTCCGAATTTCCAATTTTGAACACAAATCAAAAAAAAAATTTGTCCAAATTCATGTAAGTATGTTCATATAAGTGTAAATTCCTTATTAATCGTCCAAAAAACTTGTAGTTTCTTATCACCCACTCAAAAATTTGAATTTTCTTATCAACCACTAATATTAGTAACTTTCTTTCCTTATTCACCAATTTTATACATTTGAGAACTTGAAAAAAAAACCTTTTTGCCTTCTTCAATTTTTGCTAAATTTTATCGCTACTCATATTAGTGAATGTTGCTTGGTTTTGGGACATCTAGAATTTCACAAGAAAAAATTTCACTTACAATTCAAATTCAAATTCTAAAATTTAATTTGAACCATTTTATTTTCTTTTAAGCTTGTGAGTCATAATGTGAATTTGTGAGATATGATTGATACCTATAACCATTCTAGTAAAATGGGAAATGAAGGACACTTAGTTAAAAAAATGATTGAAGGGCAAATAAGTTTTTTTCAACCCTCTAAAAATATAAGAGTGGTGAATAAGAAAAGAAAGTTAACATTAGTGGTTGATAAAGAAATTTAAAATTTTGAGTGGCTGATAAGGAATCAAAAGTTTTTTAGATGGTTAATAAGAAATTGACTCTTCATATAATGTCAAAATCATGGTAGAAGCACAACTAAATTATTAAAACTTTGTATAATCATAAAGGGTATTTCTGTCTTTTTACACCAAAGTTAACATGGTTAGCACTACTTAACGGATTTGTGATATTACTGTGGTTCGTTTGAAAGAAAATATATGGTTGAATCATAAAATTTTAAAATCCATACCTATATCACAATTAGGCTTGAATTTTATGGCTGAAACACAATTGACCCTTTATTTTATCATCAAAATAATTGAAATATGAGTATATAATTTATAAATTTGAAGCACTTGTTTTCCGTGACATCTTTTTCCTTTGCTATTGTCAACCACAAAACTATAAGGCCCTATTTGAAACCAAAGAATGAAAAATAGAGGAGTGTAGAAAACGCAGAAATTAAGAAAGTGATAAAACCATATAAATCCAAAGCTATGGTAAAATATGTCAGTTTTAGACGTTTTAGAAGCTATGGTGCTGTTTGGTTCGGTTTAATGCAATGTAATTTGATTATGTTTGATTGTGTTTGTTTTAGTCGTGCTATAATCAGATTATAGTCCATACAAAATCATTACACCTCTCAACTCACCTGTATCAGATTCCAACCCATCCTTGGCTCCATTTCCGTATCTTCTTGGCAGAATCGGCAGCAGCAAGGCGTGCATCACTGCTCGACGCCGGCCTCCACCTCGTTCGCGCCACCTCGCCCACCGCGCCGCGCTGCCACCTCGCCCACCGCGCCGCGCCATGCCACCACCTCGCCCACCGTGCCCCCCCCCCCACGCCACCACCTCGCCGGCCTTGGCGACCTCGCCGCCCACCTCTCGCACGTGGCGTTCGACACCGCTGGGAGTCCACCGCGGCTCTCATCGACCTCGTCGACGCCCGCTGCTAACCTCTCGCTCATGGCCTCCGACGCTGCTCGTGACCTCTCATTGTGTTTATAGCAATTCTACCATGTGTTATCTTTACCTAATTTGAACCAAACAAATTTTATATTTACTCATTACCGTTATCATTACGGTTATATTATTATTACATTACCGTTACCGATTACAAAGTGAAACCAAACAACACCTATATTACTCATATTTTTTATCCTATCGCCCACACTATCTTCTCCATTCTGCTCCTTTCATCTCAAAATAAGTGTTTATTTGATTTAATAAAATATATTTTTATTAATAATTTATATAAATATAAATTAATTTTAATATATATTATAAAAATATAATTTTAATATATATTATAAAATATTACTTATAATAAATTTAAAAATATAAATATTAAATTTAAAAATTAATTAAATCTATAAAAATTATTGATCGCAGGTAGTATTTATAATCCCCCATCGTCCTCTCTTATCACCACGATAGCTCGCGCGTGCCCGGGGCTGCTCCGGTCCCCTGCGCCCCCCGACGGCGGCGGAATCTAGTCCCCAGCCACACGCCGGCCATAGCAGCACGTCGCCCTGTCTCGATCCGCGCCGCCACTCCGCCCCGCGCGCCGACTCTAGGTTAAACAGTTCACTTAGGTATGGCGGCCGCCCTACCTTTCCCTATTGGTAGATCCGCCTCTGCGCCGAATGCGAGCATGGGGATGCTCAACTTGAGCTGCTGCGGAACTTTCATTCCCACCTCGCAGTCTGGTTCGAGCTCAGTTAGAGGGCTCTTGGTCCCTGGGAGGAGCTTCTCGGTGTTGCCGGTGCAATGGGGCCTGGCGAGTAAGAGAGGGCGGATTCTTGATTCAAGAAGTGTCAGTGCTCTGACTACTGGCGAGGCCGGCTCTGGATCGTCAGAGCTGCGGCACATCGAGAAGGAGCTGACGTTCAGCCCGACCTTTACTGACTATGTGAAGATCATGGAGTCGGTGAAGTTGGACAGAAGCCAGAATTTACAGGGCGTCGATTCGGATGGCCGAAGCTCGATGAAAAGGTTCACAAGGGATGGTGGCAGACGAGAAGGCCAGAGGTCTGGTGATGCAAGGAGTAAATCATTTGGGAGAAGGGGCCCTCAGATGGACAGAGGGAGTGTCAGGGGTAGAGGGTCGATGAAGAATGTGAGTCAAAAGAATGTTACTGGCCACGTGGAGAAAATAGCACAAGGTGATGCTGAAAACAGCCGCGACAGGCAGGGAGAAGTTGAAGAATATATTCGGAAAACAATAGTTCGTGGCGATACAAGAGGAACTGGAGGGAATAGGCAGTTCGCATCACAATGGAAGGCTAAAGATACTAGAGGTGAGATGACTGTTCATCAATCAGCGAGGGACAAGCAAGTTCAGTCCAGTGCAAGCAACGATTTTCAGGGAAGGGAAATTGAAGCTTTTGCTTTATCTCGAACTTCTACCCCTCCAAGTACCAGCGTCTTGTCAAAGAAAAAGGAAGGTTTTTCTATCGCAAGCAATATGAATAAGCATAACTTCAAATATCCCAGAGATACAACATTTTCTGATAATGAAATCAGTCTTGACAGTAACCTTAATAGAAACCAGAAAAGAGTACAAAGTTTGGGGAGAAACTTTGTAGCACAAAGGTTTGGAGAGGATGACATGGACGGTAAGAAACCTACTCTAAGCAAACAATATGGACATTTGGAAACAATGCCTCGGCGAAATGGCTGTTCAAGTGATAGTTTGAAGTATGATAAACCTGAGATAATTCACAGGAGGAGAGGAGAAAATGTCAAAATGGGGAAGTTTTCTAGGAGAGATGCAAAATCTACAGAATTTGATGATAGAGCTGCTTTCAAGACATTTGAGGTATTCACTGATGTCAGAAACAGGCCACGGATTCTTCGAACGGAAATGGAAGAGAGAATTCAGATGTTAGCTAGTCGGTAAGCGGCTTACATGCTAGGCTTTGTCGAAATGCTTGAAAAGCATTGGTTCTGCTTTCACATAAGTCGAACAAAAAATCCTCGTCTAATTTGCACTAACTGAACCTTCAAGGAAGTTCGTGTGTATTTACATGAGAATTACCTTTCTTTGCAATTCCAATCCATTTTATTTAACTTGGCTTTAAACTGCTCTTTGGATTAACTTGAAAGAATGAAGAACTATTTGTAATGATTGGTTTTATATTTTTCCCTCATCACTGGCATCAAATTGAGATCAAGCTAACCTGCTTGATAATTTATTTCCCAGTAAAACAAGGAAAAATAACTTTTTTGTTAGATACTGTCTTTGATTTTGCTGAGCTTGTAGCTAAATCAGTGTTCATATTTCTGCTGTTCTTTGCTTTTTGGCTATAATAAGTGCCTGAATTGTGATGCACCAGTAGAATCATAAAAAGGAAGAGTGAGACTGTCAACAGCTCGTTCCTGTTCAAAAATCATCAAGAAGCTATTATTCACAGTCATGATCCTTAGGGCATGCAATATAATGTTACTACACATTTATGTGAATCATCCAATATGGAACTTTTAATTGAACTGTCTGAGATTTTTATGCATTTTCTTCAGAAACAAGTATGGAGCCCCATTATCTCTGTTAACTTCTTATGCTTCTTCATTTTTCGAAGGCTGAATGCTACAGATGTCAATGCTCCGGAGTGGAAATTCTCCAAAATTATTCATGATGCAAAAATAAAATTCTCTGATCACTCCATCCTAAGGATTGTGCAAATGTTGGGTCGATTTGGAAACTGGAAACGTGTTTTGCAAGTTGTTGAATGGCTTGAGTCGCGTGAAAGATTCCAGTCCTACAAAAGCCGGTAAAATAGTTCCCTGGTCGTATAGTTCTTTTGAAAAATGTGTCAACAGTATGTTTTCATTAAGATAATGTTAGAACACACACTGCATCTGATGTTCATAAAGTTTTCTTTCTTATCTAGGTATATTTATACAACAGTTCTTGATGTTCTTGGCAAAGCAAAGAGGCCTTTCGAGGCATTGAACATATTTTACACCATGCAGGTATATTGTGCTCGTATTTGCCTTATGGTTATGGAGATTGATGGCCTTATTTTGTCATCCCTTTATTTCATTTGCAGAATCAATTATGTTTGTACCCTGACATGGCAGCTTATCATTGTATTGCTGTAACTCTTGGTCAAGCTGGTCTTATGAAAGAGCTATTCGATGTAATTGACTGCATGCGTTCTCCACCTAGGAAGAAGTTTAAAGTGGGTCCTCTTCAAAATTGGGATCCTCGTCTAGAACCAGACCTCATTGTATACAATGCAGTGAGTCATATGTGGCCCATTGCATATGTGTTTGGATTAATGGATTGGATAAACAATGAAACATGCATCTTTAAATCTATTGGTTGTTTGGTCTACATTGGTATGTAACTGCATATATGCTCTACAGGTTTTGAATGCTTGTGTGCAACAAAAGCAATGGGAAGGAGCATTTTGGGTGTTGCAACAGTTGAAAGAGAAGAATATTCGGCCAACAAATACAACATATGGTCTTGTAATGGAGGTATGTTGACCTCGATGTTACATAATTCAGTTCTCATGCTCTGCCTCTCAAGATGTTGTCTTGAACTTTTATGAACCAATCTTTATGGCCCTGATCTAAAGTGAGCAACGGTGCCAACCGGTGGCAGGCGCACCGCAAGGGCATGGATAGATATGATACTAGGAACTCAGATATATTTCCTGCTTAATCTAAATGGATATGGTACTCACTAAGGCTGTAAATATGTGCACCTAAGGTTACCCTCCGAACCTTTTTAGTTCAAAAAAATGAACTAGTTTTCTAAAAGTGGAGGGGATTTTGAAAACTTTAGTCTATTTTATTTTTAACAAAAGAGGTTTGGAGGTTAATCTTGTAGTCTCTATTTTATACCCCTAGCACTCACCTATAAATGGATGAGTTGATATAAGATTAGTGAAATAAAAAAACAACTCTCTCTATTCTCATCAATAAAGTAACAAACTGACCCACTTGATGTGAACCACCACACTGGCCCTAGGGAGGTGTGGTGCTGCTACTTTCTCCATTATATGGCCCTAATTATCTGACCATGGCATGAACTGACATTCTGCTAATCTTTTTTAGTATTTTCTTGAAGATAACTAAATAGTTCACCATGGCACTACTTATTGGCTCGTCTGATTTTTATAGTAGTGTACTGTCATCTTTTCAATGATATTTTTTTTTTTGGAATTTGGCTTTGTTCTTTATGTGGCGTATTCCATTTTTAGTCCTTTTTTTAAAAAAAAAATCTTTAGTTCAGGTGATGCTTGCCTGTGGCAAGTACAATTTGGTGTATGAGTTCTTCAATAAAGTGGAGAAGTCTTCCATGCCTGGTGCTCTGAATTATAAAGGTAATACCTGTTGGTTGACTTCAATTTGTGGCAAAGTATAGTTGACAATTGACATCCCACACTTGCTGCTGTTTGAAGCTCTTATAAATGCACTATGGAGAGAAGGAAAGATTGATGAAGCAGTGATGGCTGTAAAGGATATGGAAAGTCGTGGAATTGTTGGTTCTGCTAGTCTCTATTATGATCTCGCTCGGTGCCTTTGCAGTGGAGGCCGGTACAAAGAAGCTCTTCTCCAGGTTTGTGCTTAATGAAATGTTAATATGGTACTATTAACTAGACGTAACTGATGATGTCGTTAATATTTCATCTTGTTATGCTCATGACTCTAGTTAGAAGCTGATGAAGGCATATTGTTTTATGCCTTCAGACTGCTTGTCTCATCTCACTAACTTTTGTTAGATGACAACTACATTGCAGGTTCCGAAGATATGCAATGTTGCTAACAAACCACTGGTTGTCACCTACACTGGGCTCATTCAAACTTGCATAGACAATGGAAGCATGGAAAATGCTAAATATATATTCAATGAAATGTGTAACTACTGTTCACCTAATAATGTGACTTGCAACATCATGCTGAAGTCATATCTTGAACATGGAATGTTTGAAGATGCGAAAGGTCTACTACACAATATTCTGAATGGCAGGATAAGAAGCAAAGTGGATTCAAATAAAAGTGCAATTGCTGACAAGTTCACTTTCAATACTTTCATGGAGGCCTGTGCTGAAGCAAATAGGTGGGATGACTTTGAATATGCATTTCGCGAAATGCTATCAAATGGGTACCACTTCGATGAACGAAGGCACCTCCGTATGGTGCTCAATGCTTACAGGAGCGGAAAGGTACTTATGTGCCCAAGCCTTTATAACCCATTCTTTGTATACTTTGTAAGAGTATATAAAAAGTGGTTACCTGTTTGGTTCATATCTGTCATGATGGTGGGAGAATCCTGTTGTCATCTTACATGTATGGTTGGGATTCGATATGATACTTGATCATAATAATTGTGACTGCATACATAATTTCTTCAGTTCAGTTTCGGGCTATGTAATTGCATTTACTTTTTTGACTACGCAAGTACTGAGCCCACATCTGGAAGTAAATGCTAATTCAAGGCATTCTGGAGAACAACAATGCTAGTTAGTTTCTAGGACCTTAAAGAGAATTTTTAAGTGCAAGAGTTGCATGACAGTGCTAAAGCCAGTTCTCATCTTTTGCGCACCCATGTTTGCATGTTCTAGTTTTTGTGCGAGTTACAGGTGCGCTTCGCTTATATTTCTATTTACATCAGCAACAGTCACTTGCAATAATATACTAATCTGAACATTTTTTCTGTCAATCTGCTTTCTAAATCAACTTCTATGTTGTTCACTATTATACAGGAACAATTGCTGGACGATGTATGGCACTATCTGTGCCATCATAGCCGGGTTCCACCTGCCCCACTCATAATGGAAAGATTTTGTCTGAAACTGATACATGGGGACACAATGGCAGCAATCTCATGCATCGGCAGCTTTCAGGAGAGCAAGATACGCAGCGCGTCCTCCATTTCTTGGCTCAATCTTCTGACACGAAACGCAGGTCGCTTGAAGGAGGAGAACATCACCAAATTAGTTCGTGAACTCAACAACCTCGTTAGTTCAGGGAGTTCCTCTGATTATTTGTACCAAAATATTCTGAGTAGCTGTACAGCATTCCTTTCTGGTGCTACTGTTTTAAAAAGGGCACCTTCTGACCGATAGATGGCTATATATAGGGTCTCTTTGGTAGAGCTTAGCTTTTTGATTTTTTAGATTCACTTTTGATTCTTCAGAGTGAAGTGATTTTGTGGTTGAAAGTAATTTTATTTGATTCTGTAGGATAAATTTTTAGAATCGAGAATAAGAATCACTTCACAGAAGTAGTTTTTTATCTTTTAGCCCTTTTATTCATTTTAGAGAATGAATCATTTTTCTTAAAAATGTGTTTGGTAGAGCTTTTTTTATTTTGTTTAAGAATTAAAAGCTGGGAGGTTTGTTAAAGGGGTTCATAATTCGTTTATAACTACTACAATTCCTCCATATCTTTAGTATTATCAAACACTAACTTGGTGGCATAACTTGTCTGACAATTTTCATTTTTTACATTGTCGTGCTTATTCGACCAATGTTGAGGTGTACAAATGATTGTAAAGGAGCTCCTAGAAAACATATAGAAAATTAAAAAAGGACAAGAGAAATGGGTATCCAGCAATTGAATCTGTGCATAGACGACAGAGACTTAATGTAATTACAGAATACTGAACAATTTATAGAACTTATATCAAAATACAACATAAGTCGAGGAGCATATGGGAAGATTTTGAGGTTGAGCTTCTGCACCTGCCGAGTCCTCTCTAGGGTGAAAATGGCATGGTAAAATCCTTTTCGGTTCCAAACCGAATCTGTTCCGAGCATTTCCGAAATATTCGGAGTATACTCGGAATCGGAATGAAATGAGTTCAGAGTGGTTGGAATCGAAAAAGAAAATGATTTGGACAATATTTTGATCATATTTTTTGTTACCATATTTGATTTGGAATATTACCATATTTTTTTTCAGAATTCAGCGAATCGGAACAGCCCACCCAACACAGCCCAACAAGCCCAGCTGGCAGGTGCAGCCTGCTGGCGCGGCCTAGGCTGCACCGCTCATTAGGCAGGCTGAGGCGCGGCCCACGCAGCATCAGGCCATCGCCCAAGCGTACCGATGCTGCTCACGATCTCCGTTCTCCAGTGGCGACTGGCAGGCTCCTCGTTTTCCTCCGATAAAAAAACAACTCGTTGTTTTCCTTTTAAGTAATACTTGTGGCTGTGTGAAATTTTATACAACTTTGATAAATAATTATGCATCATATCCTTTTAATTAACGTTTGTCAATGGACATTAAAATATTATAGTAGAATTATATTGTGCTAGTATGACTGCGTGAGTTTTTGCATGTGAAATTGAGGTTGATATTTATGTATTTCCGATTTGATTTATCATTTTCCGATCATTATCAATATATTTTTTGTTCCGATGTTACGAGTTTTTGAATTCCGAATATTCCAATTCCATATTTGAAGTCTGACTTTCCGTTTTAGTTTTCGTTCGGATAAAAATATATGAAAACGAAAACAATTTGGATGTTTTTTCGATCATTCCCGTTCATTGTCATCCCTAGTCCTATCCTATTTATTGTACTATATATGTCCAGAAATTCAATTTCCCCATGTGTCGAGAATACATGGAACACTGAAATTTACTTTTTTAGTAACATGTGCCATTAAAGAAATAACATTCAAAATCATAAAAACAAAAATATAAACTGAGGAAATCTGCCATATTCACTTCTCATAACCGTTCAACTTGCACTCTTCCTTCCAAAATTGTTTTGTTGTCTACATCTAATATAATCTTGAGTATTTGTCTTATTAAAAATTATGAGAAATATTATATATTTAATTATGATTTGCTTAATTTAAGTTATCTGAATCAAGACTTAAAATTTTACACATTGAACTATTTATTTAGTAAGATGAATGGTCAAAAATAATGCTAAGCCAACAAGGATAACAATTTAGAAATAGATGCTGTAAGCACATAATATGTTGTATGATAACTGGCGACAACATTTACACATTCCAAACACAAGCCAGTGTTTCAATGAAAGTCATAAATAACTAGTGATGGATTGTGTGCTCCCCAAGGTTTACAAAACCGCTCAAAACCGACCGGTTTTCACGGTTTTCAGTTAAACCAGTTCGATTCGGTTTTACCGAAAGACCGGTTTTTTTTTAAAAAATAAAATAAAAATTTGAAAAAATTCGGAATACCGAAAACCGGTGAAACCGGTGGGCTTTAAATTTTGAAATTTGAAACCATAAAAACCGAAGAAACCGGCCGGTTTACTGTAGCAGTTTGTTCAAATTTTGAATTCTCGATTTGGAGCGATTTTCGACCGATTTTCGTAGTTTTTGTTAAACCGGTCCCGATCGATTTTAGCGGTTTAAATGAAATAGTAAACCCTGGTGCTCCCTAGCCTATGGATGGTATGATGACTGCATTGCCATAAGCTGTCTTAAACAATGTGGAAGGTCCACACATCACCCACACCTTATATATTCACCTGGTAGAACCTCTTCCAACCGAAACCCGTAACATGGTGGCAGTTTACACACACCTTCCAAGATGTCATGCTATTCATTGAGGTCTTCAGCATGATCGTGCGGGGTCCCAAGAGTCCAATTGCCTTGGAAGAACGATGCCAAATACTGCAAGAGTTTCTATCGCAATAGTCAAGAGTTCATATATATCTCTACAGAATTAAATACACCTACCGAACCTTATTATATTTAATGTACTATACACGGCTCTACCAGAAAAGTCAATTTCCCCATGTGTCGAGAACACATGGGACACTAAAATTTACTTCTCGGGTAACGCAAGCTAATAAGCAAATAACTTTCAAAATCATAAAAACAAAAATATTAAGGCCGTGTTAGGAACACAGGAATCTCATAAAAATTGTACAGGAACCAATTTAATTTCATAGAAAAAAATTCATGCATTCCAATAGATTCCAATAGGACCTAATTAAAGAAACCGGCCATATTCTCTTCTCATAATTGTTCAACTTACTCCCTCTATTCCTAAATTGTTTCGACATTTACTTCTAGCATAATCTTTGACTATTTGTCATATTTAAAAAATTACAATAAATATATATTATATATTTTGGTGTGATTTGATTTATTATTAAGTTATTTGAATCAAGACTTAATTTTACACATTTGAACTATATTACTATTTTAATAAGACACATGGTAAAATATAATGCTAAAAATCAACAGCAACAAAAATTTAGAAACAGAGTGAGCAAGAGAGTAAGCACAGAATAGTGTAGTATGATAACTTGCTGACAATCTTTACACATTTCAAACACAAATCCAATGTTTCAATGAAAGTCATAATTATAGTGATGGATTGTGTGCTCTCTAGCTTATGGATGGTGCGATGATGGCATGCCACAATCTGTCGTAAACAATGTGGAAAGTGCACATGTCGCCCATAGCTTATTTCATTCTCCTGGTAGAACCTCTTCCAACCCAAACCTGTAGTGGCATTTGTGCTGAGAAACACACCTTCCAAAATGTTGCACTATTCATTGAGGTCTTCAGAGCATGATCATGAGGGGTTCCAAGAGTCCAATTGCCTTGCAGAAGAATGATGTCAATTACTGCAAGAGTCGCAATCATAGCCAACAGTCCATATTTGTGGTGGATACATAACGACTTCTAACTTTGAACTCCTGCTCATTTGGAGTTTTAAAGAATGATTTTGATGTGTGCATATGTACGATACACAATTAAACGACAATAAATCACGCTAGGCCCATACATGTTTGGTTTCCTCATGTGATGGCATGCAGGTATTGTATTTTTAGTAGTTATAAGGCATCAAATGGAAACATCGGTTTCTTATTGTGCATTGGAAATAGTAAGCTTGTTGGCATATCATTTTTGTCATACTTTAGCAGAACTTCAATACATATTCATGATAAATTAAAAAAGTAAATTCATCCTATCCTGTTGTGTTTGCAAGTCTTTTTTTTACTATTTTGCTTGTGTTGATCTTCTTTTGAATCCAGGCAGATGGCCCATCTGATAGTCACATCTGTTCATTGAGGCTATTTTCCTCTCCTATCCCTTGATACTTGACCTGTCATCCTTGTCCTTTTCCTTACTAAAAGAAGTAGAAGGGATTCTCTGTAAATTATGAAAATACTAGCCTCTTTGTGATATGACTAACTTTTTGTGGTCTTGTGTTTGATACATTTTGTGATCATGTGTCGATATGCGTGTTACGATCTTCTGACTAGGATGTGACAATTTATCACAGCCTAGGTGAGATACATAGTCATATGCGTGTGTGTGCGCGCGTGCATGTGCAAGCCACACTGTTTTTTTATGACACTGAAGGTACAAGTGTTACCTTTGTCATAATTCTCCTGGTAGAACCTCTGACTACCCAGTCGAAGAATGTAGCCATTTTTCATGCCTAGGTGACTATTCACCTCCCATAATTTGCCGTTGTTTGTTGATTTCTTGATCATTGTGATTGTGGAAGGTTCCTACAACCCAATCGTGTTTCTAGTGTTCTACACACAAGGATTTTTGTACATGTGTGATGTATACAAATTTCCCAATAGTTTACTATGCTCCATCCTAAATTACATGTCACTCATGAACTCGTTCGGTTTTTCAAAAGGAAAACGTCCAAATCACTACCCTCACCTATGACCATTGTCCAAATAACCCCCTAACCTTTAGTTTGGTCTATTTAACCACATCGGTTTAGGAAATAAGGTCACTTTTCATCTTTAATCAGATTTCTAATCTTGATTTGATGACTCACCCTATGATTGTGCCACATAGGTAGGTGATGTGGATGGCTGAGTTGGATGACTAGAAAATTCCACCTCAGGACTCAACAAAATGAACGTTAGGATGAGTCCAATAGTCCATCCCAGCCTGCACAGCTGAGACCACCATGGTGGTGACAGGGGCGCGCCGGCCGGATCGCGTATGGCGGCGTGACAGGGCCTGCAGCATCGAAGTTTCATCAACAAGCGGGCAAATCGGCCATGGCAGCTGTGACAGAGGACATCAGAGCGCAGTGAATCAACATAGCTAGTAGTTGCAGTGGGCATGGTGCCATGGAAAACGCTAGCTGCACGGCCGCCCCACCTCCTTGCTTTCCCCGCCTAAATCACGTGAGAGCCTGCTCTGTATTGTGTCGTCAATAGGTATTCGTATCAACTCAGACCCCTGTTTCTAAATTTGTAACTGACCTAAATGCTTATGTCCACATCACCTGCCAACATGGCACAATCCCAATGTGAGTCATCAAAACCAGGATTAGAAATCTGATTAAGGTGAAAAGTGACTTTGTTTCGTAAACCGATGGTTAAATAGACTAAACTACAGGTTAAGGGGTTATTTGGACAACGGCCACACGTGAAAATAGTGATTTTGACTTTTTCCTTTTCAAAATTATAAGTTGTTCTCGCTTGTCTATATATCTTTCTCTTTAATAATGCTTCATCTCTATCTCTCTCCTCCTTATTTTACGTGCGTTTCACATTTTCCATCTCTTCTTAATTTTGTGCCTACACACAAAATGATTTATAAAGTGAGACGGAGGGAGTATACGGCAGAGGGGTTAATATACTAAATGTAAACACTTCTTGGTTCAATATATGACAATTAAAAATTTGTAGTCATCAAATATAATTAAAGCTTCATTAATGATCATATGCCAATTATAGTATTTTCATCAATTATTATGGTTAAATATGATATCAAATATGCGATGTTTCTTTTTTATTTTATGATGTTTGTCAAAGGTAATTAATCTATTAATCTAGACCCAATTTGAGGCCTGGATGGGCTATTTGCCAATCTGTGATGACAATTAATAAATTGTCATAGACAGTTCCCTATCCATGGTGTTTTCAATACTCAAAAAAGAATAGCATCAACCTATATTAAAAAACATAATAGAATGCTCATATTATCTTGTGTCTCACTTGCACGCAAACCTGGTTGTTTAAACTGCCCCTTCCCATTCACTCAATGGGTATGACACCAAGGTGTATACCTACTTGCAAGATTCCCGATCCTAATTTTTCACCAATTTCATCCTCCCCATTTTCAAGGAATCAGCTGAACATTTTACAAAATCTAATTAAGGATCCCTTTGACATAGCTCCACGGAGCTAATTATCAATCAGAATCAGAGAAGCTGCGTTAAGAGAAGTGATTCTGACTGATTTTGTAAAGTAAATCTCTAAATGAACTAAAAAGCTGTGAAATAAAAAAAGTAGCTTCTTCTGATTCTATTAAATGGGCTACAAAATAAGAGAAGTGATACTGACTAATTTTGTGAAGTGAATCCCTAAATGAACTAAAAAGCTGTGTGATAAAAAAAGTAGATAGGCTACAAAATCACTCAAAATCACTTCTCAACAGAGAATCACTTTTCTGCTAGGGGCCTAATATTGCAACATCACAACAAGTACTCCTAATACCAAAGTCACCAGACACGCCAAAACAAAGAACTCCAGTTTAATTAGTGACGAGCTCCGTGAAGCAGCAGCTGGCGTCGAACGTCTTGACGGTGAGCACAGAGCACGCCGCCATGTACTGAAATGCAATGAATAGCTAGAAATGTACTGAAAGGTATAGACATGCAATGAATAGCTAGAAATGTACTGAGACGATTATTTCAAGAACTCGGGTATTTAATTTAGCAAAATTCAGTTCAAATGGTTTCTGACATCTTTTACCGTACTTCACTTAAGTTTTACCAAAAAACCGAGTCCAGGTCAGATTTGCTGCTAAACTTCTAAATTTCATAATAACACTCACTCAGTACCACATATGAAGTCTGATGTATTATATTATAGTTTATCCACGAGCGATAACAACATGCCATAGCTTGATTTTGACAACTTTGAACGTGCAGATGTCCCCTTCCTTGAGCCTGTTATCCTGGCAGAACTTGCACCAGTCCTGCCCAAGCTGGTAGCTGCCCTTCTTTTCCTTGGAAACATCAACTTGCCAAGATTTGGCGCTGTCGATGGAGGTCTTGAGTGTGATGGTGCAAGGGCCCTGCAACCCAATTGCAATGAAGAACCCCTGCGCTAAATACTGAAATATTTGCAATTATGGGTTACAAGGTGGATTACTGTAGGAGATTTTACAATTCATGCATCATACAGGATGCGAATGCAAACTGGCATCTTATTAATGCTCAACATTGAAATCTTGCTCATGCCAGTCTGATAACAAGATCTTGATGTGTATGCAGATACTAGATGTTATACAATCACAGGTACTTTGTAGAAAGTATTATGGTAAAATGATCGATCTTGTCAGTAATTTAGTGTGAGTTCATGACGAGTTGACCACATCAACAAAATTATCATATTCCATCCTATATCCTATCGTATCATCAGTTCGAATTCTCACTCAAAATTAAACAGATGTGTATCATGTCAAGCTTCCTAATTCAGTAGGGAACTCTTATTCTTACAAGATTCTTTAGTGACCTGGTTGTCATCTCCTTCTGTATCCAAGATGGTGGCCCAACCTCATAGACAGATCTGGTGTGTAGTACGTTCTTGAAAGAAGTTCTGAAGCCATCTGGTCCCTTTTGTCCTTCAGTACTTGAACTGTCATTCTTGCTCATACACTTCATAACGGAATGAGGAGGTGCTTTCTGTTGCTCATCGTTATATGTTACTGTTGATTCTTGATAAGATAGCAGGAATATGTGCTTCAGTATTTAAAACCCATTTAATCCATTGTCATCTTCTTCAAAATATAAATAATTTAAATTTTTCTTACCCCGCATGATAGTGACATGCCACAGAAAGGTTTTGACAATGTTAAAGATACAAACATCACCTTCCTTCAGCCTGTTGTCCTGGCAGAAAATCTTCCAACCATGTCCGAGGTAGTTAACATGTTCATACGCTAGACCATGCACCTTCCAAGACCTGATTCTTTCCATTTCAGTCTTGAGCGTGATTGTGCAAGATTTCTCAAACCCAATGCATCTGCAGAATTTCGGTGATAAAGGCTGCAAACATTTTGTAGCGACTTACACAAATGATTTCATAAGAACAAATACAGATACAAGGACTTCATACTTTTGAATTCCATTTCGTTATAGACTTTTTGCTGAAAACATTAATTAGTTGTGCCAGACACAGCGTACTTCCTTAAGTCACATGAGACATATTGATGTTCTATGAGCCTAGCACTTTGTTATTATAGTAAATGTTTTACACATTCTTGTTGAAAATATTACAGTAATCTAAGTTAATCGGTAGACAAAAAGTGCCTCTTACCAAAGTGTGTTTTTCAAGAGTACAAGTGGTTATTGCCTTTCTTATCCAAAATGGTGGCCTAGTCTGGTAGTCAGCTTCCTTTCGTAATGATGCCTTGTTTAGCAAGGTCATGAAGCCACTGGACCGTTTCTTATTTTCTGCATGACATGGATTCTCAGCATCATTGGTTTTACGCTTTCTACTAAAGGAACCAGAATTTCCTTCCTGCTGCTTCCCAGTATCTGGAAATGAAGAAAGCATATATTTGTGCCTCAATACATTATCCACAGATTAAAAAATCACAAATTAATTAAGTTGCACACCTTGTTGGATTCTGGTGTTGTGGTCCTCGAAATCTTTCATGGAGCCATTGAGATCAAAAGCTTTGAATTTGAACACCAAATTCCCTTCATATCTAATGAGCACAATGTCACCTTCAGAGATGCCATGAAATGCCACAAAGTGCGACCAATCGCCTGAGAAGAACATGCCTGATCGATCTTTCTCAACCTTGAACCGCCAA
The DNA here is from genome assembly GCA_001602275.1 of Zoysia japonica. Lineage (NCBI taxonomy): Eukaryota > Viridiplantae > Streptophyta > Magnoliopsida > Poales > Poaceae > Zoysia > Zoysia japonica. The sequence continues at coordinate 529,039 of BCLF01000117.1, read as the reverse complement.
AATTTGCCCAGGGGATCAAGAATGACCGCGGCCATTTGGCAGTTCATGTACTCATCGGTGACATAATGTTTTACAAATTTTGCAGGTATCATCTGAAACAACATATCTATGAAGTTTAAGAGATTAATCATAATATTCATGCCATATCACAAGCCTAAACATTCCAACCAAAAATTGCAAAGAGTGAGGGAACGTTTGCAAACCATCTTTTCCATGAAATCCAGCTGCATAACCCTGATAAACTGTGGCTTACAATAAAGCCCCTTGATGTTTTTGTTTGCCATAGTTGAGGAGGCTGTAAGATATTGTAACTGATTAGTTAATACAAACAAATGTAAACTCAAATAGAGATATAATTAATATGAATAAATCCGAATTACTCCCTCCAAGTTTGCCCCAAGTTCAGATAACCCCTAAACTATAAAACCATTTATTTAGTCCCCACGTTTTCCAAAACCAGATCACTTTACAACTTTCGCTATAAAACAAGAGCAGTTTTATATATGTCGCCTACCTTCCCATGACTCATCCCTGTGCACCTTTCGAATAGCAAAAACCCTTAAATACTTCCACGATGCGTCTTGCATATCGATCATGGCTGGTTTGATCAGCTGGGAGATGGCAAAGGTGTTGCACAACTGTGTATCAGTGAAGAGGAGGGGCATGGCGATGATTGTCAGGGGCAGGAGGCAACATGCCATGGTGACTGCGGAGAGCCTAAGCCAAGGAAGATGTTATGTCTCCATTGTCCACATAATATTCATGTGTCTGTCCTAGTCAGCTAAACCATTCTCACATATGCAAAACCACTTCTGTTTCATAGGCAATTTCATAGGCAAAGGTGTAAAGTTATCTGGTTTTGGAAAACGTAGGGGTTAAGTAAAGGGTTCTATAGTTTAGGTTGTTATCAAGGCTAAGGACAGCTTGGAGGGAGTAATTTAGACTTCTTCCTAATTATATGCTAAAAGTTGAAATCATTATATGGAGCACACAAATTGCAGAATAATTTTGTAAAATCGTGCCATGAAACAGTTCAAATTGGTTATACCGCCGTCCTTGCCCACTTTCTATATGTGTACACTCAAACTACTATACCTACCAAAAAGTGAAGATGTCTATAACTGGTCAGATTATCTGCCAAGCAAGACCTGATCGAGGTCTTTAATTAATCAAATAGGGTTGACCGGTTGAGCTACACTGTGTCGATTTGCTATGACAGAACTACTAACACTGATATTGCACTACCTAGACAAAGGAAGTGAGGATCCTTATTGTTACTAGATATACTTAAGCTTTTTATTTGCTACAATGGCATGTGGGGATGGCAGTGATTATGGGGAATGGGGGTACTATACAGGTATCCTACCGTTAGACTCAGTTTCCCTAAGCTAGTCTCTTTTCTACAGGTGGCTCCAATCGTCCCCATATCCATGAACCGCAGATTGAACGCAAGCCTTGAGATGCAGGAAATGCTTGAAAACATTGCAGCACAAAACAGGAAAGATATATGGTCATATATTTGGGGAAGCAGCATTTCACTTCAGCTAAATCATATAACATATTGGTTGACCATCAGAATTTAAATACCTCTAGAACTCTTTCTTGCCAGAAGAAGAAAAAGGTTTTCTTCCAGCTCCTCATGAAAGAGAGAAATTTCAGTTTTTGCCCCTCAATACGTGAGCCTTTCGGTTCTTGCCCCTCAATATGTGTGACTTTCATTTCAAACCATTAAATACGTTAGCCTCTTCAGCATGAGCCATTTTTAGTTTCCCGCTTCAATTATGGACCAAAATACCCTTCTTCATCTCCGGCTGACCTAGCCGTCGCCGCTTCTCACCGCTGGCTTGTCCATCTGCTTTGCCCATGCTCGGCCGACTGTGGTGGTGGTTAGGTCAACCGGAGACGAAGAAGAAGGGTATTTTGGTCAATAATTGAAGCGGAAAACTGAAAATAGCTCATTTTGAAGAGGCTCACGTATTTAATGGCTCTAAATGAAAGTCACACGTATTGAGGGGCAAGAACCGAAAGGCTCACATATTGAGGGGCAAGAACTGAAAATTCTCCATGAAAGATTATGTTCATACAAATACAAGAGGAATGCCAAAGAGGAGTTACACCTCTCGAATGCGATACATGTGAGCTTTGTATCTCATAGAGATGAATCAAGAACTGCATATCCTATATCATCCATCAGAAGAGTCATAGGAAAATAACTCTTTCAATCGAGTTCCTCTTTGTTTTTGTTTTTTTCTTTTGTAGTGTAACTTTTCTTTTTTATTTAGTCAAGTCGGTCCCTCTAAAAAAAAGAAATGTCCCGGTTCCAATATTCTGAAAGGGAGCTGAGTTTTGAGGAAAAAGGTTGCAATCTCTTCAAGTAATGATATTCCACTACTGCAGTTTGATAACGAACATTCATAATCCAAGTCATGGTTTCCGAAGAAGAAAAATATTTGTTTCCAATGCCATTATCATTCGCCGAACCATTCCCGTATAAGTGCAACGCGAATCTTTACCTTCAGCCGGAGCGCGGAACTCCTTGATGCAGAAGCTGGCGTCGAACGCCTTGACGGTGAGCGTGGCGCCGCCTTCGTGCCGGAGCACCACGAACCAGTCAACGCCGATGCCGTGCGCGGCCAAGAACTCCGGCCACCCGCGGCCGAGGAACGCGCCCTCGCCGTCCCGCCCGACCTTCACGCGCCACACCTTGCTGCCGAACGGGCTCACCACGAGGGCTACTAGCGCGGGCACCCCGTCGGCGGCGGCGAAGCAACCCGCGAGCTCGTCGGCGACGCGCTGCAGAACGAGGATTATTGGGTCAGCCGACCGGTTTAGCTCCGTCAGTGGAGTGGAGTGTCGTCGCTTGAGGATGGTCAACGGCCGCGGTGTTATGCTTACCGGCCTTTCGATAGGAGGAGATAGCAGCATTTTGAAGTGCTCCGCCATTTCATGCGTCCCGGAAGATGGCCGCCCGGCGACGACAAGGAAGGCGAGAAGGCGAGGGGTCTTTTTGCGTCGTATGCGACTGCGGAGGGCGGCGGACAATGACAAAGCGGAGATCTCTGAATCGAACAGTCGGTGGATTTTTGTTGGGTGTAATTTTTCTTTATCGACCTTCTTTTAGAAGCCGTTTTATAACTCCGTCCTTAAGCAAATAATACTACGTCTGTTCTCCGCTCCATATTTTTATTTTTAGATAAGGTCACACTCTTATAATTTTTACTAATAATATTTAAAAAATTACATAATTTCTAATGTAAAATATATTTTTAATGAAAACTTATTTTATGATGAATTAAAAAATATAATTTTACATGATACAATATTATTAATTATATATTATTAATAATCAAAGTAATAAAAGTTTGATTTCGACTAAACTTAAAAATAACTTGGCAACGGCGACAAGGCGGGTGGCAAACTGGAGTCGACGCGGCGGCAACTGGGGCCGGCAGTGAACCGCAGACGGAGCAGTGGAAGCCGAGAGGCGACGACCGAGAGAAAAAGGTGGGGGGAACGGCCATTAGGGGACGGGAGTCTAAAGATAGGTGTGACATCAAAATAAAAGATAAAGTGTGACATCGAAATAATTTATAAAATTGGCAGCATAAAAAAAGGTGGGATAAACGACGTCTACGAATTTTTATATTAGGAGAGATTTGAAGAGATTTGTGAATGAGAAATAAATAAATAAATAAGATTTAATTTAATAGATAAATGAACAAGTTCTTGTGTCCGTGCTCCGCCACGGGCAAAGCAATGTAATTCAATTCACATTCGATAAAAAAGACAACGTGGCATATTTTTCTTAGGTAACAAATAAGCTCGATAAGATATAGGTAAGACAAAATAAATTATTAAATCATAAACTTCATCAAATAATTTGGTTTTCTAAAAATTCTCTCCGAAGTGTTATACTATCCTATGCAGACGCAGTATAATAATAATGTAAGCAATAAATGCATGATTAACTTTATATAGTATATTTATTAATATAGATTAGTACTTTCGCCTGAACTCGTACTTCTTTTTCTTCACTCCAGTATCTCAAAAGGTAAAAGTCAAGACCAAAATAAAGAAAATATCAGAAATTTATGTCAAACTGCACAAAAGCTGCAATTTATAGCTTTTATTTTAGCCAGGTTTCAAAGACTTTACCACATAGTTAAGGTTTACCTGTACTCGAAGACGGATCTGCCAGTTGAACAAGGTAAAAGGATGATCAATCTAAAAAATAGTCTTTGAAACTGCGTTTTTAGTGTAAGAAAAAGAAAGTAGAATCTAACATAGGTAATGCTGAAGAAAAAATGAGGACGGGCGTGGATCGATGGACGAATATGAAGTTACCGTCGAGGAAAGGGGGAGAGCAAGACAGCTTGTGCGTCGAACCGATGACAGAGCAACGGCGGTCAGGGCAGGGTGTCGAACCAAAAACTTGGCAGCGATGGCAAGCGAGGTGAGTTGTCGAACTGGTGACAGGGCGGCGGCGGCCGAGGTGGGGCGTTGAACCGATGATGTAGCCGGGCATCAAACCGAAGATGGTGTGGCGGCGGTCGGGAGGCGGGGCAGCGAACCGGTGATTTGGCGGTGATGACCAGGGAATGGCGTCGAACTAAAGACGGGGCTGCGACGACGACCGAGAGACGAGGCGGCGAACCGATGACTTGATGACTAGGGTAAGGCGACGAACTGAAGACGAGGCAGCAGTGACCGAGGCAGGCAGTGAACGTAGACAGGGCAATGGAGGCCAGGAGTCGATGGGCGAGACGAGTCTAAAGATAGAGTGTGACACCAAAATAAAAAAATACAGTATAATATTAAAATAAAAAATAGAAAAAGCGTTTATATTAGAAGACATTATCCTTTCCCGTCACAATCGGAAACGGAAACCAACTTGAACCGACTTTCCGAACGGCAGATACGAACAGCGGCACCGCGATGAACGCTCCAGGTTCGCCAACACCGCCTATAAATACCCCACCACCTCGACTCCAGGAGACCCCTTCCAGCCCTAGCCGTACCCGTCTCCGCGCCGCCACCTCGCTCCGCTCTTCTCCTCCACCGCAGGAGCGCCCGAGGCCACCACAGCGCGCGTCGCCGAGATGGTACGCTGATCCGTTCGTCTCGCCGCACCCTTCCTCTACCGATCCTGACGGATCGACTGATCTGATCCTGTTCTTGGCGACTGACCTCCTTTTTTTTATGTTGTGTTGCTTGGTCTGTTGGGGGATCGGAGCAGGTGCTGCAGAACGACATCGACCTCCTCAACCCGCCGGCGGAGCTCGAGAAGCTCAAGCACAAGAAGAAGCGCCTCGTCCAGTCCCCCAACTCTTTCTTCATGGTACGCGATCGACACCCCTCGCTCCCCCCGGATTTCAGTCTCTTTCCACATGACGGAAGGATTCGAAATAGTCAGGGCTCTAACTGTGTGATCTGTTTGTTTTCCCCTCATATATGCAGGACGTCAAGTGCCAGGGATGCTTCAACATGTAAGGGTTCATACCCCATTTAGTGCCCTCTCTCACTGTTATTGCAAATCTCGGTGATGTCGTTACGTTGATTCATGCGTTAATTACATGATTAAGATGAGTTGGTGTCTTCTCCGGCGTTGATTTGTTTGAATTGCACACAAACTATGTTAGCCAAATATATCCCTCAGTTGTTATGTCATGAGAAAGGCTGATAGATTGCACCCATCTAAAAAAATTCATTTTAAATGGTTGACGTGATCTGACTGCATGTAATTTGTTCTTTTTGTCAAGGACCCTAATCAGGTAGCAAATTGGGCTTCACTGTTTTAGCACAATCCTTTTAAAACATAAGGATTCATGGTCCAATGTTGTGCTGACTGCTTAGCCACTTGATCCTAAAATCTTTGATTAATTTTTAATTTGATTCCTGCATGGGCCACTTGTTTGTCTTTTGCGCAAGTTTGCCATCGTGTGGTAGTACATTATCAGTGCTATGAACTTGTGATCAAGTAGGTTCAGACTGGTCAGTTAGTGGATAATATGTATTTATGCATTCTTGATAACTCGCGGGACAATATCTGTTCCTTTAAGTTTTTACTATAGTTTGTGATGCCCATGTTGCAAAAGGATCTTCTTGACAGTGAGGTTTGGTTCCAACTGTTCCAAAGAGTTAATATCGATCTTGATTAGTTGTCTTCTAAATATTAAGTTTCTGAGATCCTGCATGAAGCGTGTTAAATGTAGTCTATGTGAACCATTATTTATTTAATACTCTTAATTTTTGTTTGATCGGGTCTTAGTGGTTCTGTAGCATTCAGATCCATAGGATTAAAAGTTATTGATACGTAGGATGTAGGATGATGTGATTTGGGAATTGTTTTTCATACCTTCCTCATTTTCCATTCTTGTTTCACTAATCATACCGATTATATTTATACTGTGTATTGACTTAAATGCAATTGCTTTGGTTTTGATTACAGAACCACTGTGTTCAGCCACTCCCAGACCGTGGTTGTGTGCCCTGGCTGCCAAACTGTGCTCTGCCAACCCACCGGGGGCAAGGCCAGGCTCACGGAGGGCTGCTCGTTCCGCCGGAAGATCGACTAGACCACGTGCTCACGTATGGAGAAAGGGTGTCCTACTGAACAAGCTAGTATTCCAGAATATGTACTGTTGAATTTTGTTTATTATGCCTACCTGCCTTGAGTGATGTTGCGTCAATGCCTATGTAAGCCTGCACTCTATCGTCGAAATATTCTGAGTATTCTGGTTGCTACTCTGCATCGTGTAGACTGCTTGCGCTGCGATGTTTTTTCTTGGATCGTTTTGCTCCTTGTAAGTGCTGGTCTCGTTCTTTAACCTGCTTGTTGGTTACACTCCTATTAAGTGGCTAGTATAGTGGTATGTCCGTCATGCTCTTGTTTATTGAAGTGTAAAGTTGCGTTCAGTGATTGTTCTGGCAACGGCCAATGTATCAGTAGACCTGATTGAACTGGCTTGAGTGGTAATGAAACGGTATGAATTTGGCCTGTACGAACAGGATTTTAACAATGGTGTCAGGGCAGTTTTTTCCTTAATCTAAAGATATCTTCGCTTTAACAATCTGAAAATGTCGCCGTGATTTTCTGTAACGAAAGAACACCCTGTTCACAGGCAATGAAAGTTTACAAGCGTACATTAGTTATTGTTACTGTCAGCGTTGTGGCTGCTGGCGGGCTACAATTTTTTTAGAGGGCCCACAGTCCAAATAGCGACCTGATTGCTTTGTTGAAATGGAAGTCTTGGCCTCCGTCAAAGCCCAAACACATTTCACTGTGAACAACAGGGCTCCCTCGTACCTCAGCCGCAGAGCTTCATCTTGAGTTGTTCCATTGGACGCCACAAAATTTGACTAACCATCTAAGAAGAACAAACATAACCTTACCGGTCCATCTCGACCTCCACTGCAAGCAGGGTTTACAAAACCGTCTAAAATCGGTCGATTTTCGCGGTTTTAAGTGAAACTGATCTGGTCTGGTTTTACCAGACGACCAATTTTTGTTTTAAAATTTTTTAAAAATTTAAAAATTTGAAAAAAATTGAAATACCAAAAATTGGTAAAACCGGTCGGCTAACCGGTAAAACCTGTGTTTCAAATTTTGAAATCTGAAACAGAAAACCGGCCGGCTACGACCGGTTTCCTGTAGCAGTTCGTTTAAATTTTAAATTTTCGATTTGGAGCGGTTTTTGATCGGTTTTCACGATTTTCGTTAAACCGATCTCGACCGGTTTTAACGGTTTAAACCAAATAATAAACCCTGCTCGCAAGTATTCGCACTGATCGAGCATAGAGTATAGCTGAAGACAACATTTGTGCAAAATTAAAAGACCCATCGCCATCCCAGCTGACCTCTACGCGCCGGATCTTGCTGCTGAATACTCCCTCCATTTTTTATTTTTAAATTGATGTCGCCGTTAATTTTTAACATTAAGACTATTTGTCTTATTTAAAAAAATTTAACAAATATCATATATTTTGTTATAATTTGAGCTATCATTAAAGTTGTTTGAATCATAACTTAAAAATTTTTATATTTAAATTAAATTTTTGAATAAAGCGAATGGTCAAAATTGACGTCAACGACATTAATTTAAAAATAGAAGGAGTACAATTTTGAGGACTACTATGTTCAGCTACTCGCAGATTGAGATGGTTGTCCACTTGCATTACAATTCATTTCGGATAATCAGAATTAGTATGAAACACTTCTCCTAAAAACTACTCTCTCTCCCTCTATTCTTTAATTGTTATCACTGTTGACTTCTAATTTCAACTTTGACTATTTGTCTTATTAAAAAAATAAATTCAAATGTATAAAATTATAAGATGTGAGTAAAATTTTTTAATAATAAAGTAAACTAATAAAATATATGATATTTATCAAACTTTTTGAATAAAATAAACAGTTAAAATTAAAATTAGAAGCCAAACGATGACAATAATAGAAAAACGAAGAGTAAGAATGAAGAAACTCTATGAAGCTCTAACAAAGAGGGTGGTAGTGTGTGTAAACTATCTAGCCGCACAGGAGCACCTGGCGCCTTCAAGAGCTACCGGCTGTTCACTGCCACTGAACAAGATTAAATTTGTGGGTGCTGTTGTAGCTAACAGACTGCAGTGCTGCCACCCGTGTTGTGACGGCCGCCTCCGCCATGTCGAGGTGATTCGCTGCTGACGCCTCCAGGAGTTCAAGTTTGCTGGTCATCGCTGCTCCCAGCTCCGCCGAGATGGTGCCCGACGGCACCGTCATTGCCGTCTCCAAGGCGGAGTTGCGGGATTCCCACTTGGTATCCTGCTCGACCAAAAACGCCATGAGGCGCTTGTCGATAGCTTCGAGAATCAGCTTCAACTGGGGGTCCATCGCACTGGCTTGCTTCGCGAGACGAGTGTAGTGAATCGAAGAAGCCAGGGCCGAGGATCGTCGTCCCTGATACCAGAATGTCAGCTCCCGCCGGTGATCGTCCGCGGCGAGAGGAAGAAGATAGACAAGAGGATAAACTTGAGGAAGGGGAAAGAGTTATCGGTAATAGTTGTATTACAGCGCAGGGGTCCTCATACTTAGAGTCGGACTATCTAGCTTGTTACATCTTTGTGGCCTATTCCGGCCCGGCTACTCGCACACTGCAGCGTCGCTCGCGCGTACTCTGCCTCCGGCCTTCGTGCTCTGCTTCAAGTGGCGCCTCAGTGGTGGTCACACTCTGGCCACCCGCGCCTCAGGAACGCGCCATCGCCGTCCCGGCCGACCTCGACGCGCCGGACCTTGCTGCCGAATACGATTTTGAGGACTACTATGTCCAGCTACTCGTAGATTCAGATGGCTCTCCACTCTTGCATTACAAATGGATAAAGATCCAGGCTTAGAATTTACACGAGAGTGAGATAGAAACCAAATGCTATAATAAATCAGCACAGACCAGTGGCTGAGCTCAAACACTATATGGACCAAACCAGAAAAGATTCCATCGGAGAACAAATGACATCTGAAAAGTGAAAACCCCTGACCAACATTAGCAAACATCAGGGTTCAGATGAACCGACGCGGCGCTCTATGTCGACTTGCCAGAGGTTCGGCTTGACGATGCTGAACGCGCAGACGTCGCCTTACTTGAGCGCGTTCCCCTTGAAGAACGCCAGCCAGCCGAGTCGATAGGTGAGCTCGCAACCACTTGCCTTTTCCCTGAAGAAGTCGAATGGGTTGCTGACCTGTGTTGACCATACTTTCTGGCGGATTGAGGTCCTCTACAGTTGTGCAGTCGACTGCACGCTCGCTGGCATGTCTACCAGCCAGCTTGTCGGGCCTAAATATCAGCGAGCGTGTGTGGTGATTTTTTTCCGTGTACAGAAGCGTAGATATGAGAGTTTTGTGTCAAGAATAAATCTGTAGCTCGAAAGTGTTTAATATCTTCAGATTTGGTTACCGTAGTCGTGGAAGACGATCCGACCATCTACTCTTTGTCGATGCGGTCCTCTGCGCTAGGGCAGCGTCGGTCGGTGAAGAGGGCAGTGACGTAGAAGTCACGGCGACGTCGTCGATCTTCTGGTGACGGCGGTGGTGCTTTTCGTCGGCACAGCGCTCCCTCACAAATCGAGTTTAGGGTTTATTGGTGAGGTGCGGCGGTACAGACGAACTTAGGTAATAAGTCTCAACCGGCCCTCCACCTCTATTTATTGTGGCGTTGACGACAGGGTCCACCAGCCATAATAGGCTGGACGCCTCGATCAGGACGCGATTAGATCAAAGACCCATTTAGACCGTTGGGTCAAAACAGGTAGAGATCAATTTCTAACGGCGTGCAGTCATTGACTGCACAACATCAGAGTATCCTGATCCGCTTTCTGGCTCGTCCTCCTTGTTCTTGCGTTTATTCCCGGAAGAATCTTCCTGTTGGGTGTTCATTTCTGCAGCAATGGTAAATGTAATTAGCCCGGAACAAATGCAAAAGGCAAGAATCGCCAGGAGCTGAGATCCGCTGATTCTGAGAATACTGACTCGCTTGGCCACTCTGCTCCAGGTCCAGGATCCTCCGGTGTCCCTTCCGGGACTCGAAGCTCTTCTGGCATCCATCAGGCCCCAACACCTTGACCGTGAACGCCGTGCTGCCTTCGAGCCTTAGCAGCAGCACGTTCCCCGACGGGTCCGTCTCGAGCTCGACGCGCCGGAATTTGGTGCCCGCCAGCCTGAGGAGGACGGCTAGCTCGCCGTTCGTTTGTGCGTCCGCCATGTGGTTCTTCACGAACTCGGGAGGGATGGCCTGCGCGGAGCTTCTGAAGGAGTTATGCATTGCTACAGAAGACGAAGAGGAAGACAAGTTTGGTGCCGTAGGTTCGTGACGCGTGCTGCCTGCTATACGCATACATGCACTACTCGATTGACTGTCACTGGTACAGAGCAGTAGTGGCATGCACGCTGCTTCTGTTCTCTCAAAAACAAATTCAGGTGACATGGTTTCTAAAACAAATTCAACTGACATGCACGCTCGTGAAATTGGCAAGCTCCAGTTTAAGATATATATATATCTTAACAGCGCCGAGCGATGTCTACGTGCCAGAGCGTCGGTCCGACGATGTTGAAGGTGCAGACGTCGCCTTCCCTGAGCCTGTTGTCCCGGCAGAAGGACGTCCAGCCTCTTCCCCCGAGCTTGCAGGTAGAGTGACTATCGACGCAGCCCCTCACCTTCCACGACCCGGCGGCGGCGCCGCCACTGGCGGTGGAGTACGTCGTCGTCGTCAGCGTGATCACGCAGGGCTCCGAGAACCCGATCGCCTTGCAGAAGCGCCCCGCCAATGGCTGCAAAAGCAACGTCCATCTCTTAGTAATTAATTCTACTCGTAGATTCTCTGTTCATGGTCATGGCGAGGAGTTGGGGAGTGGGCTGCAGCTCTCACGACATGGTTGCTGAGCGCGTAGGCCTTTATCTCCTTCTTGATCCACGACGGCGGCCCTATCTCGTAGGTGCAGTTACTTCTCGGCCTCTTCGCCTTCGTTTCTGCAACGCTTGGTGCCTGCCTCTTGTCGCGGCGGCCCTCGCGTTGCCCAGCTGGGGAAGACGAAGGGGCGTCCTGTACCCTGTGTTTTTCTGCACAATATCACACGGCCAAAGTTGTAAATATATATACTATTTATTAGATGCACATGATCCAATCAATCCGTTGTGGGGAGACGAGAAGACGGCAAATTAAGATCTGAAACCAACTGATCGTGACGCCTTCGTCGCGGGGCTTGTTGAAACTCTTCTCGCATCCGTCGAGCCCGAACACCTTGACCGTGAACACCATGTTCCCCTCGTACCTCAGCAGCAGAGCTTCGCCTTCGTTTATGCCGTTGGACGCCAGGAACCTTGACCAGCCAGTTGACAAGAACACACTGCCGGACACGTCCTTCTCGACCTCGACACGCCAGTATTTGCCGCCGAGGTTGAGAAGGGCGGGCATGTCGCTGTTCGTCCCGGCGGTAAGGTGGGTTCGCACAAATTTCAGAGGGATTGCCTGCGTGCAACCGCGGAATTCAGCGTCAAAACATGCTACTCAGTCATGGATCATGGGCCATGCCACCTCCCTGAATAATTTTGATTGAGGTCGTGTGGAAAGTGTGAACCATTTTTTCCGTGAAGCCGCGCAGAAGCACCTTGATGAACTGCGGCCTTCGAGGTCCGATGGCGGCGTCGCTCCCGTTCGCCGCAACTGAATTAAGAACAATAACATTCATTCTGTAAGACCGATTCCGATCGTTACTGAAACACAGACAGTGATATATCTACACGCACCGATGAGTCGGCGGCTGAACTCATGGAGGCAGCTGCTGGTGTCGAACGCCTTGACGGTGAGCACGCCGCCGCCGTCGTGCCGGAACACCACGAACCACGAGGCGCCGATGCCGTGCGCCGCCACGAACTCCGGCCACCCGCGGCCCAGGAACGCGCCGTCGTCGTCGCGGCCGACCGCCACGTGCCATACCTTGCTGCCGACCGGGCTGACCACGAACGCCGTCCCACCGGCGCCGGCGCCGCCGTCGTCCAACCGCCGAGCGAGAGCGTCGGAGATGCGCTGAACGCAGAAACGCAGATACGTACGTATAAAAGAATTTGTTGGTGAGATGCGGTGGCCGGGGTTCAGCGCTTACCAGCTTGTGGCAGGAGGAGGAAAAAGAGGATGGAGGCAGCAAGACCTTGAGATGGCTGGAAATGGCGCGGTGGTCGCCGGTTGGTCCCATGCCGACGCCGGTCTGACTTGTTATCGGCTCTTCGCTTCACAGTTCGCGCCCCGTCGTCTTCCCATGTAATTTTGAGTAGTAAACCAGGAGTAAGCGAACGGTTTCGTGAATTAAAAATATTGTACATATATATACTGTAGTGTTTTTTTTTCAGTGCGTAAGTATCTAATCTGCTCTGTTGGTTCTAGATCGAATGGTTAGAAAATAAGCTAATTCTAGCTACAATATTTCTCTAAATTTTGTTCACTACTATATCCTTATATTATATGTCATCCTCAAGTTTTTAAGTGTTTTCGATTGATTGTTATTCTCATTTCTTAATACACTTTCAGTTTTTTTCAAAGACCTTTCACCTTTTTTAAGACTAAAAATGAAAGTTTCATTCAAATATATCTCTTCTCATTTTCAAAACATTACTACTTCCATCCCTAAAATTACTGACATTTTTTGCTCTTAAACACCATATTTAACCATTCATTTTACTAAAAAATTATAAATAAAAAAAATAAATTAATAATACTTAAAGCATCTCTTCTAATAAAACTAATTACAGTAAAATAAATAATATTTTCTAATTTTTTTAACATAATGGACAGACATACATGAAATGAAATTAAAAGTCAAAACTGTCAATAATTTAGTACACCTTTTCACACTTTTTAATTTCTACTTTCTACTCCCTCCGTTCTTTAATTAAATGTATTTTTAAATTTAATTTTGACCATTTATTTTATTGAAAAAATTTAAAAATTTACTTGAATGTGTAAAATTTTAAGTTATGGTTCAAATAACTCTAATGATAAATCAAATTATATCAAAATATATAAAAATTATCAAATTTTTTTAAATAAAACGAATGGTCAGAGATGAATTTAAAAGTCAACAGCGACATCAATTAAAAAACAGATACCCAAAATGAAAGTAAATCAATTAAAAAAGGGATACCCAAAATGAAAGTAAATCAAGACCTTAATTTTGTCAATTTTTTTTAAGAAACCCCTTTTGTGACAGTTGGCGAGTGCAGAATAGAGTATGAATGGAATTATTCCAAAAAGAACATATCAGCCGCTCAACAGCCAAGCAATCATGATTCTCACAAAAATAGCAACAACAACCAACCATCTCCATTGTATCTCTCACAGTACAACTGGTTAGGATTCTAAAATTTGCGCTCCTCGTGTGCTGCTCCTCGTGTGCTGCGAGTTAGTAGCAGATCATTTAAAATAAAAAGTTCATTTCACAGATGAAAAGGGGAAGTGAAAATGCTTTAACACTTCGTTCCAAAATGTAATTTTACATATAATTACATTATGAAGGTCCTTTTCCGGCTCCCAGCCATGTTACACTTGTAATTTTACATATGGAGATCCTTATCGGGTTCGACCGATAGTGTTTAGAGCCAGAGCCCCAAATCCAGCAAGGATGAAAAATCTTTCCTCACCAATTCATTCAAATCACGAACGTATAGCAACGTGATGTAAACCTGAGGTGATTTTATCTAATTGATAACGTTGTACATAGAGTAAAAAGAACAGAATATCCATGTATCGACCTCACAAATCGAATTAGAAAGTAATCTTCTGCCTCATCCATTTCGTTGCCGACCATTTCTCCCCTTTCAGAACAGGGCACCCGCTGTGGATGCTTTTAGGGTCTGTGTTGCCATCCAACCCCTAAAATAAGCCCATAGAATAGCGTGGTGGCAAAAGTCAAAAATTAATATCACAAAATGTTAGACACATATTTCAGAAATTTGAATATAATAAATTGAAAGACTTCAAGAATTCTTATCCTTCACACTTAACTGATCTATGTTTTTTCCAACATACTATATAAAACCAGGCAAATAACATACCATGCTCCAAAAGAGAACAGCATCTCCTTTATTTGGCTTAACACACAGTCCTTTGACAATCTTTCCACCGCAGTTGCACTCTGCTTCTCCTGCCTGAATTGATAACAGTTGTTCAAGTACAGCACAAAACATGTTACATGCACAGAGTTGTTCAGTTTTGATTACAAGCTAAATTGATAAATGAGCTTACCCGAGGAAAGTGTGTTTCGCCACCTTCAACACCATCAGTCAAATACATCAACATTGTAGCGACGCGCTGCCCTCCACGTTTGAGATTAAACTAAACACATACAATTCAAATCCAATCATATAACTGATAAAGATAAAGGAATAATCTACTGATATCAAGAGGCTATACACCTGAAACTTGCCTTGGACTTTCAACTTACAGTATCAGAAAAGTAATCATGATGTGGCCTATAGTATTGACTTGCTTCATACCTGTAATTATTCAAGTCAACTCGACAGTACCTAAGTGAAAAAACTTATAACTATTTTCTAAAGTCCCCAACATACCTCAATACTTGAATTAATTCCCCATTTTCTTTGGGTATTTGAGAGAATACAGAAATCCGCTTCTCAATAGCCTAAACAAGGCAAAGAAAATTTTAAATGAACAGCACTAAGCACCATGTCCGTGTCATATACATTAGTCTTCATACTCCCTCCATTTAAATTATTGTCATTAGGACAACAACTCTAGCTCATTTTTTTAACAAAATTGTTGTCTGAATGACAATAACTAAAAACAGAGGGAGAACATGCATATGAAATACATGTCCTTAACAATTGAAAAGAATATAATTAGGTAACAGTGTAGAAGGTGGCCAAAATATCACACCAGATGTTGCACAAGATGATTGTGGAACTAGGCGCCGCAGTAGGGTAGCATGAAAGTAAAATATAAGATACAGAAACATCATTTTAAATTTGATGCAGTATTGGCCTTGCAAGATTTGTAATTAGCAAGTGAAGTACCACCACTTATTGAACAATGTGAATGTTCATTTTCAGTTTTTTTAGTGCCCTGATTGTTTTTGCAGCATAACACTACAAAGTTTAGGCGTTCTGCAAAAGTATAACCTTGTTAGCTGTACAGAATTATATGTTATGTTGATTTTCTTTAACTCGGTCCAAACAACCTCAAGTCATTTATATCAAATCTTGATCACTTATAGAATGCCATGCCTTAGGACCAAACTAAAATAGAAGCACAGGAAATCCCAGGAAATGCAACATTCTTTGGACCTAACAGATAGAATGCTAAATAGTTAAATGGCAATCTACGGTGACGGTAAAGCTGTTGCCTTGTGACCATGAGGTCATGGGTTCTAGTCCTAGAAACAGCCTTTTGCAGAAAGGCAGGAAAAGGTTGCATACAAAAGACCCAAAAATGGTCAGATCCTTCCCTAGACCCTGCCCTTTTTAGTGGCAAATTTTTCCAAACATTCTAAGAAATGGTAAGCTTAAGAAACATATCCTTTTGGTTGTGTAAGCAAGGTTCATAATCGGACCATAACTCTGTAGAAGTCACAAATTTAACATTTGTGTGTACTCTTCTAGTTATCTGTTACAGAATAATAAATGATAGAAATGACAAGTAGAAAGGATTAAAAACCATGTTATGCAATAGAAAGGTTCACTGTCACAGATGAATCAACTCAAATGAAAAATTACATTGATACTCTCTCTGTTCTCAAATTTATGCCGTTAGGACAACAAATCTAATTCAAAAATTGAACACAATTTTTTATTCCAAAGCCAATAATTCAAGAACAGATGGGGTATATAATAGATCAAAGTGGCATTCTGCATCTTACAGCTGAGAATCATGGATTATAGAACGGTAAACAGACCTGAATGACTGGAAATTTTCTTTCTTCAGAATTCACGAACATACCAGAACTTGTCCGAACATCACTTTTTACACCCTGGAAATGCAGAAGGTTGATACCATTAAAACAGTGAAGTTCATAGCCACATAATAAATTCAACAAAGGCACAAATTCCAAAATACTACGAACACAACAATCAGTTACAAGGATTCTGCATGATATCTTCTGAGAAAACCATACACTACATAGCATGTGAACATAAAAACAGAAATATGGAAGAGGTATATACTGGGCCCAAACTTGGCGAAGCATATAGGGAGAAGAGTATATGAAACTATGCAAGACATCAAATTACACATCAAAATACTCTTAGCAAATTATAATTCTAAGAAATCAGTGAGGGACAAAATGTTTTCCAAATAGCCAATTGAGTTCAATTTGTTAAATTTCTGATGTAGCCCAAACTTGGCGAAGCATATAGGGAGAATATATGAAACTATGCAAGACATCAAATTACACATCAAAATACTCACAAATTATAATTCTAAGAAATCAGTGAGGGATAAAATGTTTTCCAAATAGCCAATTGAGTTCAATTTGTTAAACTTCTGATGTACACAAAAATAAATATCTTGTCAATACTGCAAGGCAGAAACCCTAATATTATGAATCATAATCAACATACCTTCCCAGTTGTAACATCCACTACAGTCGAAATCTGGAGTCTTGGCCTAGCAATTGCCATCAGATAATCACACTCCTGCAAAGATAATCATTAAATGTTTCCACTATAACTTAAAACTATGAATATCCAAATACAAACAGCACAAGTGATATGCAGTTTGCTAGTAATTTGGTGTCACAGTTCAGGTCAACAAGAGAATGTACCAGACGTGATAAGATAATAGTTGGAACTAGACAAAGTACTAATATACCAGGAAAGTATCAATAAAATAAATAATCAAAACCCATATAGTAATGGGTCAACAAAGCATACAAAGAAGCATGGAAACTATGTTAATCCATTAAGGTATTTCGAAGTTACAGTTATCCCCGTGAGGGACTGTTTTTTTTTTCCTCGAACATGACG
Organism: Zoysia japonica; assembly: GCA_001602275.1. Lineage (NCBI taxonomy): Eukaryota > Viridiplantae > Streptophyta > Magnoliopsida > Poales > Poaceae > Zoysia > Zoysia japonica. The sequence continues at coordinate 511,541 of BCLF01000117.1, read as the reverse complement.
GAGAACTAAATATCATTGCATTAAGAAAAAGAGTTTTGGGTGTACAAGGAACACATGTTAACCCCCCCCC